>VZZY01023719.1:163442-225617 GCA_013400335.1 Eurystomus gularis | reverse complement strand
CGCGTAAGTTGCAATAAATTTAGCGCCGAAGTTGCAGAAAGATTCGCCAGTAAGTTGCGCGCCCCGGGGGAGCGGTGGCTTCGCGCTCCGCGTCGCTCCCCTGCGGCTCGGTGATTTTGCTCCTGGCGAGGTGGCCGCGGAGGAAACTCGTTTCGTTTCGGGGAAGAGAGCTGATTGACTCAGCAAGTAACGCGCTGCCTGAAATGCAGCATTTTTAGGCCCCATGGACCACCTCAAAACCACGGTGTCTGTAGCAGGCCACCCTTAGGCACCTCGTCACTGATAGATACAAACATGCTGTGCCTGAACAGATAATGTCGAGTGTGTGCAGCTGGGGTTACCTTTGTAGTTGGGATCGTGCCTGTGTGGCATCAGACTGAGATCTTTTTCATCTTTATCGTACCTTAAGGAAAGGTTTTCAGGAGGTTTAGCTGTGCCCTGGGTGATGTTAGCAAGGTGTCAGCTGGAATCCAGTAAATGGCAGGAAGAATAAACATCGTTTTTTGACCAAGCTCTCAAATACAGCATCCCATGGGGATAACCTATCGCGGTGGATCTTGTTCTGGTGGATTCAGTGAATCCCTTAACCTTCCTCTCTGCTGTCTCCCCAACTTTGTCTTCCAGGACTGGCAAAGAAAAATCCTGCCCCGGGATCCTGTCAAGTAAGGTGCCTTGATGTCCTACACATTACCTGACTGAATCCCTGCTAGGCTCTGTCATGCTACAGCACTCCTGTTTCCTGATAAAGTGAGTTGACTGACTGCTTACTGGAGGAACAAATGCATGGCAATGGTAAACCTCCTCGCCTTGAGCTGAGCTGCAGCCTTGCTGAGCGAGGTAAACTCGTGGATAGTGAGCATTTGGTGCCCTTTAGACCTCAGAGGGTTGGTGACTGATCAGTAGCTTCGAAAACCAGGCTATAAGATGCGTGTTGATGCAGTGTCTCTCTCTCAAAAGAGCATGTATTTCTGTATCAACCTTACTTATCTGTCATTATCATCCACTACTATAGATGTTCATGCAGTCCATTACATGTTAATGGGTAATTTAGGAGGAATCTGTCAATTTTTATTAGCTTTCATGTCTGCAGTGGATTAATGCACTTGCTGTGCGTGTTCGCTTCTTGGTTCTAGTTTATATATAACGTGTGTATACACAATGTGTTGTTTTAGCACTTTTCTGGGGTAAATTCCAGACAACATGTCTTTTAACACATCAGTGCAGACATCTTTATTTTTTTGTTTTAATTGCAACTTTCCGGCTGGATTTATAAACCCATCTGCCAAAAAATAGACTTTGCATGTGGGTTATCTGCTGTTGAATTTCTAATTGGCACATCCGTGCAACCTGCAGACTTTGTCTTCTACGGGAAGTCTCCTGGCACAGACTTTTTCAAAGGCAATGGGAGTGATTTGCAAGTAAAATTTCAAGCTTCAGTGATGAAAACCATCCACGCTGAAGGCCTGGTAATATGTTTAAAATGTCTGGCTGCATACCCTGGATTACAGGGTCATGTAGCTACTTTAAAACATAGTAGCTGACTTTTTCAGTTGTATGTGACTGACTAAATTTTGGAGGGAAGATGTTGCAGGGGCATTAGGGAATGGAGATGTTCGTTTAAAGCGGCGCATGCAGGAAGCGTCCAAAACTTTACCTGAAGAAACAGTGAAGAATTTATTTGTTTGTGTAGAGTTCCTTGCCTTTTTTGTTGTTTTTGTTTTTGTTTCGGTTTTTTAAAGCCATGGATAAAACTTTTGTCCATGAAGCTTTTACCGTTCAGTTCTGCTGATGTCTCCCCATGCTCTGACACAGAGTGTTAATGGAGCACGTGTTCTATGTATCCTCACCCACACTTGAACAGCATTTTATGAACTGAAAGCATCATAAAGCAGGTCCAGCAAGAGTTTATGCCAGTGTATTTACAGTGAAAAATTACAGGGGACCTGTATGTGGGAGGAATGTACCCGTTGCTCCACTGCGTACCCACAAACCAGGTGTATCATGGCAGCTGCTTCATCCTGACTGACGTGCGTGTTCGGAGTGACGCTGGGCTCACGGCTCAGCGCAGTCACATGGACGGCTGGGTGTCGTGCACATGCATTTCCTCACAGCCATCATCTCCATATGGAGCTCTTCTACGTTGCCTGCATGTGTGTGCTGAACAGCCATGATCAGATCCATCTGCTCTGACCAGTTTCTGCTTTCGTTGCTCGACCCCACATAGAAGTGTGTTCACGCTCTGCTGATGTCTGGTTTAGATTTATCCTTGTCCTTTAATTGTTGCTTTGTGTTTTATGCAAACTTCTAATAGCAAGAGCAATTACGCACTGGGAAAGCTGGAGAAAAAACCAGTCGATTCACCGGCACTTGCGTGTAGATCCTCAGCTGCTGTGCATTGCTGTGGCTCCCGTGCCGAGCAATGACAATCCACACTGGCTGTTTGCCCTTTGAAGTGTGTAAATAGGGATCAGATGTCTTTCTGAAGGAGATGTTCATCCCTACAAACAGCAAAGTTCATTTGTGTGGTAGATGAGATACCCTTCCACCTCCCGCCCCAGCACGGTAACTGCTGGGTGAAGCTCCATGGTCCATGCTGCACCAGGAGCCAGACTAGATGATCTTTGTGGCTTTTACCCCCTGCCCTGAAGAGGACGGGAAGGCAATATCCCGACTGTGTGTGCTGTTACTGGAAGCCATCTGACACTGTGTGCTCTGGCTCAGCAAGCTTCCAGCCTGTCCTGCAGGTAAAAGCCTTTGGCATATCCCACCTGTTAAAGACACCCAGCATGTTTGGTTCTGGGAAGGACTCCCACAGGGCTGTTGACTTTATTGATTGGAAGCCAAGAAGTCCTGTGAAGTAAACTGCAATTGAATCCTTTGGATGGTAGCAAGCACTTAATGTGTTCATCCCTCCTTTCAGTTCTGCTTCCTTGAGCTGAAGTTGTGGTTCCCTTCCTACAACTTAGACTTGGAGGAGTCAGCAGGGCTTGTGTGAGTTGATGGTTGGGGTGTGAGGAGGCTGCTGGTACTGCAGGGATGGTAGCGATGCTGAAAGTGAGTGCAGGCAGGAGCTGGTTGTGCACTTTGGAAATGTTATTTGCAGCTCCTCCAGTTTTTGACTGCTGGTAATCCAAGGAGGTGACCGTGCAGGTAGGGCACTCGTGGTGCGTATGGCACAGCAATTCATCCAGGAAAGGACAACCGATCTCCAGTGTGGTATGGGAACCCCCTTCTTGAAGGAGCGTCTACATGGACGTTACTGCATGTTCCTGTGAACAGCTTAGCAACAAAAACCAAGTGGCAAGAACTGCAGAAGTGGGTTTACATGCTTGGTGGAACTACACGCTTGCCTTGCTGGTGTGCAGAGCAGCACTTGGCTGTTGCTGTTGTGCCATCTGGCTTCCTCATTGCTTTGATTCCTTAGGTGTATTTGTGGAAATCCTGCATTTAGCTGATGGCTCTGCTGTGCCATTATTGTGATTATCACTGAAATGAGGTTTCCTCTAGGCAGTTTTGAATGTCAGTCACTGTACGTGCCAAAACTTCTGGCAGTCTTCCATTGCCTTTGCTGGCTTTGTTTTTGTTTGCTGTTGTGGGCCTGGCCTCAAGGGCAGGTCTTGGGTTTCAGTGCTGAGAGGTGGGGGTACCACTGCACTGACACCGAGCTGGTGCTGCGCAGTGTCGTCAGACAGGATGGGACTGAAGTGTGTTCCCCAATGGCTGTGTCTCTGCGGTGGGAGAGCTAGTCTTCAAAAGCACTCCGCAGGGGTGATAGTGTGGGAGCTGGGATCTTCCATCATGTCCTTTCCTCCCAGTTCACATGATGACTTGTCAACTATTTGGAAAGGACATTAGGTGCTTGTTTGTTTTTTCTTGTAGGGCAATGTGGTATGAAGAAAGGAACAGAGAGTGGAGAAACAGAGATATGGGTACTTGTTTATTTGCAGAGCTAGACTGTCCCCCAGTGCATGTGTCAGGACCCACAGTCCATCTGTACATCTTGCACCTGCTTGAGGAACCAGCCAGGTCCTCCTTTTGAGCAGGATGTTGGATCTGTGCAGTCAGCGTGGGTTGCAGTTGCATGTCCAGGTTATCTCAGTATATCGCCCAGCTCCTTTCACCTTTGCCTGGGGAGCCTCAGTTGAGCCACATCCCACAAAGGACAAGGAAATAATGGTCTGCAGACGTGGCTACGGAGTGTCCCACCCCCATAGCTACCACCATTATCTCATGAATACACAAAGAAGGAAGGGGAGCTTGTCTGTGTACAAGGGCCTTCTTAAAAATTTATCGAGACATTAAACAACTCTTCACAACCATCACCACTTTTGACAGCGATGACCTTGCCTCTGACTGTCTGGGAGGGTGTTGGGATTGCCTTCCCTGAGCTCCAGCTGACTTGGTGCCAGGCCTGGAGAACTGCTTATGCAACAGTTTAGAACAACACTTGAGCACACACTTAGCTAGAGAAGGTTTTACATTTGCACTGGTTTTAGATTGGGTTTATAAAAAAATAAAAGGGAGGGGGGCAGAAAAAAGTGGTTTGAAATTTGCATTGAATTTTGCATGTGTGTTTGTGTTGGATTTATACTGGTTTGGCTTGGGGAGACTTTGCAACACTTTAACTAAATCTGGGTTTAAATCCACTTAAGTTAAACTCCCAATACAACTTGTGTGTGGAGACCAGGATGAAATCTCATTAATTTTAATAGGATTAAGCATGTTCTTCTGCTGAGTCGTCTTCTCTATCTTTCTTTCTTTGGCTTCTCCCTATTAAAAAGCAGGATAAACCTTTCCACTCTTGCATCTTTTAATGAAAACGCTTTGACAGTCTCAGAGAAGCGGCTTTCTGGTTGCACACAATAATTTACACATCTTTCTTTCCTATGCTTTCAGCTGTAGTCCTACTGTATCCAGGCTTTTATTGCCCTTTGCTTCCCCTAAAGGGGCAATAATTCCTAACAGAGAGAAAATAGTTACAAGTGTTAGCTTGGTAAGTTTCTACACTGAATTTTTTTTTTTTTTCTTTTGCTCCCTTTGGGCAGATTCAAAACTGCTGTGAACCAAATCCATTAATAAAGAGAAATTTTGTAGAACTCAGCAGGAATTGAGCGTGTGTGGATGGATGAGGGCAAATTTCAGCCCTATTCACGATCTAGGAATAAATGAAGAGCAAAGAATAAAGGTAGAATGTTACGAATGCAAACTGGTTGAAGGGAGATATTGGGGATCCATTTCAGGTCAAGCAAGCCATTAATTGGACAGGAGGCTACTTTGTATGTTTGTGCTAACTCTTTCCTTCCTCATTTCTCAACGTACATCATCCCCTCAATCTTACTATTGGTGGTTTTGTTGTTTTTTTTTGGTATGTGATTTATGTTATAGGAACACTCCTCTTCCCCTCTCCTTCAGCAAAGACAAACCCCAAAACAGGTATTTCTGGATCTTCTTGAGATGCTCTTAATGATATTCTTACTAAAGAAAAAAGTACAGTCTAGTAGCTTATGCACCAAGCTGGATTTCAAGAGACTTTTCATTTCCAGCTCTGACCAGTTACTTCCATAGCTATACACAGATGGTTCAGTCTTCTCATGCCTTTTTCCATGCTGTGAGATAAGGGAGAGTTGGTCTGTCTTACCCGTGTTCTGCTCTTTTGAACGATGCCCTGTCGTGCTATGGGCTGATTCATGTTACAAAGATTGGGCTGGTGTATTTGTGTCAGCAAAGCTCGTTTACCTCATCATCCTTTTGATGAAACTTTACATCATCAGCATGTCTTTGCTGGCAGTAGCAGCTGGACTTAAATTCCTGTATCTAATTTTAAAAGGAGAGCATGGTGGAAAAGAAGCTCTCTAATTTTTTTTTTGCTGTAAGATAAAAAGGAGATTGGCTTATTAAGGGGTTTAAGGATGCTAAATGAGCTCTTGGGTTATTGCATGTCTTTGGACAAATTTGTGTGCAGAATCATAAGACTACACCTGCAGAGGTTCCTTCTGGAGTTAAAATACATGCTCCAAAATCGTGATTCATTAGGTATATCCCACAGCATGCTCCAGCATTCACGTTTACAGTTGCTTCTGAGCAAGATATAGTGAATGGCATCCAATGAACCTGCAGCCATAACTCTCAATTTCATACAGTCATTCATCTTTAAGGATGTCTGAATGAAGGAGACAATTGTAAATAAAATACATGCACAAATGTATTTCAGTATTTTTCTCGTGTCTCCAGGAAAATTATCGCTGGAGGGAAGTGAGGGAAATGAGTAGCAACTCTATAAAGCCAAGACTGAAATGGTGGGCATGCAGTTTAACTGGCTAGAGATTGTTTGATGTTGTAGATGTTAATAGGTGGGAAGAGGGAGTTTTCTATCTTGGCCTATCGGTGCTACAGGATTTGCTAAGGAAGGTTTGACACTCAATTCCTCTTCAGGTGGCTGTCATAAAAAACCCAACAAAACAAAGCCAACCCCCCAAAACCCAGCCCATATTGTGAAGGTCTAATCCTCACTGTGAGGCACTTTTTCTGCTCTATTATCTGCTTGAGCAGATTTACTTTGTGACGCAATTTCAGGCAATTGAAGTGAAAGTGTCCTCCTGTAAAGGGGCTCAGATGCCCAAGAAGCTGTGTCCTGAAACAGATGCTGGATTTGGTGGGAAGCTGGTGGAGGCAGAAGCTCTGTTTTCTAGGGCAGAGGAAGCCTTTAATTTCTCCACGCTTGGAAGTGAAACTTGTGAAGATCCTTTGGTTGAATGCTAAAAGTACTTGGCTGTACAGTTACAGCCAGGTTCTCAGGAATAATAGTGAGTGTAAAGTGTGAGTTGTTACACTAGCTTTGTTAAAGCCTCCTGTGGGTGCTTGCGCTGTTTGAGATGCAGCTGGTGGAGGAGATGGTGTTTCCTTGCTCCGCTGAAGCTCATGCTCCCTGTGTGTCTCTGATGTCATTGCTCTGAACTGGGACCTTGGACTTGGAGCAGAGCCTCTTCTGATGGAGAACCTTTCTTCTCAATGGTGGTTCACCTGAATATTATCTGCACTTTGCCTTCTAAACTCCCCATGGTTACTGAAAGTAGGGTAATACTTCCTGCTTATGAAGAGGTGTCTGATAAAATGTCGTCAGGCTTAGAGCTGTGTTTTCATTTAGTCTCGTGCTTTCTCTAAGTACATAATGTTCTGTAGCCAAGAACAGGTTGTGCAAATGTTTCATTGATGATAACTAAAGCTTATTGCTTTCGGTGCAGGCTAACCATGCTAGATAACGAGACACAAAACTTGGCCACAGCTTCTGGTCTCAGAGAGGCACTGTCACAGTGTCCTGGTTGGAGCTGGTTCTTCTCTAAAGTGGAGTGTGCCAAGTCTTCTCCATTAAAAGCAAATGCACTTTTTTTTTTTAGTACTGTGACGGGTTTTGTAAGACATAATCCTTGCTAGATTGACATTTGGTCTGTTGGTTCTTGCCTTATAAGACTAAAGACTAAAGTACCAGTTGTACCTTGGTGCTGGCCATCTGCATCCTCACTCTTCTGCATTTATAGCTTTTTCTCATTCCAGGCTTGCATAGATCTAGCAGCAAACTGGATTTGGAGCAAAAGATGGGGTTTGGTAGGCAGGATGTGCATGTTAATTCAAATGTGAATTATTTAGTTCTTGGCATGTCTTCTGTTTTGTATCTGATTTCATTCAGTCACAGCCTGTTCCACCTGTTGATTCCTGACCTGTAATGGTGTTCTGCTGTGATCTGATGATATCAAGCAGGTTTATCATAGAATTTATATTGGATTACATTCGAGACAAAGTCTTCAAAACACCATTCTGTTTATCAAAGCAAGCGATATGAGTTCATACTTGTAGTGTGGCTTTCCCATGTTTGCCTTTATCCTTTTTTTTGTTGTCCATGCTTGGACAACCTCCCTCAGGCTGCCTCTTGACCTAGAAAATTAGTGTATGCTGAGCTCATCTTTGGACCAGGGTGGGCTGATCTTTTTGGTATTTTGGCTTTTGTAGTTCACTGTTCCCCTCATTACAGTATCAGAGCATCTTTGGCATAAAATCAGTAGCTAGAAGTTTCTAATGTGTTAGTCGGTGCTGCTGCTTTCAGGTCACAGCTTCTGGAGGAATAAGAATAACCTCTTGCTTTTGTTTCATGTTCAGGAGTTACAAGTTGAGAGGAAGATTTCTTTTTTTCTTTTCTATTTTGTTGCTGTACTGTTGAGCAAAAATTGAAGACTGAGATAAGCATGGAGGCATCCAAGATTGCTTCAGAAAATATCTGTATTCAGATCCCATCTGTCCAGTAAAATACAGAACATGAGAGAGATTATGGGAGAACATGCAGTTTTTCAATGCCCTGTTTTGGTATAAGTTAAACTGATGTTTGTGGTAGTTGTAATCTCTCTTGGTGAGCTGCTCTACTGATTGTAGCTGCCCATGGTATTCAGGTGACCCTATGGAATAGTTCTGGAGTCCTTGTTAGCAGTGTCAGCAGTAGACAGATAAACAGACCTTCCGTACTGAGCTCAGAAAGGTTCAGAAGAACCTGCTACTGCCAGTGCAGTTCCTCTTCTGTCAATAAGGGGCTCTTTGTACAAAGAGATTTGTACTGGAAAAGCTTTGAGGAGCTCAACCAAGCTTATTTTACTTTGACCTATTAATCAGCATCGAGATTCAAAACCTAAATGAGTTCCTCTGACTCCCCTCTAGGGACCTAGAACAAGGTAGAAGAGCGCAGGTGCTGCCCTGTTGCTGTGTAGGAGACAAGAAACCCAAGAGCTGGGGTGAAGCACTTCTACAGATACTGCCTTGGCAGCCATGGACAGCCACGAGAGTAAGGAGAGGGAAGGATGTTTTTCCTCCAGGTGCTGATGACCCTTAGGTTTTAATTCAGCATGGTGTAAGACTTACTGGCTATGAAGAACCTACCACAGGGAAGGTCAGCAAGGGTAAGGAAAGCTGCTAGTGCATTTGATTCTCTCTGTTTGGAAAAAATAGACTTGGCTAAGCTCCCGCACCCACCCTGCCCTGTGATTTCCACAGCTTCAAGCTGTCAGATTCGCAAAGCAGGGAGGCATGTGCCAGCAGCCTTCGTTGGGTATTGCTATTAATGTCTTTCTGGCTTGGAGAGTTTGAGAAGAATCTTTGTTACCACATAGATCTGGTGAAAAGCTCCCCAGTATCACGTTGTATTGTGATAAGCTGGAATGTCTTTTTGCTGCATGTCTCCTGGAAGACCTTCCATATAAAGCTACCTACTTTAAAGATACTACGTCCTTGTATAAGGGAGAAATAGCCAAAAATACTTTACTTTCTTCCAGCTCTTTTAGGACTGAGCAGAAGTTCCCCTTCAGTTGTTGCACTGGGACCGCATTTTGGCTGTTTCCAGGCTGTCTGAACTTTCTTCTCCATTTCTGGGCTCTCCACAGTAACGCCTGATGCTTTTGTACCGTAGGGTCCTGTCCCTGCTGTGCGTAACCCTGCTGAAAACCACACACAGGCTTCAGTTCCTGAGCAAACCTGCAGAACCTTGTGTTCTGGATAGAGACGTGTCCTCTGTTTCTACACACCTAAAATTAGGATTAGAGCTACAGGAACCTATAGAGGAACATAATGATTTCTTAAAAGTATCTAGAGTGAAAGATAGTGTTGGAACTATCAACTTCAGTGAAATTTAACTTGACCTGTATTGCCAGGAAATTGCTGACGGCAGTAAAATTCTGCAGAGCAGGAGGTGGGCGGGCGACCAGCCTTTAACACTTTGACAGGTTTATTTGCTCCAAAAGTAACACTTGGCTAATTGTACCTTCAGGCTGAAGTCGCTGCTTGTTTAATTCTCTGTTAGCTCCAGACTTGGCAGTTTTTAATAGCACCTCAGACACAATTTATTGCTCTGCCTGTACACTGTGCTGCTTCTAGCTTCTACAGCCATTGCTCAGCAAGCGTGAAGCTCCCATGCTGCAGAGTACCTGTGTCTGCAGGCACTTCGGGAAACCAAAATCGTGAGCTTGCCTTTTACCCTTCTTGACCTCCTTTGCTCTGTATTAGCTCGATGGCTGCAGAGTTCATGTGGGAGCCCACTGGGATGGTGCTTTTGAGGGTCTTGTTGAAAGCTGTTTAATTTGAAACATGTGGTATGAAATACCTTGCCTCTGATTTCCTGTTCCCATGGGACAACAGCGTGCCTGAAGATTTGCTAGCTGCTTTGGGTGCGGATCAGACCAGGGAAGGTTGCAGTTGAGCCATAGTGCATATTTTTATTGCTCGGAGGTATTTTTGTTGACAGATTTATTGCCCAGTCACAGCTTTATGCAGTTAGCCTTTGGCAGCTCATTTTTCTTTATATTAAAACTGGGTTGTTTCAGATATTCCAAAACAAGCCGCATTTTCATAAATGAAATAACTGTCTGGTCATTTTTCACAGGAAAATTGTCCCGCTGAGTAGTGCTTCTCACCATCTGAATGTGGCACTAATATGGGTGAGAAAGGATGATGGATGGGTGATGCTGGTTTGGGGGTTTTAGGCTTTACCATTTATTTTCTCAGGGGCAAAGGGTGGTAGCCATGAAGCCTCAATGGTGGCAGTGTGGGCTGTCCTCCTTGGTGGGGTGACAACTGTGTAAGCTGTCTGCCTTGTGTGCCGAGAGAGGAATATGGGTGGGGAACTGAGGCACAGAGAGGGACGTGGGTAAAGCTGGTAATACTCAAAACAAAACTAACCAAAAAAAACCCCAACCCACAAAACTCATTGTGGCTAAATGTGTCAAAGATTGTGAACCTGTAGCCCTGCATCACTTCCACAGGAAGCTGGAAGAGGGGAAGGAGCCTGAGCTCGGGTTTTGTCACTGTCAGACATGGGCTCTAACCACTAAAACCTCCTTCCTCTGGGCTTCTGGTACGGAAAGGAAGATTGAGCGAGTTGCTTAAAATCCTGAACCTGGAAGATACAGCACTGTAATATGTGCAGGAATGAGGTCTGCTGTTCAGAGCCTGCAGTTAATCCACCTCCTGCATGGGAATGGCTTTCCAGTCCTTTTGTGGGAGTGTGGTGGTGTTGGCCCTGCAGAGATGCTGCTCCTTGTGAGCTTTGCACAGCCTTGGCCCTGTGCAGCACTACGCGTCTTTGCCAGCATGGAGCCTCAAGTGCTTTATACTTAGGAAAGTTTCATGTGTTGGCCAAGTTCAAGTGTGATCACAGAGTTTCTCAGCAAAACTTGGCATTCCACTTCGAGAGAGACTTTCAGTTGTTTGTTCTATTCATGCGGAGAATTCTGAAAGTCCTGATCTATTGTGTTTGGCCATTTCTGAGTAGAAGAATGGATTTTCTTGCAGAGAGTAATAAATTGCAGCCGGAGAGATACTTGAGCAGCTGCGAACTTCTTTTGAAAAGTACCATTTCCCACTAGATGATGCAGCAGCCTTCTTGGAGGCTGTCTGCTCAGTGGCATTGGATTATTCCTTGCTCTCTGACTTCATAACTCCCATCTAAGTCAGTCAAATGTGAATCTGGGAGGTGCGCTGGGTACACTGAACAAGGGAGCTGTCTCTGTTCTTTTGACTTCGTTGCAGCTGTTGGCATCTTTCGGCTCATTCCCTGAAGCTTGTAGATGCTGCTACAGGCATCACGGTCACCTTTCCTGAGGGATGTGTGTTGTGCAGATTGATGGGAGATTCACCCATAGATGGGGACTACACTACAAACTGAAGGAGGTGGTTCATATTTAGGGGAGTAGAATATGTATCAATTTATGGCTACCTGATTAAAATGTTTTTGCTCATTGGGCTGTTGCTCTTAACAGATGCAGTCTGTGTGGACTTCCTGTTTTTTAGGATTTAAAAAAATCTTTTTTATGGGCATGTATCAGGAGAAACATCAGAAAAGGCAACAGCAGACCAAACCGATGTCCACCCAATACCCTGTTCTGCTTGCTGCAGTGAGGAGTGTGCCTGCTCATGTGGAGGGATGTGCCAGCTCTTCTGTATTCCACGGCCAGCTGTGCGGCATCACGCTCTGAAGAAGTTGTGTGGTAGGAGAAAGAATATAAGTGATGTTCCTCCAGACCTGAGCTGGCAATGTTTCTTACCTGAATCACATTTTGCAGCATGTGTTACTTGCATCCTGCTGTTACAGCAGAGGAGCCTCGAATGCTCTGCTGGCCTCATGTAAGCCCCAGGTGTTTATCAGATCGAGCTTGTTGGTCACCATCCTAGCCTGGCTGATGTATCCATGAGATAAGACTCAGCGACTTCTAGGCACATTTTCCTTCAAAACTCTCTCTGAAAGTATGGAACAGCGCATGGCCCACCTCAGTCATCCTCCCAGAGGAACATTTTCTTAATACTGAAAATGGCAGGGGGTATGAAGAGCCTGCAGAGAGGGCAGCAAAGTGACCTTTGACCGTTGCTGGCGAAGAGCGAAGCAGCGGTGACAGCGCCTTTAAGTTCTGTAGCCAAGCGCTCGATGAAGGTAGACAGGGGGTTCCCAGAGCCAGGGGAACCCAAAGAAGAGCGGGGAGACCTAGCAGGAGCTGGTGGCACTCACGAGGGTGATGTGGCCGGGGGCATTGCCAGGGCAACCGTGGGGGATTTAAATGCACTGAAACTGGAAGCGACGCTCGGTCAGCGGAAAGCAAAGCAGTCCTACAAGGAATCTCAGTAAAGTTCTTATCTGGACTTGCAGACCGATAGAGCTTTTTTGTTCTTTTCTGGGAAATCCATCTCTTCACGGATGTATTTATTCTCTGAGAATAATTATGACTTACTCCTTACCAGGCTCTACCTCAACGTCCTTATAACTATGGCACCCAAAACTGGACACAGGACTCAAGGTGCAGCCTCACCAGTGCCAAGTACAGGGGCACAATCCCCTCCCTGCTCCTGCTGGTCACACTGTTTCTGATCCAGGCCAGGATGCTGGTGGCCTTCTTGGCCACCTGGGCACACGCTGGCTCATGTTCAGCCGGCTGTCCACCAACACCCCCAGGTCCTTTTCCACCAGGCAGCTCTCCAGCCACTCCTCCCCACGCCTGAAGCGTTGCAGCGGTAAGGGCAGCCTGCCTGCTCAGCTGAATTGAACTCCTCCTTGTAATTTTGCATTGCTTTAGTTACAGGCCTGTGGCATCAAAGTCCAGTGGTCTTAAACAACCCAAACATTTCCACAGTTCCAGCAATGGACGGTGGACATGACTACCTAGAAAGCTTTATACGGCTCTGGCTTTCTCTTGTGAGAAGCACAGGCACTGCTCTGCTGTACCGTGCATTTGTCACTTGGGAGCTGCCCGTGTGTGTGACAGACTCCTCTGCTCTGAGCTGCTCCGGGACATACTGGTTGCTCTGATGATTTCTGGTGGGCAGATGTTTCTTCTCTTCTGTTATATTTTAATTTCTCAAGCGGGTGGCAAAAGCAGGTGTTACCGTATATATACAAGGTCCCCTCTTTCTCATGTTATTCTGAAGGAAACAGGATATTATATTTAGGGCTTGATTCAGTCTGCAGATTAGATAAATATGATGTTTACCTACATGCATACGTCTTCAACCATGTATACTTTAAAATATATACGGCAACTGTACACATACATAATGTATGATAAGACATATCCCGACACATAGGATCATAGAATCATATACGTACACAAACAGATGCCTGCACAGGCAACACATGTAATTTTCTAGGTTGAACCAAGGTCAAAACGTGATGTCCTACCTGTTACAGAATACCTAGCATTCTGAATGGCGTGACGTATCGTGTATAGATATGATCCACACGAATAAATTTAGACTTTTTAGCTCAACTGTTTATCTGGAATAGATGATACAGAAGCTTATCTTGGCATCACCTGCTTTATCTTTCTCCTACAACACTGTATCTTTATGTTACATCTGTGGGGAACACTCATTAAAACCTGAATGACAAGGAGGGACTGAAGACTGCCCACAGAGAGCACCCTGGAGAAGGATTCAGCGGAGTAATTCTGGACCAGACTGCTAATACCCACCACAGCACAGGCACCATAAAGTGGGAAAACCCCTATAAAGTATAGCTGTATTCATGCAAGCATTTTTCAGTCCTCTGTCAGCAACCTTCATAAATTACTGCATCAGTCTCAAGAAAACAACAGAAGAAAAAAATCTAAGGTTGATAAAACACAGGCTATTAATTACAAAGCATTTTTGTGCCTTGATATGGTTCTGGCTTTTACAATGATTATTTTTTTTATTAATAGAAACAGAAATCAAATATGCCCTACTACCAAGAAGCACTGCGAATTACTAACAGACCTTTTAAAATGTAATAAACAGCTGTGTAAGTAAAAGCATTAAGCTTATATTATTGTCTATATTAAGCTTAAGTCCTACCATGGTGAAATGTAGCAACTGTGATTTACTAAATGTCAACTTAAAAAATTGCTTAGGGTTGGGGGTTGTTTGTTTGGTTGCTCTTTGGAGTTCAAGAAATTCTTCTGTAGATGCAAGAAATAAAAATCACTCAAAGTGTTTTAAAAACAAAAGAAAATTCAGGGGGACTGCCTGGCAGCGAGAGATAAAAACTACATGTAATTCAGAGCCGGGATTTGTATTACTACTGCTATCTTACCTGAAGTAATAACCTTCTATTTTTTTTAAAAGAGATACAGAAACTAAGAAAGAACAGCCCTACACTTTTGACAGCAGCACACCTTGACGGGGAGAAAGAGACAGAAAGACCAAGATCGCTAATGGCCGACAACGACGTACTGTAGAGAAGGGATGGCAGCACACGCACAGTTAGTCAATAGGACCCCCTGGGAAACAGTCCTCAAGGACAAGGGAGCAGAGCTGGCAGATCTTTAAGGATGCTTTCCACAGAGCTCAAGAGATCTCAATCCCTAGGGGTAAGAAATCGGGCAAGGAAGGCGAGACACCAGCATGGCTGAGTTGAGACCTGTAATTTGTGCTTCACAAACTCTGTTAGTTTGCCCTTCATCGTTGGTAGCATGTGGTGTTTTGTAGAAATAGCTTTGTAACTTGCCATTAACTTTCTTTGGGAGCCAAAGGAACTTAATGGCTCTAAAGCCATTAGTTCAGAGAATGATATAACTTAATTTGGTGGAGCTCAACTGACAGTGGGTCAGCCTCGTGTGCCTTGGTGCTGCCCCTTCTGTCTCCAGACCTTTCCACACGTGCAACCTCAGCCTTGGAGATAAGCTTGGGAAACTATATGTTTCTCAAACTTGCAGCACAGATTCCTTGTCTCCTGCATTCTAGCCTTGACTCACAAAATGAGATGTGCTTGCCTTCCCTTAGCAAAGTCTGGCTTGATTCTGTTTTTCTGAGGAGTGAAATGTAGCACTTGTTCTGAGAGCTGACAACACATGAAGCGTTTAGCAGGAGTTGCACGTTGAAACCAGGCCTTATGTCTTCTCAGTTTGATGAGAGAGTAGCATTGTTTTCTGCAAAAGGTATTCCACCCTTGTTTTCCCCACTTTGTTGTTATACCGAGGGTAGCAGATTTCTTTGCAGCTCTTTGAACTTATTTCATGCCTCATCCATACACACTTGTCAGTATGAATTTTGGGGCATTGTCAGCTGGCTCTTTGATGACAGCTTAGAGGAGCATGTGTTGCCCTAAATGATTTCCTTTATCCCCTTTGTACCTGTGATCTCTAAGACGCACGCTCCCTCTTTCCATGTTTTTTTGTCTAGTTTTCCATCTCTCCTTTTGCCTTGGTGCAGTTACTGCGTGCACCTTGCAGCTGCTTAACCAGGAGCAGCTGAGGCTGGCTGGGAGGGCATAGAGGCAAGGGATTTATATTCCAAAGGCTTTGCTGTGTTCTTGCAACATGACCCAATCAATGTTGTTTGGAATAATACTTTGATTTTTTTTTTTTGTCCCCCCTCCCCCAGACTCCTTGGCTCAAGTTCAGGGAGATCAGCAAGAAGGGAGGAATGCTTCTGAAACGCAGCAGGCAATGCCCGTGCCCTCTGGACGTGTGTGTACATTGCAAAGTCATTGGTCATTTGGTTGTTGACTCAAAGTTACTCGGGTTTTCCAGTGTGCTTGTTCCCTGCTGACTTACAGCCACAAATAGCGAAAGTAAACTTTGCACTTTTTGGGTTGTTGTTCTTTCCCTGATTTTATTTGTTGCTGTCTTTTGTGGTTTGGTTGGACTTTTAATTTCCTCAGGGATGCTCTACAGAGGGAGATGGTAGTGCTCAAAGAGTGAATTTTGCCCTGATTTCTCAAAATTACTTCTGATGGCAACAGTAGCATTCGCCTCTTCCTTCGTGTTGTCTCTGACAGTCAAGAAGATGTTTTTTTCTGGGGAGCAACACGATCTTTAATGCAATATGTGTTAGTCTTTCCTCCCAAAAGTAGAATTAGTGTCTGGCTTTGCTCTTCAGGGAAGCCCTCCCAACCCAGCTGTTTTGCTTCCCTGCTTCCCCAGGCACGTGGGAGAGGCATCTAGAGAAGAAGCTTCAGCTGGTGCTTTTCTGGGATGTAGATGTTTGGGCTGGGGGCTCATTGGGGTCCCTGAATCCAAATGGAGCCATGTGGGACTGGCTAGAAATGTGATGGCAAGGCAGTAATAAAGCTTATTGCTTATAATTATAAAAGACAGTTGTTAAATTGAGAATAGTAATCTGCAAGTAATTATGAATCTTGTTCTGGATGTATGGGATTGTGCCAAGGGGGAGGAAGCCAAAAAAACCCCCTACGCTTAGCTGGAGGTTCTGATATTTAATACAGCATCCCAGGCGTCATCTGGGCTGCGTTAAGGTACGACTGCGTCTGGTTATCCCCTCGCTGGGCTTGGAAAGGAGCTGTTTGCTTGTCTGCTGCACTCAGAGCCTGTGTGTTGTGTTTGCTTCACACACTCACTCTGCGGTTCATAAAGGGAGTTTTATAATTGGCTAAAGAACATGGAAAATTATTTTGAGTGTCCCACTCAGTGGGATCAACGTTTGCTCTTATATGTAGTTCTTGGGTCAGCTGAGATTAGGATTATTTTATTTGTCCTAAAAGACTGAGATTTTAACTGTAATAATAATCATAGCATTTACGCCTGGATATAATGGGGCTATATCTACATGTCCATCTAGTGCATTTCTAAAATGCAATTGAAGATGTGTATTGTTTGGGGGTTGGTTAGTATAACTACAAAGGTATTAGTAAAGGTCAGGAAAAAATCCTGTAAGAAGAGAGTGCTCTGTCTTTGTATTCATTGCTGTTATTCTTCACTCTTTTCTTTAAAACAGTAAATGCCTACATTATTATACAGCCAGTTCATTCTCAGGGTCACTTCTTGGGCTGTATCGCTTCTTGTAAGCCTTTTACCTTGAAAAGGGACAGCAAACATAAGTTGGAGTCTTTAAAATGTAAAATTTACCCATAATGATGTATTTTCTTTTTTTCTGCTTGCTGAGTCTCTGCCTATGACCTGTCAATGTTACAAAAGTGCACTTATTTCTACATAACGTGGTGGGAGTGCAGGTTGTCAAGCAGTGCTCTGAGTGTCTTGATGAAGTACTTAGAGTGTCCGTGAGGGAACCCAAATCACTTGCTTTAATTTGAAGGAATCAGTTTAAAGCAAGCTTTTGCTGTCTGTCAGCAATAAGGATCTGTCTGCTCTAGGAGAATCTTGTGGGCAGAGTATTTCACATCTTCCCTTGCTGTTCCTTTTGTTCCCAGTCTTGTCAACTGGAGTTTTCAATGATTAAACTGCAGCCTATGCTAAGGGTGACAGCAAGAGCATGCTGAAGGCTAAGGAAATGTGTGGAAATGTCCTTGTAATTCAGAGCAGTGGGAGAGTATTGGAGTTCTCTTGGTTGAATAACACAAATCCATACTGCCAGCTCCCTGCCAAAAACCTGGGGCTGCTTTCCTGAGCATCCAAAGCCCCCGTACCATCTTGCAGGGGCTGTGGTTGTGTGTCACACAGCTCATCTCCTCTCCTGTGCCGGTTCTTTCAACTCCCGCTAAGGTGCACCTGGAAGAGCAAGTGATGAGTGAGTCTGTGCAGGGCATGCAAAATGGGAGAGGGACCCAAAGGAAGCTGGTGCTGGGCTGGGCACCAGGCGCAGTCTCTGCTACGCAGGACTAGATGGGGCTGGTGAGCTGCCTTTCCCCACCAAGGTTTCTGGTGTCAGGTCAGACTTAAAAATATTTCCAGCTGCCAGGTGGGATGACCCAGGCATGAACTTCTGGCTGCAGTGAGAAACCTGCTTGCACAGAATGAGTGTAATACTGTGGACACTTACTCCAGGGAGAAAGCCGCAGAGGAGGGCACAAGTGAAGGTCAGTGGTGTGAGTACCCTACAGTTTGCTCCTTTCATGTCACCCTGCTCCCTGGGGAAGCAGAAGATGCAGGAATCCTTCATGTACTTTCAGCAGGCAAAATAATTCCTTTTACTAGGATAAATAAAAGGGTAGAGGAGATTGAGAACACCCTCAGTAAGTTTGCAGTGACACCAAGTTAGGTGGGCGTCACTTGGTGACAAGGAGGGCCTTGGCCAAGGGAAGTTTAGATTGGATATTAGGAAGAATTTCTTTACTGAAGGGGTTATCAGGCATTGGAAGGGGTTGCCCAGGACAGTGGTGGAGTCCCCATCCCTCAAGGGATTTAAAAAATGTATAGACATAGTGCTTGGAGATATGGTTTAGTCAAGGACCTGTCAGTGTTAGGTTAATGATTGGAATAAATGATCTTAAAGGTCTTTTCCAGTCAGGCAATTCTGTGATTCTGAGGCTCTGGGTTCCTTAGGGAACTTCTAGGATGACACGGTATTCTGAATTTGAGGCACTGCTTTTTAGTATCAAGTTTTGTCCCCATCTTTGACTCTTTGATAGTCCAATATGGACCTGTATGCTGTGTATCCTCTGCAAAGCCTGGGGTGGCTGTTTATATTTCATCCTTTTTCAGGCAGAGTGGTTATGAGGCTAAAACTCTGTTACCCTGTTTGGGGCATTAGGACGTAGAATAAGGAGGAAAATTTGGAAACAAAAGTTTTATGGTATGAAGCATCAAAATGTTGCAGTCTGGGAGTGAAAGCTAATAAATGTTATCTTGGGTTTTAATGGAGGGAAAAAGGGATCTTATGCAGATTCTTAAATTCACAGTCATAGCTGGGACTGGAGATGAGAACTAAGGGTAAAACTTCTTGCACGGATGGCTCATTCAGGGTCTTAGGCATGTTACTGGTGACTATGGGATGTTTTTCACTATGCTATTTATACTGTTCATACATGCTGCTCATTCCTTGTGTCTTCAGCTGCAGTCGTCACGTACACCTCTTGAGATGTCACGCAAAGTTGAATCTCAGTGCTCTTTGAAGGCCATGACGTTTCTCTTTAACTGCATGATGAGGACTAAAGCTTGCTTCAGTGATGAGGAAGAGGGTAGCCCTTAAAAACTACTTAGGGAAGAGACTTACAGTTGGTCTGGTTCAGGCTGAACTGTTTGGAAGCTCATATAAAACTTTTAAAAGTTTTGGAAACAGGAGGGTAGGTCCAGGTAGAAGCAGATGAACTGCTTTCAAGTCAACAGGAGCTGCTCCAGTAACTTCAAGGATGAGAGCCCATCCATTGGGACAGAATCTCGTGAGTACATTGGTAATGAAGAAAAGACATTACCTATTTGTTTTGTTTGGGGAAATGAAGGCTTACTGTGGGTGTGAATCTTCTTCAGTAACAGGTTATGTGCCTGTGTAATGTCTTGGAAGACCTGAAATATTGGATTTTGCTTGTTTTCAATTGACATTTCCTTTATGAAATGTCAATGAGCAGGAAAATCAAAGCAGGAATCAGTTAAGGTTGATGCTTGGTTTTGACTGACTTGGTGTAAAGGTAGGGCCAGGACTACAGTTCCCCTTAGTATCAGTGTGCTCAAGCTGGTGGAGACCCTTCTGCTGAGCCTGGGAACAATATGAAGGTCCCAAAGTGAGTCAGAAGGCATCAAGTCTGTGCTGCCAGACGCCTGTGGGCTTGGGCTTTGGCTTTGTTGTACACATGGCTTTTGACTTGAGCAGTGCTCTGGAAGGAGAGCAAAGTACCCTTTCCAAAGAAAGAGCCTCTCTGTGGCTTTGGGAATGGTCCTTTCCCTTCCTGCCTCTGTGTCATTGCCTGTATGTTGTGTGTAACGATACTTGCTTGCCGTTTGCACATTAATTTTTTTTCCATTCCTGATAGGATTGTGTTTAGTAGAACACTCTTAATATAAATTGATTTTCTTCTTTTAATAGGTATATTGCTGTGGATCTGAAAGCGATATAAGAAAGAAGCGCTTCTGGGAAGAGAAGCCTCCCTGCAAGGCCAACCCTGAAGATGTGGACTGCTGTTGTATTCTTCCCACTGATTTCTTTCTGCGTATGTGAACACGGGTTTTCTGTCCTGAAAGGGAGAGAAGTCCATGTAGTGCGAATCACCAGGCTCACAAGTGAAAAGCAGTGCAAGCAGACTTGTCAAAGCCCAGGTGCTTCAGGTGAGGTTCTTGTCCCTTAGCTGGAATTCCAGCTGGGTTTTCTGTTCCTTAAAGGTCTCCTCTGCTCTGATGACAGCTGTCTTTATTACTTCCAGTTGTATAGAGGCATTTACAGTGATGGCTTCACTGTGCAGTTCTGTGATGCTAAATAACTTCTGAAAGCTTTGGCTAAATTGAATCCAGAACAACCATTTCCCAGAGCCCTTCTGGCTTCCATAAGAAACAGCATGCCTGTGCGCTGGTGTGCACTGGTAGCCTGCAAACGCTGTTAGGTCACTTGACTTGAAGAATTATTATTCCATGCTGCCAAATCTTTGCAAGCAAACAGTGCTGTTGTAGACAGCTGCGCTGGAGTGAGTTATCTTTGCTCACGGGTATTTGTGTGTGGTTTCTGCCTCAGAGGAAACCAGTTGTATCCTGCAACCAAGCACAGGGTTAAACAAGTCTGGGGAGATAAGAACATTCTGCTGTCTACCTCCAAGTTGTCTTTAAAAAGCATTAAACCTCTGAATGAGTCTTTCAGAGGTGTCCTTATGAAAGACCTTATCTTGTCTAGCCACGTGTGGAAGCTTGTAGCACCTACAAACAGCTGGTGATACTGTGCTGAAGATGAGACCTTGGCTCAGGTTGATGAATGTCTGATGATCACATGGATAGGAACATCATAAAGATGCCCTTTTTTAGCACCTGTGGTTTCAAACCTTTTTTTGGACATAAGACATCCCTTCATAGTGGAAAGATAGCACCTTTATAAACTAAGAATTTTATTTAGGAGGTAAAATACGAGTGGGTTTGTCTCCCAGGCACCAGAGCTATGAAAATTTCAGCCTTTGCTTTTTAAAGTGGTAAACCCTAGAGAGATGCCGTGTTCACACTGACTGTGCAGACACTTGGGGTCTGCAGCACTGCATGTTTGTCTGCTCCATCTGAGAAGCTCTAAACACTGCGCATGTTGTCTAACTTCCTGATACCTTGATAGGAGTAGAAAAGGTGCTACCAGCTGCCCCTTCCAGAGGAGAGACATAAGGAATATAGTTAGTCTCTGATCAGGGCTGGGAGATGATCTGAGTGCATGCTTGGCCCTGTTACTGACTTCAGCCACTTTTTTTTACACCCTTCGTGTTCTCTCCTGACATGTTTTGTACAGAGCGAGTCTGGCTGTGTGTTTGGGCAGAGGAGTTTGAACTTCTAGAACTAATGGACCTGTAACATCTTCAGGAAACCACTCAAAACTAAACCCGAAAGCATAAACCTTTTCATGTTTTACATTTTGTATTAAACCCACTGAAGCAATTTAATTCCTATTAGTTACTTGAGGGCCAGTCTGCTGTACTACCTGGTGTCAAGGGAGGTGGAAAAGATGCAAACCCTTGACATAAACGTATAGTCATGTGCAGAGAGATCATGTGGAAAGAAGGACTTGAGGTATCTTTTTAATGATTAGCTCTAGGTTTTCATATCAGCTTTAGTGCTCTCATTCTGCATTCCCACCTTCCCCAAGCATATTTTTGTGCTTTCTTTCATTACAGATACGAGGCCTGAGGCTTAGAAGTCAGAATAGTTGCACCCATGTAACTGTCAGTAAAGGAGCAGTGGTTGTTATTTTTAAAGGTATTATAGTGTTAAGTTGCAGGCCAAGGTTGCATGGGGAGATGTCTTCAAAGCTACATTGCTTGGCCAAGTGGAAACATAACATTCCTAGCTGGTTAGGTTCTCTTCTGTAGGTGTAATTTATACCCTTGCTGACTACTTGGAGAAAGAGCAACTGTCACAAAAAGAAACGCTTTTGTCGTCCATTCACATCTCAGATGTGCTCTGCAGAAAAGGGAATGGTTGTTGGTCTAGCTCTTCCATCATCGCTTTGAATATCCACATCAGAGGCTGGGGTACGTAGTTAGCAAGCTAACATATCACAAAACAATTGTACCAATATGAGACAGTCCGACACTTCAATTCCATGCCAATAAAAGCAGCAAACCTGTCCAGGGCTCACGGCATGGGTTGTAACTCTAACCTCTCTATGTTGTCTAATGCAATGCCTTCAGGTCTCCAGATGCTCCTAGGGTAAGTCATATACATGATGGAGATGCCCATCTTAGCAAGGATCTGGCAATCCAGGTGAGCATAGTGAACCCATGTTGGGAGGTAAGGTAACCTCATACTTTTCCCTTTGCATTCCCAGCCATATTCAGAGCTCTTCCAAGTTTCTTCTATGGTGGCCAGTCCAGGGCTGGAATCAAACATCTTGGCCATCTGAGCAGTTTGGCTGTGAGAACAGAGCCACTTGGCCATACTTCTGGGCCATCTTGCACGCTCTGAGGAAAATAAAGGAAAATATGACATGGCTGCAGGAGCAAATATTCCTGCTCCCTACTTCCACAGTACATCTGCTTACCTGGCTTCAGCTTGTCTTTGGGCATCTGTGATTTCTTTCCAGTAACAGCAGGCTTCAAAATGAAGTAAAGCAGCTGGGTAGGGCAAGACCTTGGTGTCTGCCTCTGTGGTTTCTGAAGAGCTTTTGTTATCCTTCCACTTTTTTTTTCTTTTCCTTCTTCTGCCTCTTAATTGGAAGTGAGCATAAAGGAGCCCCTGGGTGGTATGTGTCTTCCAGTGGACACATCAGCTGGAGCCCCGATCTGGAGTTGCATCAAAGGGAGTACTAATCAGTCCAGCTCAATAAAGGTATCTGGCTGTGCTGGGAGCAACAGGAAGTCATGAACAACTAGATACCATCCTGATGGCAGCAGAAACCAGGGTGCTTTTAACCATGTGGACCCCATTCATTTCTTGATCTTTCTAAACTAACTGACTTAGATATGTAGCCAATGCAAGATATGCTCAGACTCCTCGTTTTCCCCTTCCCAAGAGGTGAGAAATGACACGATTTACAGCAGTAAATGGTCCATGTTTCTACACTGGCATGGCTTGTCGAGGGAGGGACAGGAGGTGGGATTAGGATTCAAGGCACATCCAAACGCTTTCATCTCTGAGAGGTGGATTTTCATTTCTTCAAGGGCTGCTGCTCTGTCACCTGCTCTGTGTGACTTGAAGCTTTTAATTTTACTGCTTTCTAAGTACTATTTTTTAAAAGGCTTTGAATTGTTTCAGTCACTTCCTTAACATTTTATCGAAGTTGGTAGAATTCCGCCTTTGCTAGCTTCTTTCGGGCTGTCTGAACAGAGCGCAGTTGTTGGTACAGGGATTTCTCCAAGATTTTTCCACAAGCCCTTTTAATAACTGTGGTAATGTAAAATGTTTTCTTATGAAAAGTTCAAGCTTCCTATAGCCTTAATCCTCAGTGAGGGTAAGTCTCTTTGTAGATAAGAGCTTTAAGTGTAGCCATATGTATGACACAGGCAAGTTCTTTGCCCTTTCTCACACTTCTAACAAAACACAAATTAATTTCTCCTGCCATACACTTAAGTTCCCTTTAATCCACTGATGGGTAGTCAGTTGCTCACGTATCTGCTTCATCCCACACTGAGCACTGTTATCTTCTTCTGTGGCTTTTTTTTTCTTATAGTGCGTGCCCCAGAAATTAATTCCATGCTACTGTGATATTACATAAAATCATAGCATAATTTACACAGGAAGGGACCTTTTGAGGGTCTCTGGTCCAAACCCAACTTAGATCCGGCTGTTCAAGACCAGATGGAGAGTGTACCACCTCTCTAGCTCCAACCCTGTGTTTGAGAACCCTCATGGTGGAAACGATTTTTTTTCCCTTGATGTTGAGTTGGGGTTTCTTGTAAATCATCTGCTTCAGCCCCTCAGACATCTAGTTGGCTCTCTTGGACTCACTCCAGTATGTCAATACTGCTCTTGTGTGCTGGGAAGCCCAAAACTGGGTCTCCTCAGTGCTAGTTAGAAGGAGGTTCATCCCTTCCTTCATACCCAGGAAGAAGTTAGTGAGTTCAAAGTGATGCCAGGAGAGAGAGTTCCTACTGTGGTGAGTTTACTTAGCTTGTGTTAGGATTTGACTTACTAAGAGACAATTTCTGTGATGACTCCCATGGCTGGTGGTATCATTGTTCAGCAAATGAAGAATAAATTTCAGCGTAATTTCTTTTATTACATCCATGAAGCAGTGTGTTCAGTGTACTGTGTGTAGCAACCCATTTTCTCTGCTCTTTTCAGGTAGCCATCATTGTAATTGGTCTGTGCCCTACCAGAATCGCTGCATTCTCCTGTGGTGTCACCAGCTGAGCATATGCCAGAATGCCGGAGAACAAGACATCAAAGATCTGCTTGGAGGTAATGCCATGCTTCAGGCTCCTGCTAAATCCGCGATCCTGGTCCTTTTGCTTTAAATGTCTGCATTTAAACTTTGAATGGCTTTCAGCTGAGAGAGATGGATTATGAAATGCCTGCAGGATGATTCTGGAGGTGAAGTGGGTTCACTGGGAAAACTTTTGCTAGCGTCCTAAGGATTCTGGCACCTACATGTGCTTGATGTGTCTTTGAGTAACTTCTGTAACTGTTGCTGAGTGACAGTTTGTCTCCATGTTGAAGACATCGTTCAAGCTGTTTGCACTCCACACACTGTCCTTTGGAAAACAAAGGCATAACAGATGTATTTGTATTTTTAAAAGAAAGGAAAATGTCTTGGCACTGCTTTTACTGACATTGCCAGGATTTTGTGCCAGAGGCAGCAGGCTGCTTCTATAATCAGAGCAGCCTTAGCAGCAATTGCTCGTGGTGACTTTCCAGTGCCAGGGTCTTCCATTTTAATTAAGTGACATAATAACAAAAAGGAGCTTGTTGGTAATTGGGCAATCAATCTTCTGAAGCGCGTTTCAAGAGTTCGCTGTACTCAAGTTTTAAAAGAAGAAAGTTTGTTCATGGTTCTTTTGGGTTGGCAAAGGTTTCTCTGCAACGCTGCTATCAGACCTTTGGTAAGAAGATGGGATTCATGTCACTATAAATCTAGATGACTAGAAGGAAATTCTTCTGAAGTAGGAAGGTGTAAGTAGAAATTTCCACTCAGTTTTGAGAGGTGAAAATGATGAATCTAAGCACAAAGGCTTTGTCGATGCTGTGTAACTGTGAAAGTGAGTCTTCTTCTCAGGAGCTGACATTTGTAATGCTGCTCCTGTTGATAATGTGCTTCTGCATTGTAGCTCTGTACTTCGTTACCTTCCTTTTGTGGAATTAATTCCCTAATTGGGCAAATGCTGGAGGTCTGTGGCAAACAAACAAACAAAACCCAAACAAAAAATCCCCGAAGGGATTATGTGCAATAAAGGCAGGGGTTTGAGTTTTCATCTTCTTGCTGACTTCAGGAGTGATTTATTCCAGTTGTACTACATGTACTGCAGAACACGTGTTCTGGTTTGCATGCTGGGGGTATGAGGTCAGATTTGAGCTTGGGAGTTGTATTCTTATGAAACTTGTTGGTTTTGTCTTTCTGAAGAAATTGTCGGTGGGAAAAGGGAAGCAGTCCTGTTTCACAACCGAAGCTATCCACAGAAGGAGAGGATAGAGGATGCAAGGGTTGACCAGCACAATGTGGAAAACCTGTTTTCCTCAGTTGCTTGGACTCGCAAGATTCGCTTGAGGCATTTGCTTGGGCCTGACAGTGAAGACGTAACAACAATCGCAAGCAAAACAACGGCAAGCAACGGAACCAGCACCACAGCGACCGTTACCACTGCCGCAGCCCTAACAACAAATGGTACAGATGCTGCTGTTCTCACTACAGCTTACGAAACAACTGCCAATGCCTCAAACATCCCTGGAGGTTCTACTCTCCTTGCTGAAGCCATGAAGCCATCCACTGCCTGTTCTCCCACTTCTGGTAACACTTCTGCTTTTAACGCCAGCTGTGTCACCAAGCTTGTGACCACCACTGAAAAATCAGGAAATATTACCTCTGTCTCAGTATTGTCTCCCACTTCTGCTCCCCTCACTGTCATTTCTGAAGCAGGAACTCACCTGCCTCAACCAGAGCAGTTCAAACCATCCACCACCAGCACTCCCCACTTGAGTAGCCCCACCACTGATGGAGCTGGCCCAAAGACACAGAGCACAACACAGAGCACAACACTGACCACCCTCACCCTGCAGGGTGCAGGAACATCTGCTTCCACTCGTACCACAGCACTCACCCCACTGGAGAGTTCACACCCTGCAAATCCACCGACTGTCACCACCTTGCGCTATCTAGAGACAGAAGCAAGTACAGCCACAACATCCTTGAGTAAATCAACTTCTCTTCCAGGCTCTACAAGAGGTGCCACAGTTTTAACTACTGCTTCTACAGCAGAACCTACAATTGGGCATGAGATAAAGTCAACATCTCCCATTTTCTCAACAACCACGGCTCCAGCAGATGCGCCCAAAACAACAGCTTCGGGCCTTGCAGAAACTCAGGACACGGACAACGAGTATCTTCTGATTGCTGCCGAGCCCCTGACTCGGTACTTAGTGGACAGAAGTTCGCTTCTTGCAGTGCTTTTAGTGGGTACGTTTTTTTTTGTAACTGTTATAGTTCTTTTCCTTCTGCAGGCCTATGAGAGCTACAAGAAGAAGGATTACACACAAGTGGATTACCTGATCAACGGAATGTATGTGGACTCGGAGATGTGAAAGGGTGGGGATAAAACAGTGGGCAGAGAGACGAGAAGGAGATTGAAAGCCTGCCTGGCTTGTTTTTCATTCTTAATTGCCTCTAACACAAATGGAAAGTGCTTCCAAATTTACTTCTAGTGCAATTGAGGAGAAATGCCATGTACGGTATTAAGGGGAAAAAAATAATAGTTTTTTTTAACCATGTAACGGTTGCTGTAAAAAAAAAAAAAATTTTACAAAACTTCTATAATGCACAATAGCTTTGGCCATTATTTTCCATTGCAAAACAAACCTAACAAGGGGTAAGCCATCATCCTCAGAAAGTGCTGTGGCACTTCTTCAGCTGTTTACAAAGCAGGTTCCTTGTGTTTCACTGGTTTCACGTGTGCCCTCTGAAGATGGAGGAAAGGACGCTCTTGCCTTTTGTGAAGTGCTCTGAAATCATCAGGTGAGAAGCGTGGAGCATTGCTGCAATAGGGAACCTCTAATCCAACACGTGTCATGTTTCTGTATGCTTCTTACTTGTAAAGAGGTGTCTTTACAAGGCATTGTAAACTGTTTACTGCTAACCCAAGGTATCTTTTCACCACGGAGCGGATTACTGTGCCTCTGCACTTAAATTATCTTATTTTTGTATTCACTTAATAAATGGGGCCCTGGAAGGGCATATCTTGTTGCATTTCTGTTTTCATTCCTGTCCCTGCCGGTTCAGAAGCAGGCAAGTGGGCTTTTGGGGCTTAAGCACATTAGCTCTACTTCAGTATTCCAAAGTATGAGGGCTTTGAAGACCTCACTGGAAGTATGGACATGTTACAGAAGATACTGATCATCTTCCATGGTACTGCTGCTGTATTTTCAGAGCAGTGTTCTGCCAGTCTTGCCAGTATGCTTCACTGCATATTATCTTTAGTACATAGAGCACCAGGCTCTGTTTCCATTTTTGTTTTGCATTTAGTGCCAGCGTAGTTTGAAAACGTTATTGCATGTGTGGTTGCAGCTCACCACCTAAGACCCACAGCTGAGAGAGTGAGTAGAGAAAACACTTGATTTTTGGTAAGTATTCTTCAGTGATTGATGCATTTTACGCGACTGACACGTACATACCCAATGTAAAATGCCAGATCAAAGTCCACGGAATTTTTTTTTTTAACCAGACAGATAGTTTGTCTCACACTTTGAATTAGTTGGCTCTTCTTTAATCCAGCTTGCATGTGATCTTGAGGCTGATGATACACAAACCTTAGAACTGGAGCTGTTGGGTTTTGGTTTGGTTATTTATCCAAATTATTCGGCTGTTTAGAATTAGGAGGGAGTCTTCACCCTGGAAGAGGTTACTTTGTAGACCTCGTGTTAATCATCAAGCTGAAAGTGCTATGAAAATGTCTGCAAAATAGCATAAGCAGCAGCAGAAGCAAGGGCTTGTTGGAAAGAAATGGACAGGAGGTTGTTTCCTGAATCCTACCCAATATAAAATTTGAAGACAAAATTTCAAGGGGTATTTTGAGGAAAGAAAAGAGGTTGCTTTGAAAGTGCGATAACTGGGTTGTCAGTTTCAGGTTGCATTTTGCAGTGCTTTCACACGGACCCCATCTGCACACCAGTAAGTTAGAGCATCTCTCAGGGTAAAAAGATAATGTGGTTTTGGGAGTCTCCCTCTTTGGAAGTTCAGAATTCACGTGATGTTTCCTGGAGTGGGAAACAAGTTGGAGGGACAGAATTTTATTGTATTTTAAGGTGGTTTTAAATTGGTTTCTCCTCAGCAGAAGGGAACTGAACCCTTATTTCTGCAATCTTCAAGGAGCCACTGGTGTGCAGTATCTATGCAACAAGGTGCTGGGAACGTCCCCCAGCGCAGCTGGGGAGTTGTACGCTCTTGAGATGCTTGGGACTGTTTGCATCTCAGCGCAACTGCAGATGTCAGGCAGATGCTGCTCTGCAACCACAAAGTCCAGAGACTTATCTTTTCATGGGGATCTCAGGTTTCGCCTTAATTGCAGGTGAGTCACTAACCACAGACCTAAGCATGTGGTCTTGGAGCTCTACTCCAGATACTGAGATAAGAGCAGTCTCCTTGACTCCCTGCTGTCTCCCAGGTAAGAAGGTGGGTGTTACCTCAGATTCAGCGCA
This sequence comes from Eurystomus gularis, assembly GCA_013400335.1. Classification (NCBI taxonomy): domain Eukaryota; kingdom Metazoa; phylum Chordata; class Aves; order Coraciiformes; family Coraciidae; genus Eurystomus; species Eurystomus gularis. The sequence goes on along the minus strand of VZZY01023719.1, from coordinate 196,470 downwards.
CTTCTTTTTCTCCTCATTTAGTCATCTCAGGTAAATGCTTGCATTTTGATATGGTGAATCCAGGCAATAATGGGCTTTGTAATTTATCCCTGTCGATGTAACCGAATTCCTATTTGTAGGAAGCAGCTTCCTGCATGAAGGGTCAGTGCTGCAGCTGTTCTGCTAGTGCTCTGCAGTATTTTTTTTATTTTTAAGTTGCCTGAGCCATTTCCACAAAGGCAAACTGTGATCATCAGACTTGTAATTGCTTACTAATGGGGTAATTTTTGGGATGAGCTTTGCACTGTGGCCTTCTTTCTTTTGGTCTCTTCATAGACCCAAAGTTGGGCACCAGCTTCTGTGAACTGGAGTAGAAGCATGTGAAGTTACATTGCTTTTTATTCTCTCCTTCGAAAACATGTTAGACTCCTCTACTGATTCCTTGGAGGGATTAGGGAGGGAAGGGGGAGGAAGGGGGCATTACTTAAAACTCAAACAGTTTTCTTTTCTAAAAACAGATACTTTCTAAGTCTGGTTTATTAAAAACAAATAAAACCCTTCAGGGGTAATGTAAGTGGGTATGATATAATTACAAGAGTGGGAATCAGGTTACAACTCTATTTATAAGAGTCTTAGGGAGTTTCTCATGGACACAGTGAGAATATTACAACTACATCACGGCTTAAAGAAACCACCACCATAAAAATCTTTGTGGCTTCTTAACAGGTTCTTACAGGAAGATGAGTACTCATCAGAAGCTTGTTGCAGTTCCCACAGCCCTGGTATGTTTACATCCAGGTCTCCTCTTCAGATACTGGCACAACCTGTCTTTTTTGATCTTACTTGAGTTGCTGCGCGTCCAGCAGTTTCTCAGCAGAAACTGAGGTTTTTAGTGTAAGGCTGAGCACCAGAGCAAGTCTTGCCTCTGTGCCTTTCTACACAGCAAGGTAGAGATCTTCCTGCTTACCACAGAAAAGTTTGGGTCAGAAGGGGCCTTTAAAGCTCATCTAGTCCTCCCACCCCCTGCCACGAGCAGGGACATCTGCAACCAGAGCAGGTTGCTCAGAGCCCCAGCCAACCTCACCTGCAATGGTGCCAGGGGTGGGGCAGCGACCACCTCTCTGGGCAACCTCTGCCAATGTCTCACCACCATCATTGTAAAATATTTACTCCTTATACCTAGTCTGGATCTAGTCTTTTTTTAGATTAAAACCATTACCCCTTCTCCTATTGCAATAGTGCTCAAAGTGCAGTGCCAGGTGGGGAAATGTCAAGTGGGTTTTTCGCTGTGTCCCAATGGTTTTGCCTCATACTGGCTCAGTGTAGGCATTAAAAAATAAAAATACTGGGCTGGAGCCCTCTGCAAGTCAAGGTATGTTTTGTGGCTTGTACATTGAAACCCAGTTGTAAAGACTGGACAGCTTTGCTAGTTCTGTTTTGCATCTAGCTACTCGTGAGCATTGAAGAAAGAGAGCAGTGGGACTGTGGAAGATGGATTGCATGTGCAGTCCTCTAAAGGGCTTTTCTGTAGCACTGGCTTGATATGTAAGTACAAAGCAATTAGGATTTCTTCCCTTCTGGCTCTTTTTGGAGGACCTCTTCTGGAGGTCACCAGCAGCAAACATTCACTTGGTTGTTCCTACTTCCAACCCATTGTTTCAGTTTGGGCTAAAGCCAGCCTTCTGGAATGGCTTGGCTTGTTTGGCTTTTGAGGCCACAAATGGTGGCAAATCTGTTGCATTTCATGATGTAGAGTTGCAACAGTTAATAGCAAGTATTTCAGCTGAGGAAATGCAACACCTTTGAAAGTTTGCTTGCAGAATTCATGATAAAACAATAGACGGGGTCTTACTAAGTTATCTAGAAGACATCTACCCAGGGACTGCCAAAACCAACATTCCGCTGCTGTGAAGCACAGCATATCTGACGCACATTGGGTTTCAACCTGTTGTATGGTCTCTTGCACAATAAAACACAGGAACATCCTGGAATTAAATTTAGATGAGATTAATTCTAAATGCCACCTCCCTTTTAGTTAATTGCCTGTATTAGAAGTATGCTGTTCTAGACAGCAGCGAAGAACAGAAATACTGGAATATTAAAACATTTAGAAGAACAATAGGAATGAAGAACTTTTCGTCTGCAAATGAGTTTGCAATATGCCATGTGGTGTCCAGAGAACTGGGGAACTGATGCAGAAATCTTAGGCATGACCTTTAAAACAGCTAACGTGTAGTCGGGAAAACACCCAGGGAGCTCTGGCAACAGAGGTATCGTGGAGTTAGTTTCTCTGGATTTGTCCCGTGGCTGCTCATTTCTGGCATCAAGAAAGGAAACCTGAGCCCTGCCCTGCTGAAGTGTTTCTAAGGGCTTTTTCCATGGTGGATTCTCTGGTATGCAGTAAAGGCGAGTTCATATTGCAGCATCTCCTCTGACCAAGGCAGCTCTAGTTGTCTTCCTTCCATGGCCTCGAAGTCTCAAGACACTTTATTACTGTTGTTGTGCTTGGCTGAATTTGGCCCTTGGGTTCTGCAGCAAATCCTTTGATCTTGCACAAAGTATCAGCTTTTAAGTTTGTGCTTTTTGAGAAGAAAGCAGGCTGAACAGCAGCGAAGCACAGGGCTGTAGAGATTCCGATCTGCTAGAAGGCCGTAGCTCAGGGTTAGGGCTCTGCTTGGACTTTCTGGTCGTCTTTATTATGGCCAAAGCTGGTCTTTGCTCTACAGCATTTGAGGTCGACTTCCTTTGTAGCTTCGTGTCCTTGGACCTTGTCTTTCTGTGCTGCGGCTAGGCTGGCTAATGTGTTCAGAGCAGCCCTGCCATGGCTGAGAGATGCCAGCAGGTTGTGCTGCGGGGCAGCTCTTCTGGAGCTTGCCTGTCCAGCCTCCCTCTGGGAGGGAAACCCCAAAGGCTCTGGAAAAAAAAGAGTATCTGCCTGGGGCTTCCTGGTTAGCCCCGGATGATGTTCAACTTGTGCCTTGGCTGGAGTTATGTCTGAATTACGAAGTCTGTTTGAAGCAGAGGTCCTTCGCTAGCACGCAGAACTTGCCCAACATCCTGCTGGTCCCAATTAAGAAGACTAAAGCTGTTTGGATGGGACTGTACGATCTGCCTGAAAAAGCAAACAAATAACTTGTCTTCATGAAAAGTGGCTAAATATTTTAACCCCTTCAGGCTGGGACAGGTGAAACCAATTACACTGGTTTGAGGGTTATGGAATTATGCAAGTGGTTCCTGTTCTTTACTGCATACAGCTGAAATTGTAGAGCTCAAGCTTGTGAGTGGGAACGCTATTAAATCTTCCCATGTAACTCTTGTAACACTAAGGAATGGCGAAGAAAGGACGAGGGATTTATTCAGCTTATAAATGCTCACAGTTAGAAGTGACTATTCATGGCTAGTTTAAAAAATGAGAAAAAAGTCAAGATTTAACCAAATTCTGGAGTTAGATTAGTCTCTAAGGTTGTGAGATTTCAGCCACAGCTGCAGATTAGAAGGTGAGAATTTTCAGAAGTATCGATACAGGGACATAAATCCTGGGGGTATGTTGTGATTCCTCACGTGTCTCTCCCGACCCCTGCTGTAGGCATGTTTCTGAGCAGCTTTGCTCATCCTTGGTCAATGCAGCGAAGCTGAAGTCAGCAGCTGAGTAACGACTGATGTGAGCTGCACCGTGGGGCAGAGGTTCCCCACGCTGCTGGGAAATGGAGACAGCTTTTGCTGCGCTGGGGAGGGGCACGGTGGCTCCCAGCTGGTGCTGCAGCCTCATGGCGTCAGGTGATAACAAGAATATCCTTGGTATAGTGCGATACCTTGTGTGATCCCGGTGCTGCCAAGAAGCAGAGGAGCCTGTGAAGTGCCAGGAAAGGGTTTGCTCAGGGAGGAAGCATTGCTGGTGTCAGGGTACAGAACAGTGCTGCTAGGGAGCACCTGAAATCCTTGCTGGTGACTGCAATCAGAACTAGGTAAAGCATGTTACGTCGCTATGTGCTAATATGGCTACGCAAGGTGCACAGGGTAAAAGGAAGAGACGTGTTCTGGGTGAATGTGCCACGTATTTTTGACAAGCTCAGTTATGGGGACCTGCTGGCAGTAGAAGATGGCTCTAAGCTGATTCCTTCTCCATGCACCCTGGTGAATATTCCCAACAATGAGAGATGAGCAGCAGCACTGTGTGCTACAAGCCAATGACTAGAGGTTCCAGGCAGAAAGGCTGGCTGGTCTGTAGGATAAAAAACAGCTCTTCTCATTCTCCTGTTTGCTGGGTTAAAGTGCTGAAGGCACTTTTTAAAAAAATGGATTTTTACATATTCCTATGTGTCTTCAGTATTTAGGCTGTGCTTTAGTGGTGGGCTAAAGATCTGCAGAAAAAATGAGCTTCCCTGGACCAACTGGAGGTTGGTCCCCAGGGCCCAGCCCCTGACTGGGGTTGAAGTCCTCAGCATCTCAGAGAGGGTCAGGCAGGTTCCTGTGCTCCAGAACTGCATTGGGAATTTCTGTGGAAAGTTTTGCGCTTTCCTTTCTACTTCAGTCTGCAAGGAGAAGTAGAGAGCCTCTTCTGCAGGACAGAGCAATCTCATCCCCCGGCAGTTTGTTACATGCATCCCATTTTGAAGGAAATGGTGAGCCTCATTAACATGGTCTCCGTGCCTCTCCCGGATCACATGCAGCCCAAGGGTCTGTTTGTAACCAAGCATAAAGCTTTTTCAAAAGATGTTCTCACCAGTTGAAAACCATATGTATGTGAACCACAGCAGGAAGGTGGAGCAGTGGCTAAAAGGGATGGAGGGCTCCACATGTGCAGCAGATGCACATGGCTTGCACTGGGACAACCCGTGTGGTTTTTTTCCAGCTGTGAGCCTTGGGTCTGCCATCAGCATGTGCGGGACTCGGTGGAGTGTCCTTTTCTTTGAATGTTTGCAGTTTTGTTAGCCAGCGGGGAATTCTGGAAAATGTTGGTGAAAGCTGTCAGGCTGTGTAATGATCTCCCAAGGGACAGATTAGCAGCCCTACAGGAGTTCAAGACCTTGCAGGCTAATGTAGCGGAAGAAAAATGCTGGGGATGAGTGGGATGACCTGAGAACTCTTGTGTGAAGTGTTAATGAGCGATGGAAGAAATCAGATGAGCCGATGAGAACTATGTGCGTGCTAAAGGAGAGACCAGGCATTCCCAGGAAGAATGGTCCTTTCTTAACTGGACTGGGCTATTAGTCTTCATGCTTCTGGGCGTACATGATTGCTGGCCAGATGAAAGAGAAATACACCTCTGCACACATTTGTACAGAACTGCCTGCAGAGGGAATTTAAAAGCCAGAACAGAAGCATTCTTTGAGGTACCTGATGTTAGTGCTGAAGAGATGTTGTTACCCTGTTGACTTGAGTTGCTAGCTGAAAACACGTAGCAGGGTCATGGAGCCAGTTTCTGGCCACAGGACTCTGTAAAGGTTTGCTTCCTTACCTTGTCCTTTTCCTAGCTCGGCTTTAAAGCTCTTCCCAATTGCCTCATGAGAGAGAGAGCCCCGCAGTGGCAAGGTGAGGCTGCCTCGCCTCCCTGGTAGGGTGCACAGATACCCACCGGGACTGCTTCTTCCCACCCTGCAACGTGTGGGCATTCCTGTGTGCTTGTGTTGGTCTGGGAACTGTCGTCCCACAACAGCTCTGAAGTCTGTATGCTTCACCCACTGCCAACACAGATGTCACTGCTCTTTTCAAAGAAAAATGCAAGACTTCTCCTGTAAAAAAGGCATGTGTGAGATGTTCCACAGCTCTGAATCTGTTTGGCTTCAGCCCTGAAGCATGAGGTTTAATATTCCTTCATGCCTTGCCATTTCCACAGAGGTGCCACAGGGAGGCTAGTCCTTATTCTGAAATTTATTATACCGCAATCCCCCCTTTACTACTGCTAATCAAAACTAAACTCCACTTTATCAAATGACCAAGTACCTTTTGCAGGGCTGCTTTGTGCTATCTGTTTCTTCTCTCTCTGTGGGTTTCTAGGACGTGCCACTGTGTTGAGGAGGTCGTAATGTAGATGAGACTAATAATAAACCCACAGTAAAAGTGACTGAATTGTGGAGGAACTTTAAACCCAAAAGAAAAGCAGGCAGGGACAGTTTTAACGGCAATGTGCTCTTTAATTGAGCCCTGGGCTGGAGCTGACCTGCCTGCTTTGCGATGCCGCGTGGGTTGGGTGGGGCTGCAGGCTTCCTCGTGAACCTCCTGCTATCGTAGTTACATAGACCATTTGAGTCTCTGACAATAGGAACATTATTTTCCGTGCAACCTTTTGGTGTGGGCCACCCATGTGCCCCAGGAGATAGGAGGTCACCGGAGCGCTGGCATCGGTCCTTCCACAAGGTTCTCACACTCCTGACAGGTAAATAGTCACTGGGCAGGAGACAGGAGTACCTCTGGGGAAGGTGGATTTTAAATCACTTCACCTTGTCTTTTGTTCATCCCCTAGCTGTAGCAGCCTTGCTGATGGCTTTGTGCAGTGCAGATCCCCCTCATTGTGGGCTTATGTGGGCTTCTCAAGAGGCTGTTGCTTTAAAGACCCTTGCCTCAACAGCTGGCTTTGAATTGCACTGGTGGTGCTGGGCAAGGGTGTGGGACAGAGGCAGCAGCATGCCTTCTGCAGGGTTTCCAAAGTGCCTGGCCAGTACGTTTTAGCTACCGCTGTCACATATCGGGCATCTGCTGCAGCATCACCTGTTTGAGCCAGCAGAACCTACAGAAGAAGGGGTGTCTTAAGAGAAAGGCCATGCCAGTGCGGTCTCTGGGCTGATGTGGTGAAACAGCTTGGCCAAACCAAGACTTCAGGTGCTGATCTCATTGGGACCATCCACTGGGAATCTGGATCGCAAGCTAAAGCAGAAGGTTCCCTGAGCACAGCTGCTGCTCAGCCCCGAGCAGGGGTGAGCCGTGGCTGCCCCAGCAAGCAGCAGCTGTTCTGTGTTACTGGTCCCCGATAACAACTTCCTCTTCCTTGTGTGTGTGCCGGTGGCTCGGTGCTTGTGGGGTGGTATCTGCTGCCTGCTCTTGGCGCTGCTCTCCGGGTGATCTGTGTGTGCAGGGAGCAGAAGGGAGGGCAAAATGCTTATTTTCTAGTCACGGTGTCAGGGAAAGGTATCTCCTGTTGCATCAGAAGAGAAGGGGCTAGGAGAACTGCAAATAAGCTGAGGAGGCTGCTGCTGCTGCTTGCGTTTGGGCCAGCTGTCCCTGCTCTGTGGCTCTCCCGCTGCATTCACCAGCAAAGGGCAGAAAATGGGAGTGTTCAGCAAGCTACAGGGAAAGTAGAGAGCAGGAGGAGGAGGAGTCAGGTCCTTGAAGGTTCTTTTCAAGTGCCATGTCTGTTGGACTTTGGCTACCTGCTCAGGTCCTTGCATGGGCAGGCTGTTGAAGAGCACCAGGTTCTCCTTTTGCTTGTAAGACTGGCTGCAGGCCTGAGCCCACAGAGCTGGCAAAGCAGTGACTGTGGGATGGGTGAGAGCGTGGAGGGAGCGGCTGTGCCTTGTTCATCCCAGATACAGTGCAGCGTGATCAAACACTGGTGAGCTGTGCTTCCTGATGATGCATTTGCCAGGACGGGTGCTTGACCTTGTCACCGGAGTAGGAGATTTAGGTGTGCCTGAAAATGTCATGAGAAAGCTGTGCCGTGTGTCATGATACAGCTGCTGTAGCGAATGCAGGCCAATTGAAGTCGGCGATGACCCCACTGGCTTGGCGGGGTTGGAGCCAGGGCCAGAGGGTCATGTAGGCTCTGTAGTCTTCTAATATGTAGTGTTAGTGGCACTGACAGTTTCCTGTAGTGGAGGTGCCTGGAAATGGGTGACAAGTGAATTCAAGTGACAAGAGCCAGCTGTGCTGCTCGTGCTCTGGAACACCTTACTGGTGAGGTCTATCCTCCATCCTTCTATGGCTGTCATCCAAAGGCCAGAGGTACTTTTAGATCTTGGGACACAAGAACAAGAGACGCTTCCTTAATGCTGCACTCACCAGAGTAGCTGATAGAGGAATGTGCTACAAAGCATTTAGCCTTCAAGTGCATAAAAAGAAGAGAAGCTGGCCAGCCTCTCTTACACAATGACGTTTTTACTACTTGATATTTAATAATTTAAAATATTGTAGTCATGCTCCTCATTGCATTAGGCTGGAAGCATACATATATTGAGATGCTGCCCATGGCTTGAAGACCTTGGGACCTGTACAGACTAGACATCTTTGAGGTAGAGAGGAAAATGAATGCAGAGAAGTGGCAACTAACTTAGGGAGGTAAAGGAGAAGAGTGGTGAAGTCAAGAAGAGTGGCTGGGCCTCTGGTTTCTAGTTTTCTGCTTCCTGCCCCATCCCTGACAATAGTTTCTGCTCTTTTTACACAAGAAGGATCTGCGGTAAGGGAGGAGAAGGAAACAGAAGCTGTCCTGCTCTAGAGGTAGCATCAGTTCTGCTTTGAAGCTTTCCACGAGGCAGCGGTTCACCATCAGAGACATCAGCTCCAAATAAACCCGTTCCAGGACATTTTCTCAGCGTGGTGCACTGCAGCAGTCCGCCTTGGCTGTTACACGAGCAGAGCACTCGGGTGGTTTGGAAGAGCAACAAGCTGCCTGCCAGGAAACACGCCTTCGTTTTGTGGCAGGCCAAGAGAAAATGTGGACAGGGCTGCTGTTGTTTTCCATGTAAGAAGCACTGGGTATTCCAAATTGCAGGAGAAGGAACATGGTACCAAGGCTCGGCATGCCTTTAAAGGACTAGAGATGGTCTGCTGAGTACAAGGTCCTAAAATACATGAATTTTCATAAAAATCTATTTCTAGCCTTGTCTGGGATGTGGGTAGCCGTGGCAAATAAGGGGAGTTTTCCTTGTCTGGTATCTGCTCTCCTTCTGCTAGCTGGGTAAGAGCCTTGTGTTGAACCTGTGGCTTCATGCTGCTGTTCTGTCAGCTACAGACCCTGCCTGAGGTGTCACTTCATCAGGCATTTGCTCCCCAGGGGTTGCTGCATCTTCTGTGGTACTGATTCAGCTATTTCTGCTGCTCTGCTCTGTACTGAATTAACAGCATCACTTGTTGGGGGTGGGAGGATGTTGCTTGCTTTTTTACTTTTTCAACCAAAAAGTCAGGAACAGGCTGTTCTCTGGCACCATCTTCCTCTCTTTGGGTATGGGGTGCAACCTTTCCTTTAAGCCACCTTCCTTTGACCTGAAGAACAGGCTCTGCAAAATGTCTTTTCTAGCATTCAAGGGCTATGACCTCTATCACCGTTGCTGCCCTTGAGTGGTTATTGCCTAAGAGACTCATTTCTGGATTTGTTCCTGGATTTGAAGTAGCGGATTCTGGGTAGGTTAGCTCAGTAGGCATTGATGTGATTCAGCTAATTTGAGATCTGTTTTCACTGGAAAGCTAACAAGTGCATGTCTGAGTCAACTTGAAAAGTTCTTTTCTTGATGAAGTGCAGGATTGCTCAAGACAAGGTGACAGTATATTTATTTTAACTTTTAAATCATGGCAACAGTGATATTTTTTCTCTGCCTACTCACTGCCATAAAACGAAAAAACAGCTGAACCAAACTTTCCAAACGTATTAGGCAGAACCCAGAGGGGCAAAATTCCACCTGAAAAGGTTAAAGTTTAATGAAGTTGCTTACAAATGAAAAAAAACAGTTGAGAATAGAATGGAGAGCTGTCCATACGTGCTTCTCTTCTAGTATTACTAGTAATAAGAGTGCTAGATTGCCAAGGAGCATTTTATAGGTACTGCCGGTACCTAAAAAGACGCCGAAAGTCTGTCATGTCAACAGGTCTTAACAGTATATGGCAACATTGCACAACAGCTCTTCAGAAGCGGAGAAAACTGGTTCCTGGTGAAAATTGAAGTAAGCAAAGCGAACCATAATTGCCCCAGCTGGAGTTTGGCCTGACCAGTAAGACTTCTAGAACTTTGCCTGCTGTGAGCTGTGTCCTTTCTCCACTTTGTATCTCACACAGAAAAAGAACCTCTGAAAGCAAAGATCAGCTGGCACTGCGCGAAGGCACAGAGCTCGACCTGGGAAGGGAATCGTTGTGTGAAATTCAAATGCCACCTCTGGCAGCACAAGGTATTTTATTGGCAGCTGTTTATTCAAGCATTGACTCAGCCTAGCTTTTGAAATCTGACAAGATAGAGAGCCCTAAAGGGCTATGGCCATAGGCATTAATAAAGCAATCTCGTTAAGAGATAATTAAGTCACATTTATTAAATTCCTAATTAAGCAGCCAACTGTAAGTCTGTTAGGTAAGGAATGCTCAGTTGGGATTATTCACTTTCCACACCCTAGCAAGAGGTTAAAATGGTGGGGGGGCAGGGGTAATCAAAAAATCCCCCACCTCCTGGAATATAGTTTATATTTTAGGTGTGGTGCCTGTGGAGGAAGCAAAGAGTGAAGCGCCTGCTCTGCTGAGATGGAGGGAGAGCGTTTCCCAAAAATTAGTCTCCTCCTCCCGCGAGTGTTTGCACGGTGGGAATGGATGCTACTGCAGCAGGAGCTGTTCCTTGGGAGCAAGAGAAATGCAAATCTGAACATGGGAAGGGATGTCTGTTTGCCTCCCTTGGTATCTTAAGCAGCTTAGGTTAAACTCAGCTCTGCTGTGAACCCGTGGCCTCAAGTCTTAACTAAGACCACAACCAGACCTGAACTGCAGGCTATACGATCTGGCCAGACAAAAGGAATGTGGAGATATGAGATATTTTGCTACCCCTCTTTAACAGATGGGGAAAAATAGGACCAGAGAGGAAATGATGACATAGCTAAGATGACCCGGGAGACCGTAATTGAAAATTCAACTGAAGGCTTCTAAGCAGCATCTCTTAAATAGCTTATCCTCCTTCTGTACTGTGAAGGCTGGCTTGTCCTCCACGTGGGACACTTCAGGCTCCTCAAAACAGTTTTCTGCTCTGACTGTCCATTAGCTTCAGGTGGTCTTTGCAGAATCCCAGATGGATCAGGTTTTTTCTGCTTAAAGTGAACGACAGGAAACCTGCTGAATTGATATTTACTGGATTGGGAATGTGGGAATCCAGAAGAAAAATGTGCCGGTGTTACCTTGTTGTTTTTTTTTCCTCGATGATGCAGAGAGGAGGATGATGGGAGAGGGCTCCATCAGTACCCATGAACCTTGCACAGAGCTGGCAATGCTGTGGAGATAGGGGTGGCTTTGGCCACACCCAAGGGAGTGGATGATAGGCAGCAGCGTTTGGCCTGGGGCTCTGGGGCAGACTTCTAGGTGGAGCCCAATAACCTACCTTCCATTCCTGCTTCTCCTACTGACAGCAGTCCTGGAAGCTGTGCTGGGTTTGCCTCCCAAACTGTGCTCCTTTCCTGATAACTCTTCTGGAGCCTATCACTAAGTTACAGGTCTTGCCACAGGATTTATCTTCCCTCTCTCCTTTATTTTGGAAGGGATGGATGCACTTATAGACAGCTGGAGTACTTGGACTGATCACAGACATCTCTGATATTTAGTTTCTATTATTTATCTGTCTGGCTCAAGCTCCTCTCTCTTCCAGAAGCAAATGACAGAAATGCTGATGGAGTTACTGGAATCGTTAATAGTCTGGGGCACTGGCTGATGTCCAGGTTTAGCAACTATTAAACTGTGGCTCAGGGCAGCAAATTCCAGTCCAAGCTACTTAAACACCTGGCCTGGCTGGGAGGAGTTGTTTCTTCCAGCAGTCCCAGCGCAGCACTTGGGGTTAGGAATATGAGTGTTCCAGATCAAATGAGGATTATTTTCCTTTCATGCACACACTGCGGGAGAAGATCCCATCCAGGACTAGCATGGATCAAAATTGTGACTGAGGGGTAAAAGTGGTAGGCATGTATGTACACAGCAATACGCAGTTCATTAAGAGTTTGCACTCCTGTTTTGTCCTTTCAGCCTTTTCTGGTACCTCTGTCTTGCCTCCCATTCTGCTCTGAGTTCCTCAGTCCATAAGAGGACCTACAACATTAATGACATTTTCAGCCAGAGCCGAATCTGCTCCTTGCTGTCCCGAGTCCAATAAACTGCTGTCATCAGGTTTCAGGCTTTCTCTGGCTTGCAGAATTTTGAGAGGCCCCTTGCTTCTCATAGGCTGGGCTTTAAGGATGGCAGTAAGCTCAAGGTGCTCCAAGACAAACTGTTAAACTCTTAACACAAAAGAGAGCTCGTAGCATGGATGGGCTTCTATAAAGCAGGCTGAAGCTCAAAAACATAGGGTTTTAGACCAAGTTTACAGCTAGTTTTATAATTTTCAGTATTTTTTGCCCTTCAGCATTGTAGAGCATGCAGGTCAAAGGAGTCTGGTCATACTGCTTTATTTTACCTTTGCCCGGCTCAGGCAGTCTCAACACAGATCTTGGTTACAAGGTGACTTGTGAAAATTAAACTCTGATGATGGAGCAGAGGCACTGTAGTGTGGAGCAGTTTGTCCTTCTTCATCACTTGCATCTAGTCCAGCTCTGGATTTGCCTTCAGACCTTCTTTAAGGAAAACAGGTCTGGTCAGATGAGCTTGGTGAGGGACAGGACCTGGTATTAGAGGCATAACAGTTTCTGAAAGACTTTTGTTGGGTGGTGGCTGCAGCTGGAGCCACAGGGGCCTAGGTGTCACCCACGTAGGGTGACAGAGCTTGCATGTAACACGCAGAGCTGGACTGTGCCTTAGAGCCATTCACTTTGAATCAGTTCTGGTGTTAGCATCATGACAAGATGGATGAATGTAGACCAGGAGGATGTTTCCTTTTGACTTCTCCTCTTTTCCTCTTCAAGTATCAGGACCATCACTCAGAGCAGTATTTTCTTGGGCATACTGTATCTGGGTCACATTAGCACCCCTGGTACCCATTTTCACTTCAGCCAGGCAGGAAAGTGGTGAATGCAGAGGTGAGACCTCAGATAGCATCCGTCTCTTGTCTGACAGCTGTTCAGAGTCAGAAATTGTTATGAGGATATAAAGTGCCTGCAAAATGAACTATCAGTCCTGGCTCCCCTGGTGATCTAGGTCCGTGGTTTGGTGGGAAGGGAGGGTCTTGGGCAGCAGGCAGGGCTGTCTTTGGTGCACTGGGCACACTAGTCAAAACTGAAGTCTCCCTTCATGTGGCCTTGAATTTGCTGGTCTGAATTTGCACTGACAGAAGCCGAGGGGTTCTTGTCACTTATGTAGATCTATATTCATAAACACACATTCACTTTTACATGCTAAAAATACTTTTTTTTTTTCCTTTCTTTTCTGTCAAGTTTGCTTTCTCCATGTGAATTCTGATTTTCTGATTGTTAAGGCTCCTTTTCTCTACACCCTTCCTCTTGCCTCTTTCATAACTTAAGCCAAAAATATTTGTCTACCACAAGCGATCAATGCCAGATTTGTTGTGTGGGCAGGACTAACAGTGAGTAAGGGATAACAAAACAGAGAAAATTGATGCTTCACTAAAAATAGACCTGCTGCAGAAGGTACAAACTGGTTCCTCATGTCAAAGCTAAAGGATAATTAATTGAGCAATTGGGATGAATTTGGAAAATGATTCTTGGTCAACCACATCCTTCCCGTGCTCAGAGAGAAGGCAAGAGGATGACACAGTTTTGAAGCAAGCGCAGCAGTGGTGAGAGGGGCTGTGTTTGCAGCCCTGGGTGACTAAAGCTGCCTGTCACTTGGCTTTGTTGTAAGAGGTTAGAGCGTTATTGCCCAGCATGTATGTTGGCAATTCTTCAGATCCCCCTTTCTGGATGAGTAGGAATCCATGTGGAGCTCAGTCTCGAGTGGAGCAGGCCAGCTTTGCAGAGAGGGGAGACATGACAAGGTTTCTTCCTTGCTTGCTTGATCTGTTTTCCCCCTGGTACTTTGCTTGTCATGCCCACAGTTTTGGGTGACTGTCACTAGCCATGGCCTCAGGCAGTGCCAAACACTGATTTTAGTGAGGGCATCCATACTCTGAAACAGCAAATACTACTGGTCTGGTCGGGTGCTGCTGAAGGTAACTTAAACTTAATTCAGTGTTTCACACTCTGGATCAAGCCCTGAAACTTAACCCAGCTGTGTTAATGCACCTACTGAAAAATCATCCCATAATTTACTCTGTTGTCCTGTAACCCTTCGTCTCTGCACCATTGACTCAAATGATATTTTCATCATTTTACTACAACAGATTATAGCTGCTGATTCCCAAGGCAGCATCTGCTGTTTAATTATAGCTAATAGATCATTAGCTACGAGCACCATGGTTGCCAGCATGGGGAAGAAACGTGTGCTAGAGCCGTTCCTGATGCTGGGGAACTGGAGGCTGCTGGAGGACAGGGGTAATGCCCAGCTGAGCCTGGTGCACTCTTCTTCGAAGGTGATTGTAGGGAGAACAAGGGGAGAAATGACCTAAAATGCCCTGGGGTAGGGTTAAAAATGTGTACTCTGCTGCTAGTCAGGATTTCAGTATAAGCCCCCTGGAGCTTCTTATATCTTTGTCAGTGGTAATGGAAGGTCCTCTGTTGTGAAATGTAGGTGCATCTAAACTCTTATCAAATCATCCCTTAATCTTCCATTCCACAGGCTTAGAGGAAAGACACTATGGGTCCCACTGAAACCCGCAGTCTCTATTTGAATCATTTATTTCCTATGATGATTCCTATGATGCCCACTGATGATAAATTGGTCGGAGAGCTTGCCATCATCATAGTAATTGTCTATAAATTCAATGAAAGAAAGGCAGAAGAGAGGAACACAGATTGGTGCCCTAACTGGGGAAGAGACCAGCAGAACTCTGCTATGACACTGTCCCGGGATCTGTTTTGCCAAACCAGCACGATGTGGGCTGGCCAGCTAGTACATGTGCTAGGCAGCTGGTCAGCCCACGCACAGCTCTTGATGAGCAGCAAAGCATTTTGTTTTTCTGGTGGGCATGAAACAGGGGAGCTGCAGGGTTTCTCACTGTGGAGGTCTCACAGTGAACACGGGACACACACCACTAGAAAGAGAGTTGTAACAATTCTGCTTTTTTCCAGAGCAACTTATAATCATCAAATGCAGCTTTCCCTCCACTCTTGCTTCTAAGCCTTTCTACACTGGGCTATAACAATTGTTTTGAATACCCTCACGAGGCTTTAGAAATACCAACTTGGTCCAATTTATAATTTTCTAGGGCAACTCTGACTTCCATTGTCTGTTGCCTGGTCTGCACTTCGTGTTCTTTAGTCTTCACTGCTTTTGTTTTTGGTATCTTGAATCCATGGAAGTCCTAGAAATGCAGGCTGGAATAGACTTGATAAAACCATGCAATTCTTCCTGTGAGCAGAGGTAACATCAAGCATATCTAGACCATTCCGCAGCCCATACCTAGACATCCTGACACTGATTTGTCTGTACCTATTCCTGAAGATCCTACATGAAGAGGATTCTACGATCTCAGTTGTCTACAGTAATGCTTAACTAACTTCATAATTATGAAGTTTTATTGCAATGATTAATGGAAATCTTGCTTATTATAAATTTAGCCTTTTATATTGTTTTCTGGGTGGAGAACAATGTTCTTTAGTTTAAAAAGTTCATGTATTTAAGGTGTTTTTCCATATATTCCTCTTTTTTTTTTTTTTTCCTGTGAGGCAAAACAAGTGTCTACTTTCTATCTTTTTTCTTGACTGTAATTCCTAAACTGCTGATATCATCATCTCCTATTAACTAGATAACATTTTGGGTGAGAGAGAATTGGAAGAGGTTAAACCTCTGCTAAGGTAGAGATCTGTAATTGTGGAAAAACCCTTTAATACCAACCAAAAATACTTTAATACCAACTCATAGAGAACAGTTCAGCCCAGTGTCAGGTGTCTCATACGGCTAGTAATGAATATGGAAGATATAAAAATCAGAATATGTTTACTCCATAAGGCACTCTCAGCTTTCAGCAATCAGTGGTTTCAAAACTTCCTGAACTGGAGGTTACATCTATATCATCACATTTAATAGACCCTGATGGACTAATTCAATTGGCTGAAAAAGAGGTTCGACAAATTTTATGGTTAATCTTCAAAGCATCTGGTGACAATGAGTTCCTCAGTTTATGTGCTAGCCACACAAAAAACATATTTCCCACAGCTTGTCTCAGAAGTGTTTGGTAATTTAACCACTGCTCCCACCCCCCTATCCCCCGTTAGCTCTTCCATTGTGAGAAATAGCAAGTGTTCTCCTTATTGTTCATGTTTCCATAGACCGGTGGCAGCATGCTTGGGTTTTTTTCTAATACCGAAGGTATATCACTTCTAAAGTTCTAGAATAAGATTGACCTTCTCTAGATAAATTATGGCAATGGGCCTGCATTCTTGGCTTTTGTTAAGTTTGTGGTTTAGTCCAAGTCCTGACCCTTTTCTTCAGTGCCTTGCCTAGGCAGTTACTCTCCTTTTTGAATAGATGCATTTATTATTTTCCTTCTCCCTCCTTAGGGTAGCCCCTCACACTTTTCTTCACTGATCTTTGCTTTTCACAATGGAGATGGAGTTTGGAAGAAGGCACCTCAAAGATCATCTGGTTCCAACCCCCAGCCACAGGTAGGTTGCTCAAAGCCCCATCCAACCTGGCCTTGAACACATCCAGTGTTGGAGCATCCACAGCTTCCCTGGGAAACCTGTGCCAGGGTCTCACCAGCCTCGCAGAGAAAAACTTCTTACATCTAATCTAAATCTCCCCTCCTCCATTACCCTTCATCCTGTCACTACAAGCCCTGGTAAAAAGTCCCTCCCCAGCTTTCTTGTAGGCCCCCTTCAGATACTGGAGCCTTCTCTTCTCCAGGCTGAGCAACCCCAACTCTCTCAGCTTGTCCTCACAGCAGAGGGGTTCCAGCCCTCTGATCATTTTTGTGGCTTCCTCTGGACCTGCTCCAACAGGTCTATGTCCCTCTTGTACTGGGGACTCCAGAGCTGGATATCTGATCTCAGGGAAGTTACCAGGAATCTTCCAGAGTGCACAGCTGGTTGCTGGAGATTATATGTGCAGGGAGATGTACAAACCATACAGGGGCCCTGACTCTATATTCCAGGGTGATATAGTTGTGTGTAACACAGGAAACCATCGGCCAAATATTGACCACCACATCCTATGTAGATTTTGCTAAGATTGGCTTTGATTCCCAGCTGGTGGCCAGAGACTCTCTCTGACTCAGTCATTCCCTAAGGCCACCCACCTGGAGGCTCAGAGGCACTGGAGAAGGCAGATCTCTTGTGGCCACAGCAGTGCTCTCACCAGAGGTCAACAGAGTGTCTCAATGCAGAATGAGATGTCCTGATCCCATCTTATTGCTAGACTCATATTAGGTAAGAAATTAGGTAAGCTCTATGTGCTGTGGTACTAAAATGCTGCCAATATTTAGACACCCCCTTCTACTGGAAGAGTGCAAGTATCAGTGTTTGACAGTAGTTCGTGAAAATCTGTTGGGAGGGTGGGTAAGAGGAAGCATTTCCAAACCATCCCTCCGGGGACTTCTGCTGACAGACTCATCAACTCACTGCAGTAAATTGCTCAAGAACCCCAGAGGGAGGTGTACTTTGAGATACCTGTAGATGGGCTGGATCGTTCTACTTAAGGAGAATATAGCTGCAGGTACAAGCACTAGTGAGACCTGTGAGGGCTGGTGTTTGCTACTTATGGCCTCTAGGTACTCAGGTAAGATCGATCAGCCTGGGATATCTGGGTGATTTGCCGATCATCCGGAGTAGGGAGGATGTGGCAGGGGAATGATTGCTTCATGGCACATAATCTAGCTGCCTATGTAGCAAAGCTGCTGGGCTGAGGAGAACCAGGTAGGAGTTAAAAGGCAGGAAAGCTTGTTCTTTGGCTGTCGGGCTGACAGAAGACTTACTTGCCTTTCTAAGCCTCAAGAATTCCAGTGTTACGGAAATGAGTGCCTGAAGATAGCTTGCAGGAGAGCAAGCCTTGTGGTAGTCCTAATATATCCTGGCTATTCAGAAGTAGTGTCCCCAGTAAAGGTCTTGTGAAGGAAGAGACCGCTTTCTGACCTACCTTTGCTTGGCTGTCTTTCAGAATCTCCCTCACTTGTTTGTATAATGTTGGAACAAACTTTGATAACTGAAATTGCTGATCTGGAGCTCAGACAACTGGTGAAAAACGGTCAGGAAAGAAAGTACAGTGCTACTGCTTTCCCCTGGCTGGTGACCGCTCCCTCTCCTCATCACTGAGGCCCTTCATAGCTCAGGTTGTTCTTGTAACAAAGATTGCTGGATAGGAGAAGAATTGAGCAGCAAAAGAGCAGACAAGACCTCGGCTTTGCAGGAGCATGTTATAAGGCTCAGTCTAGACCAAGGAGTGAGCACAGCCTGCACAGGAAACCTTCTCTGCAAAAAAGCTGCACAAATCTTGCCAAATATGCAGCCTTGTGCTCCCCTCACCGTTCCCAGCCTGCAGTCTGTGTCTAGTGGAGTTAAATGCTACTCATGGGAGGCTGCTGCTGAGCTCCATCACTCACCTTGTCCTCAGCAGTGACTGAGAAGAGCCTTAGACCTCTGCTGGTGTGAGTTGCTGCTGGGGGTGAGGAGGAGGAGCAGCGTGGTAGTGGTGGGTGCCAGTATCAGCTGGGAGAAGAGAGGAGGTGCAAAGCACCCTCTTGGGTACCCTGAAACCTCTCTGAAGCCCCTGTGTGGCAGCTGGGGCTGTGTGGGACTCAAGCTAGTTCATTCAGAGATCACTCTAGTCACCACGCTGCAGCAGGATACGTGGACACGTACTGTGTCTGGACTCATCCTGTATGTCTTGAACTGGACCTGAAATACACCAAGCTTAGGCTTTCTCTCTGAATTTTGCCATAGTAGTTCCTGAGCAAAACTGCCAGAAAATAGGATGCAAAGTAAAATACAAGTGAGAGAGGAGAGGTGTTCACCACCTGCCTGTTTTTAAACAGGGGCCCACCTGGTGAGAAGGTCTAGTACAGCTCAGATGAACTCTTGTGGCACCACAGTGATTTTTCTATCTCTATTTCAAACCACCCTCTGTGGTCTTTTTTTGGAGAAGGAAGAATGTGCTACTCTGCTCCACAGAAGCTACTTATAGCAATGCTCATGGTGCTGGAGTGCTGTCAGCTTTGCTAAGTGGTGGGGCAGGGGGGAAGCAGGGACTTGAGATAAGAATAGCACGTGAAATCTTAAATTTGATGAGCCTGTCAGGCAGGAAATTACAGCTTGGAGGAGGAAAAGTGGTTGTGTTTTGAATTTTCTGTAGTAAATATAAAGTCTGGGGGTTTTGGTGGTGAGGAGGCTGTTCCACCAGGAATGTGTAAGGCTTTGTTTGGGACATGTCTGCCACAGCTGTTTTTCATTATAAGAAAGCAAGAGGAGGACTTGGTGACAAGGAACCCTTGTATGCTATGGGAGAGCTGGTGCAAAGGATGCAGGAAGGCAGGCAGGGATGAGGGTGGAGGGAGAGGGGGTGGAGCCAGGAGGACACTGCAAATCACTGAAACAGCCCAGGTGGTACCTGAATAAATTTGGCATAGGGTTTGCTCTTTCCTCCCCATCTCCAGTGAAACAAGATCACTGACCTCACCTGGCAGTAACTGCAGAGCTGTTCTCTGCTGTGCCAGGGGCCGGGTGCTTTTCTCTTTATGGTCTGTGTTTAAGAACATGTTGCTTGCTTTTTAAATTAGATTTTAAATTCTACTCTCAGGCCAGCTTGAACTTGTACTGTGGAATAAGTGCTAGTATTTATGGCTGCTCTGCTGAGTTTCCGCAAATATTTCTGCTAGAGGGAGTGGAAGGTAGAAGGGGAGCTGAGGGACGTGCAGAAGAGCTCTGCTCTGCAGATCCAACCTAGAAATGTGCCATCACACAGGTAAGAACCATCACCTGCTGTTCACAGGAGGCAGAAAGGTGAAATAACGTGTCCAGGGCCACACAAGATGCTGCTGTCAAAGCACAAGCAGTGCAGCCACAGCTCAGCCCTTCCTGTTGGCCTCTGCACTTCTCTGGCTAAGCTGTCCTGGCCATCCTCTGGTCCTGTGTGCAACATCAGCTTCCTTTTATGCAGGAT
Organism: Eurystomus gularis; assembly: GCA_013400335.1. Lineage (NCBI taxonomy): Eukaryota > Metazoa > Chordata > Aves > Coraciiformes > Coraciidae > Eurystomus > Eurystomus gularis. The sequence continues at coordinate 176,466 of VZZY01023719.1, read as the reverse complement.
ATGTCCATGTAAACTGAATGCCATTAGGAATGAAAAATAGGAAAAAGATAAACCTTCATCCTTTTCCTCTCAACCAGGCTACTGGGAAGGTTTGGTGCTGTACTGGTAATGCCACCAGGGATGCGTTTGGTGAAGGGAGGATCTGGGGCACCAGAAATGACAGTACTGCAGTCAAAGTATGTTCTAGCCTCACCTTTGAGGCATCGTCCTGCTGTTGGCACAACAAGACTGACACAAAGACGCTGGGTAAGTGTGCTGTGCTGCACAGTGTCCTCTGGGTGGGAGCCCTGTTTGCCAGCTCCCTTGCAGCTCCTTCACTGGAGCTCCATCTGCGCCTTGTCTGTGAGCCATCCTCAGCTCAGCAGGCTTGGGCTGGCTTAGGCCATCGGAAAGACCTTCCCCAAGGGAAAAGGGGACATTTCTAGATGGTGCATGTGTTAGTGGCGTGAAGCCAGCTATCCTAATTCTATGAACACCCAATAGCTGGGCTTAGGCTTCTCAAGTGTGACTCCCAGGACCAGTCTGTCCATACTTAGTGCATGGAGATGTTTAAGAAATCCAGCCTTCATTTCAATGCTTATCTGACTGCCAGTCTAATTTAAATACCTAGTTTCAAGAAGTGAATGCCGAAGCATTTCTGAAAGTTTTTAACAAGTCACTCTTGGATTGCTGTTTTAGTGTGGCTGTGAGACTGTAGATTATAAGAGATCTAGCTCGGAGTTGACTGGGCAGAGGTGAGAATGAAGCTGTTCTATGGATCTGTCTTTTACAAGTGGCATCTTCAGTCCCTAATAAAAGTGCAGCTCTGTTTTGAAAAATTACCTAGACGTGGGACTCCCATAAAGGCTCTTGTCCTGTACAGAGTGTCTGGTGTCTAAGAAGAGTTCAACTTCTTCCTCTCCCTTCCTTTTTATGGGAATACTAGTAGGTTTTCTCTCCTCAACTAGCCATCAATTTCTATGAAACTTGTGCGAATTTGGTATCTTTGAGCCTCCTTTTCTTTTGTCAAGACTAACAAACAGATTTCAAAGATTTCAGGAGGAAAGGGAAAATGATGACCAGCAGACAGGCTCATGTAGAGCATTGTCACATAAACTGAAAATACAGCTTGTTTCTGACCACTTAGGCCACTTAAGAGGGCCATGATGCTCCTTGGATTGTGTGTGTAAGGTATCGGGATGTTTCACTTTACCTAATTGCCCTCCTGTTTTAAGGGAGGGGGTGAGTGATTTTTACTTCTTCAGTAAGATTCTTAGTTAGCACTGATAATACCTTACCATACAGGAATACAGTTACTGATGAGCTTAGTCTTTGAGTTCAGACCTGTTTGTTCCCACCTCTTCACAGTGGATCGTGCCCACAAGTGGTAAACTATTTTGAAGTCCTTTTGGATGCTTTCTTACAGTTACAGAGCAAATAAAGGAGAGTTCCTAGGGCAGACAGCAGGGAAATAAGAAGGTTAGAGCCAAAAGCTGGCCTGCTGCCTCTGGACATACTGGTGTGATAATGGAGGGGCAGAGCAGCTGATGACGAACCCCGGACAGTGCCAGAAAGCCAGCCTGATGACCACTGCTCCTACCAGGGGTCTGGTGTTGGCTTCTTACGGTGACATCATGGCACCTAGAGCATGGGCCAGAGGCAGTCATGGGGCCAAAGTAAATATTTAAGCAAAGGCTGATGAGCACGGACTGCCTCTCTAATGTCATGAGTTTCTTGGAAATTTGAGTGCTGAGAACTTGAGCTTTTTTAATTTCTGCCATAACAACAACAAAGTCAACTGCTCAGGCAACCTCCTTCCCTCCCTCTTTTCCCCCATCCCTCCTCTTCCAACTTTTTTTTCCCCTAGATCCCAAATCACCATTATTAATCACAAGGGCTAAAAACAAAGGGGAGAGATTGGAACGAGTATTCTACTTCTCACATCCAAATAGTTTGGGCTGGAGCACAAGGTAAGCAGTGGGCTTCATGTCCTCGCTTCTGGCAAAGACAGTGCAGAGAGGATGTGGCAGTCATGCTGCCGAAGGAGAGGGTGGTGATAAGGCACTGCTGAATTCCAGGAGGATGGCTTGAGAGCCTGGCTGTTGTTTCTCTAGCACTCTCTTCCTTTGGTTCCCCGAGCAGGTTGCAGTACTTGAGAACAGGGGCAGGTCTGGCTCCTGCTTCCCAGTCAAATGGAATGCCACAGGATGTGGCTTCTCTGTTTTTCCTCTCTAGTCCTCTGGGGACAAGACCTTCGTATTCCAAATACAGCCACTTCTGAGAGGAGGCACGGGCAGATTTCCCCACACCTGCTTCTCTGAGCCGGGTGACTTGCATGGTCTCCCTTTGACCAAGCAGCAGTACACCGAGTCCTTTCCACAGCTTCTGGCTGAAGTTAACGGCCATACACTCAGCTATCGCTTGCCTTCATTTAATTTCAGATTATTCACAGACTAAGACGTACCTTATAGTTCAAAACAGAGGAGTCCTGATATTTTATGCTAAGTAGACTCATGGTCGTATTTCAGCCCGCAGATTTTAGAGACTTGGAAATAAACATTTGGTTTTTCTCAAAGCCAAGCTGCTTAATAACCTGTTACAGCCTACGCCTACTAATGCTCCCAGACAGAGCTCTTGCCCCTTTATAGCTGTTTATTTTCCCTGGCATGCCTTCTCGAGGTTGATTTTTTTCAGTCTTGGCAGATAAAGTGCAAGCTCTTTGTTTGCAAGTAGCCACTTTTAAACTTTCCACTTGTTATTGCCCGCTTGCTAAGGATCCTTCATCCCTGTTGTGTTTTCCCTTTATTTTCCATTTGGTTTTGGGTAGTTCCTGAGTTATGGTGTCTTCTCACAACAATAACAGATGTCAGTGCTGCTTCTCTCATGTCATAGACTGTATAGAGCAAAGCAGCATCACCCCCTGTGCCAAATCATATGAGCTGGCAGTGTATCATGGAAGTCCTTTAGCACATAAAAGAAGGTAAAGAATGAAAAGAAGGTAATAGACTGTGGTTTTGATGTGAGGAAGGATTTCCCTGCCTCGCTGATGAACGCATGGAACTAACGTGTAGCTGTTATGTAGTGTGCTTTACTGGTGGACTTGAAAGCACTTTGGAGGAAAAACAGATTAATTCCCACACTTTTATAGGGGGGAAAACCAAAGCACATGGAAAAGTTCTTCAGCAGACCAGCTGCTGAATGGAGAATACAACCAGAATACAAGTCTCCAGCCACTCAGACCATGCCCTACGTGTTAGGTGATGCTGCCTCTATTTTCATTCCCTTCCTATCCAAATCTGCCTGCTGGTGTTAGGTCTCCCATTACATGAACATTATGTGGGCTAGCAGAACCTCCCCAGAACTTCCCAGAACAGCCCTCCCGCAAGGCGCACTGGGAGGTCTCACTGGTTTAGGCACTGACCCAAACTTGTCTCTTGTGCAAGCTGGGTACAAATCCACAATTAGACAGGTGTGTGACTCCAGGGCAGCATTGGAGAATGTCCTGCTGAGGCCATGCTGCTGGTTCGATAGGGTCTGAAGAGTCACTGTGGAGGAAGAGGGGGTAAGACTTGGCCTACAGACAATGACCAGCTTTGAAGCCAGAAATCACAGGAGAAGAGTGTGTGCCATGCCTGGATAGACATCCTCTCACCTCATGAACACATAGAGCAACACCAGCCTTTTGGAGCATGACAGAGCCCTTCCTAACCCTGTGGCTTCTCCCTTCCCTGTGTGGAAAGGGTTTATGCATAAGGATGATTAAAAGTGCCCAAAAGCTGGCTAGGTTGTTGCCTTCATGGTAGCCAATGTTACCATCTGCTGATTTTTTCTACGGCTTACATAGCAAATGGGGAGAAAATTCCAAAACTATAGAAAGGATTGGGATGTGTTTGCAAAGTTATAGTAGTGACAGTGGATCAGGACAACAGGGTAGTATGAGTAGAAATCTTTTTGAACTGGAAAGAAGGCTTAAGAACCGCTCAGATGCGGGAGCATGATGAATCGTTCAAGAAGTTGCTTGAAAAGGAATGAGATGACTTGCAGGACATAGAAGACCTGTCACAGAAAAAGAAAAAATGATGGGAAGTTCTGTGGGGAGTCCTAGGTCAGGCACTGCAAATCTTGCTCGCTCACGGAGTCTTGTGACCATCAAGTGAGAGGAGTCTCAAGAGCTGGGGAGAGAAAAAGCGGCACCGGGTCACTTCTGGGAAGTCCTAGATCACTTGGGAGAGGAGAAGGGAGGCTCTTTGGTCAGGGGTCGAGTACCTGCGTGTGGCCATTCCGGGGTGCTTACAAGAAAGAAAGATGTGTTGGACTTCCAGATGATTCACAGAAATGGAGGAAGGAAATTATGAGAAGGTAAGGTTGGAGAGTCTTGGTTTTTCTTACCCCTTCCCTTCCTCCCTTTAATCTCCACTGTCCTCTAAATGAAAGAGAATTTCTGAAATCACTGAAAATGCATCTGTTTCTTACAGGGCTTTTAAAGAGATTGTATTAGTTGCTGATATTGTGCTCTTTAAAAATGTTTGGGATTTTTTTTTTTAGTGATGTCCGATATTACAAAAGTCAGGTTGTTTAACTGCCTTATCCACTTCTTTTATCTTAATTTTTTTTTTTTTTTTTTGTGGTGAATATTTGAGTATTTTCAGCCTAGTCAAGAGAGAGGAGCTAGTCAATTTGTTCTTCTGTTCCTTAGCACTGATTTACCTCTACACCACTGGACACCCTAGAAATCTAATGTAATTCTGCTGTAAAGAACTGTTAAGATTAAGCTAAAAAAGGGAGAAAAGGGGCCTAAAGAGATCAGCTGCCCCAGGCCACAGCTTCAGGACAGAACTGACTGTGTACTATGAGTCTGAGAGGATTTTGTCTCACCTGACCTCTTAAAACCTGTGGCAGGGCTGATTCCTTCTTTAGCATAGGGCAACAAACCTGGGGAAGGGTCTAGAGCACAAGTCTTGTGAGGAGCAGCTGAGGAACCCGGGGTGGTTCAGCCTGGAGAAAAGGAGGCTCGGAGGAGACCTTCTCACTCTCAGCAACTCCCTGAAAGGAGGTTGTAGAGAGGTAAGGGTCAGTCTGTTCAACCAAGTAAGAAGAATTTATTTACTGAAAGGGTTATCAGGCATTGGAACAGGCTGCCCAGGGCAGTGGTGGAGTCTCCATCCCTAGAGGTGTTTAAGAGTCATGTAGACGTAGTGCTTAGGGATGTGGTTTAGTCAAGGACTTGTTAGGAAATCAGTGTTAAGTTAATGATTGGACTCAATGATCTTAAAGGTCTTTCCCAATCTAGGCAATTCCGTGATCTTTTCCAGCTATCCATATCGTTATAATTTTCTTCTTCATTTCCAGCCTGGACCTCCTCTCTTGCTGTGATTTGATCCCTGTACTTGTGCTGTTTGCCAGGGGCATGGAAGGCACGTTATTCCTTTTCTCTTTACAGAAGCGAACACTGTTCTCACCTCTCCTCTCAGTCTTCCTTCTCTAGACTGGCAATCCTGATGAACATTGCAGCTGCTGATGCAGTTTACAATGAGTATTGCGGTTACTCTAATATTTTCATCCAGACCATGTTTTTCCTGGTTTCTTTTTGCCAAGGTCACATGAAACAGTGTTAGAGCCCTCAGCAGTGTTCGTGGTTCCTTGTGCTTGCCTCGTCTCTTTACAAGGCCTTTGTCATAAGAAGAAATTAACATATGATTCATTGGATCTGTTTGTGACAGATGTGGGCTGGATGTCACCCACCTCCCGATTACCTGATAGGTGCTCCCAAATGGTTTGACAGTTTTGTTTTTTCTTGGAATTGAAGTTCAAGGAAGGTCATAATTCTGACTCCTCCCTTTTCCCTTTCCAAAGACAGACACTGTCTTTACAGCTCTTCTGGAAATGTGCTGGTCCTGCACAAGCTGCCAGATGCCACTGCTGATAGCTCTGAGGGTTCTAAATTTCCCCGGATTAATTTTGTCCAACTAAAACCTATATAGCTTATCTATTCTATTTTTTCTGTATTCTAGTGTGAGCACATCCCTGATACTGCTGATGCTGACCCTGCAGGCTGCCTGACATGCAGTGATTTTTTTAATAGATGCTGAAGCAATAAATTAATTAAACACTGCCTGCTTGGTGACATCCAAGAGCTTTCACTACCTCTTAATAGATCTGTTCCTCACTTGTTCTCTGTTTAGTAACATTGCACCAACACAAGCTTTATTGTCCTTTTTCTCTGTGCTAGTTGTATTTTACTTTCTGCTATGGCCTCTCTGCTTTTTATCTCTATACATCGGTACTATCATTAGTTGTAATTTTTATCTCTTTTCCCACAGTCTAGGTGCTTCCCCTCTATGGGGGAGGTTGCTGGAGAATGATCATGATTTAGTCTCTTTCTCCCTGGCACTTCTACATTAGGACAATATGTCTTAGGTATGCTTTAAGGAGTAGAAATTCCTACGAACTTCATCCCCATGGGATCTGAGTTCTGTACATTTAATTCCCTGCTCTTCACAACAGCTTATTTTGCTGTTCTCACTTCTTCCTCTCCTAAGACTCCAAGACTTTATCACTTGCTCCTTCTCAACCAACTTCCTTTCCTGATTCGCTGTGTCAGTGCATTTCAATGCTGTCAGCATCAAGCGGGGAGGACGTTACTCCTCTGTGTGATTTCTCAGGATTTTGCATCTGCAGCATTTCTCCTCACATATGGCTGCAGAACCTGCAGAGCAGCCTGTGCACTGTGGCATTCCTGTCCCTGCAGTCTCCTACTTCCCCTGGCAATGACAGGTAACCACTGTCGTATTACAGTTTGGCTAAAGTGTCATAATTTCCTTTCTAAACTGTTTGCTTATGGCCAGTCAGCTTACCCCAGCCATCTCTGCACTCTGGCAGCGCTTAGTCCAGCTTAGCGGCTGCACTGAGGAGTTCAAATGCTTGTTTTACAAAATCCCTCGAGACAGCAGCAAAGAAAACTCAGAAATGCTGGTAGAGGGTGATGGAAATCAGCATACCAAAGCTAACTTCAAGGCTGGCCTGTTTCTGAAGTGAAGTTAGTAAACTGAAGATAGAGCTGATAGAAGGCTCTTGTGAAGACCCCAGTTTCCTCTGGAGTGAGGCGGACCAAAACCTTAACTCAGGGATGTCCTCATCTTCGGCAGGGCACTCGACTGTGCTGGCTGAAACAATTGTTCTGATCTCATAGAAATTCAAGAAGTAATGAAACCTTAACCCTTCTATTTCCTAAGCAAAATATTATGTGTTCTCTATTTTAATTGAATTGATGCTGTGCTGGTACTTCATTAGTGCAACTGTTCATAAATTCTTGTGCATATGTTCTGAACTCCTGAATGGTGCTTCAGCATCACATTCCTGCACCTGTGCGTGCCTGCTGTATCATTCTATCAAAATCCATGTCTAGTATCTATCTGTTTTGAGCAAATACACTGATGCACACACTTAATATCAGAGAAAGGTGGGTGGAGGAAAACTGTAGAGTCCAGAATATGTCAAGTATCTGATCATAGAATAATTTTGATAGGAAGGGACTTTTAAAGGTCATCTAGTCCAACCCCCCTGCTGTGAGCAGGGACATCTGCAGATGTCAGGGTGGTTGCAGTCCCCAAGCAGGATGGACAGCCCTTATAAGGACTTTCAGCTTCTCTTCTGGACACTAGCGATTTTAAGGTGCAAACTGTTTGAAGAACTGAACAGATTCTAAGAACAGAAAATCCAGTTTGTAAGAAGCCCAAAAAGCTGTCCGAATTAAATGTAAGAACTGACGGCTAGAGAGTAGAAAAGCTCACAGAAATAGCGTTGTGTTGGCTTATCACTGTGGATACAGTCCCACCTGACCAGTTTGCAATACAAATTCAGCAGCCATCTGCTGGCACCTGCGAGTTTGAAACTCAAACTAACTCTAAAGTGAGAACAGGTTTTGTAGTTCTGTATGACCAAAAGTTTATTCATTTATGATTAATCTTGGACTTCTTGCAAAAGAAATGTACTTTCTTTAAATAGAGTCGACAGACCAATAGGACCTCAGGTTCTGCCTTTGCTAGACTCCTGACTTTTGTGAGTTATGATTCTTCAAAGAATAGCAGCAGTCCTTGTTATATATAGCTAGATAGTGCCCACGGCAGTGAGTCTCATATTGCTGAGCAGTTTCCGTGAGCTGCTGAAACAGTTCTGATTTTATTCAGAGAGCTGTTGCCGCCAGGCCAACGTGCTTTGTCCTACAGGAACGAGAGAGACGATACTAATTATTTTCAAAGCATGAATCGTGACAAGTAAATTAATGATGAAAAAACTCCTGTTTTCCACAATGAAAGCTGCTACAAAAGGGTCCTATAAAGTCTTAGGTGCTGGCTGGGCCAGACCGAGCGGTGGTTTCTCAGTGCTGCTCCCCAATGCTGCCATCTGCAGGTTGGTCCTCTCTGGTCCAGACCTTCAGGCACACTTCACACTGCTGCACCACCACAGGGATGACTTCATCTGTCTGTACAGGCAGAGTTTCTGTCATCTGATTTGCTACATAGCCAGCTCAGTATAGCCATATTTATATATTCTTATATATTGCAAAGTGCTGACCAGACACTGTTCAAGAGAATGTTAAATGCAATAAACCTGTGTGTGTGATGATCACAGAATCATAGAATGGTTTGGGTTAGAAGGGACCTTAAAGATCATTTATTTCCAAACCCCTCTGCCATGGGCAGGGACACCTCCCACTAGACCAGGTTGCTCAAGGACCCATCCAACCTGGCCTTGAACACCTCCAGGGATTGAGCAGATGTGTCTAGTAATACAGAAATCTTGTGGGAAAGTTTTTCAGGATTTTTTTTTTTTTTTTTTCCCCACCAGTTACACCTGTCTGCAACTTTCCCACACAGGTCACCTTCCTTTTTTCTCTCCCTTAACTTCCTTCTGCCTCCTTGGGCAGCCAACGGGAGCACGCCGTGTGATCCCAGCAGGAGCCATGCCCAGTGCTGTCAGCAAGCAGATTGCAGGTAGAGTCCACGTAGCAGATTGCGTTCAGGATTGGTTTCGACATCCACTGGTTTAATATCTAAATAGTCATGGCACTGGGCCATATCACGGGGCCTTTCCCACTGTGTACAAGAAAGATTCCCATCTTGCCAGCACAGAGCAAGTCTTGCCTGGCATCCTAACCACCCACAAAAATTAGTCAGATGGTAACTGGTCGAGAATAGCTTCACTGCTGCTTACAACATTCTTTATCTTGAGCAGCTTTTAAAGATAAAAGAAACTCCTTTTTAATGCAAAAAATGTCAAAGAAATTAGATTAGATGTAAGGAACAAGTTTTTCACTCTGAGGATGGTGAGACACTGGCACACGTTGCCCAGGGAGGTTGTAGGTGCCCCAACACTGGATGTGGTTGGCTGGGGCTCTGAGCAACCTTCTCTAGTTGCAGATGTCCCTGCTAAGTGCAGGGGGGTTGGACTTAGAGGAGCTTTAAAAGCCCCTTCCCATCCAAATTACGATTCTATAACTCAGGGATTTTGTTAGTGTTACTCCAATATTTACCTCTGTGCTGACTTTGATTTTTGCTGTTGCTTTAGCTTGCCACAGAAATATTGGCATTTCTTGTAATAAAAGATGGTCCTTCACAAGGACCACAGTGCAAAGGAGCGCTGAGGAGAGGACTCCTACTTTGAGACACTGGAGATGGTGATCTCCCTCCTCTGCAACGGAATTTCCATGCCCCTCCAGAATATTTGCTCTCTATGATGCAGAACTTGGTGACTAATAAGTAGACACAAGGTGCAGCTGCAGAGCTGCAGTGCCAAGAACAGTTAATTTTACAAGGAGCTTTGCAAGGGTAGCTGCCGTGGAGGTTTTAAAGAGAAACTTGCTCGCACAGTGCAGGGAAATGTGAGGACTGCTGTTCTGGTAGCTGGAGCAGGGAGTGTAGTTGTAACCAGAAAAGCATTCAGAGTCCAAGAGTCACCACCAAAAAACCCCACTGAACTATTTTTATCTTTTCAGAACTTTTTATGGTGACATGTTTCTCAAGCAGTGTCCGCTCCTCTGTTCCCGAGGTTGCTAGCGAGCAGGAGGCTTTGGGAACAGGCTCTTTGCCCTTGCCGTCTCACCAACGCAGAAAACCCTTCAATGTTGTTTCAGATGATAGCAGCGGGACATTTTTCATTTTTTTTTAAATATTAGTTTTCCTCACAGCTTGGCAGGGGAGTGCTGGGCTCCTGATCTGGATTTCTTCCTTTCCTGCTTCCTACAGCCAGGCCTCAAACTTGCTGCAGCTTCCTTCACACTCTATACAGAAAGGAAGGAAGTTAGGAAAATTATTCCCCTTGCTCCTTTTATTGTAGGAGAAACTGAGAAAATGCTGGACTGTGACTTCCCTAGGATTACACAAGAAATCTTAGATGAAATGTGGTATTAGCTCTGTTTTGGATCGCTCTTTCTTCCATTAAGAGGAAGGATAGGACCACGTTTTTGCTGTGCTGAGAAGTTTTCTCTCTTTTTTTTACACAGTTTTTTACTTTCTTACAGAACTGCATGTGACAGACATTTCAGGAATGTCACAACCTTGACTGGTTTTACTGGAGGAATTCTTGCAGGGCTGGAAAACAGGTGGGAGGCAGCTTTCTCAGCACATGGGTGAGACTCCTTTTCAGAGCTGTCCAACTTTAATTTCCTCATTTTTGTGGCCCTTCTCTGGACACACTCAATCAGTTTCACGTCCTTCTTGTGTTGAGGGTTCCAGAGCTGGACACAGTGCTTCAGGTGAGGTCTCACCAGAGCAGAGGGGCAGAATCACCTCTCTCTGGTAGCCACACTTTTTCTGATGCAGCCCAGGATGCAATTGGCTTCTGAGCGGCAAGTGTGCATTGTTGGCTCATCTTGAGCTTTTCATCCACCGGTACCCCCAAGTCCTTTTCCGCTGGGCTGCTCCCTGTCACATTATCCCCCAGCCTGTATTGATAGTGCACGGCGGGGAGGATGGTGCAGGGGACCCAACTGCCCTGGTGACAAGAGAGACTCAAGTGGTGCCATTGATGCCATCACAGGACAGCCTGGCTAGCCGTGGAGGCACACAAACCCGTTTTGCGTATGGGCGCTGCTCCTCTCCCAGGCTGGTGGGGGTCCGGGATACTGGTCTCCGTGCACCGCCGCTCCCCACTGCCTGCTGCAAGTGGAACTGTTTCATGTGCCCTTTCTCTGTCTCTGACTTCAATTATCCCCACTTACTGTGATGCCAGAACTACTGGGTAGTTTCCACGATGCAGGAGGTTGGACCCATCAAAAGTAAAGAGCAATCACTGTCTTCAACAAAGAAATCTTTCTTCCAGTTATTTGCCTGGTGTTGGGCAGTTTTTTTTTTTAAACAGATTGAAAACAAATCCCTCATTCAGTTGGTGTTCACACAAAGTTTTGCCATTAATGATTTACAGCAGCCTAGATTTGGTCTCCAGTTTATTACAGACCTTCTATCAAGAAAGATCAACTTCTGGTTTTCCTGCCTCCAAGAAATTTGAGATTTTTCTAGGTTTTAAATGCCACCTAAAATAAGCCCTCTTTAAAATACATGTTCTTTTATATTTAAGCAGCAGTGAGATAGAGAAGAAAACTTTAGTTTCCTCTGCAGGTCAGCTCGAAGGTCAGCACTATTAGCCTTTTGTAACTCCTTGAAATTTTAAACCGCTTTTTTAGCAAAGTTGAATACCACTGACTTCAAAAACAAAACACCTTTTCCCCTTCTGAGGAAAGGAAGTCTGAGGGGAAGTTTGCAATGTAGTAACCAACAGAACCAAAAAATGTCCTAAATACTTGATCCTGGTATTTGAGATGGCCAGGGATCCTCGGGGCACCCAGAAGAAACCTCAGCTGCTGCTGTAGCACCTACAGGAAGGCAGATAAATTAATACACGGCAGCTGGGAAACCTGGAATTCCCTCATCTCTGGAATGAAACGACGCTACTAAACTTAACGGCCGTTTGTTAAATGCTTGCTTGTGATGTACAGCTCCTGCTCTGATACTTGCAGAAAAGGCAGACCCTTGTTTCCATCTCTAGACAAGGCCACCTGGCAACTTTTATTCCTGTTGTAGAACTGGTGTCGGCACAAGGTAAAATGGAGACTCAAAGGGCAATTCCTGATTTATGCTCTTTCTTTTTATAATTGTGAGGGAGCTGGGGACCGTATCTGACGTGCAAAAGGTGCAGGATGTTCCGGTGTGAGCGGGGTGCTGCTCAGCGCTCTGCAGCCTGGCCCCAGCGCCCCAAAGGGGAGACCTCATTGCAGCCCTCCAGTATCTGAAGGGGGCCTATCAGAAAGGTGTGAAGGGAACGTGTTTACAAGGGCTTGTAGTGAAAGCACAAGGGATAATAGCTTCAAACTGGAAGAGGGGAGGTTTAGATTGGAAATTAGATGGACATTCATCACTCTGACGGTGGTGAGACACTGGCACAGGTTGCCCAGGGAGGTTATGGATGCTCCATCCCTGGAGGTGTTCAAGGCCAGGCTGGATGGGGCCCTGAGCAACCTGGTCTAGTGGGAGGTGTCTCTGCCCATGGCAGGGGCGTTGGAACAAGGTGATCTTTGAGGTCCCTTCCAACCCAAAGCATTCTGTGATCCTGCGCTGTGTCCCAGGCAGGTTTCTGCCCCTCTCCGAGCGCCGCTGTGTCCCTGGGAGCAGGTGGCACGTCTAACGGGGGAAAGGCAACAAAGGGCTGGTGTCGAACGCGCCGTGCTTTGGAAAGCAATGTTTTGTGGAAGGGCGGCTTTATAAAATGTTTGTGTGGGTGGGAGGAGGCAAACGCGAACCTCCACCTGGGAAGAAAACACCCCCCCCTTTTCCCGGAGCCAGAAAGGGGCGGGCATCCCCACGTCCGGCTCCGGCGGAGGGGCTGCTGCCCGGGCGGCTTCTCCCACCTTCCCGGTGCCTCGGGAGCAGCTGCTCCCGCAGGAAGGAGAAGTAAAGATACGGGAGAACCGTCCCGTCCGTCCCCCGCCCCCGGCAGGTGGACCCACGGGGCGGCCGCGGCTCCTCCCGGGCTGCGGGGGCGAGCGGAGGAG
>VZZY01023719.1:90241-162578 GCA_013400335.1 Eurystomus gularis | reverse complement strand
GTCCCGGCTGTGTGCCGCGGCGGGGGGAGGCCGGGCTGCGTGTGTGAGGCTTCGGTGCGCGGCTGCCGCCTCGGCCCTGCCCGGGTACGGCCCCCGGTGCTTCAGCCCGCTCCTCTGATTCCCTCCACGCCTTGGAAAACTCGGCGGTGTGGCCGGGGCTGCCGGAACGTCTCCTCGGGGCCTCTTTAATCAGGCCACCCACCTTTTGGAACCATCTGTGGTTGTTAGAACTGTCATTTAGAGCCAAGGAACCGACCGTTTTCCGCTGGCATCGTCGTTCTGTGTGTTTAGTAGGAGCTCTGCGGAGGTGCGCGTTGGGCACGGCTTGTTCTGTCAGGGTTGTGTGAACCAGGTGCCCTTCACATCGCAGGATGTCCACACGCATTGCCTCAGTCTTTTTAAAATGCTGCAGAAAACTTTAAAAGCGTGGCTTGTGCCTTGCTGACGCTTATGTGGAGATGTTGGTGTTGCTGCTTGACTGAATGAAGCTGTGTAGCTTTGGGGGGGATCAAATTTTAGGAGTCTTAAATGAAGAGAGAACTGGCTGATAGTGTTCCCTGAGGATTTCCCTACAATTACTTAACAGACTCTAATAGGAATATTTTTTTAAGAGGGATAACTTTGCATTTGGAACTCGCAGGAAAAGAAAAGTTCACAATAGAAGTAAGAAGTAAGTTGCCACTTGGAGTTTGGTTTGCATTCATCTCCTTTTAGAGACTGATTCTTTTAATACAGGGTATGTTCTGTATCAATAACCACATTTCTCAACATGCACGGAAAAACGCTTCTACAAATGTACTGGTTTTAGTAATTAGCTAAAGAGTCTTGGTTATAAATCTTAATGACGTTGCTTTTGTTCTGCCTGCTTACAGTAGGAAAGTAGATGATTCTTTTGTCAGGTTGATCTGGAAGGTACTTTTAAGTACAGCCCATCTGCCCTTGTAGAAGGAGCATGGATGTACTGTGAGAGGCTCCCCGTGTTTTAATCCCGTTCCTGAGAACCCCCACTCTGTGAGCAGATGCCTGACTTTAAGGGACTTTTACATCTTTAAAGTATTTTGATGTGCTTATCTTACAAATATGTAAATACATCTCTGCACGACCGGGGATGTGCTGGGACTTCTGCACTGTCGAAGCTTCTGCAAAGTTTGGCGTGTTGTAATAGATCCCGCATACTTTGGCTGTGAAATGATTTTGATGTGGAACCAAGTCCTTGCTCTATATGTGGTAGTGTCAGGAGTGGCTTTATTTGTGTGCCTTGAAATAACGATAAATCTGCTTCAGACAGGGGTTATACTTGACTCTTCTTTTCACTGAGATGAGACAAAACAATTGTTGCATTTGGTGCTTCCTTGAAGGGAGGAATCTCTTGCCTGTGCAGAGTGTTCAGGAACGAGATGGTTATGACAACGGCATGATTTTGTCTGAAAATATTGTAAGTTCCGAATATTTAATACTGCAGTAATTGAGAAAATATTGTCAGTTCTGAGTATTTAATGCTGAACAGCAAATGTTTTATGTGGGGCTCTTCAAACCTGGAAGTAGTTGAGATAATTCTTGTGTAAGAATTATCTCTAGCAAGAATTATTTTTCCTTAAACTCACAAAAGCTTGGTTAGCTGTTGCTTGTTGTGCACTAGAACATTTCCCAAAACAGTGATACTGTATCTTAGTTTTCTTCAATGGTATGACTATTTGCCTGATATTAAGAAACACGAGATAAGGGTGCACAGAGAAGTGTGGCAGGATGGTTACAAAAGTTTTAAACTAGGGATGCCATGTGAAATAAAAAATGCATTTGAGCACAACCCTAAAATGGCTTTTAATTCATACTTTTTTTTCCTGGGATAACCTGTAACTAATGAAACCTATCACTATGTTGTAAGTGTAGACTGTAGCAGGAGAGAACTCTTGCTAATTTTGTGACGGGGAAACACTCTATGTAGGAGTGCTCAGCTGCATTTCAGTGCCATTTCAATCAGTCTGCCGTTGATTTAGGGGGCTGTTTTCCTAGTAACTACTACTAGCATGATGTGAGGGTCTGTCACAAATTATGGCCGTAAATCCTCTTGAAATAGTGAGGAAATACTGAAACTCCAGGCTGACTCTGAAGTTTAAGTTGATCCTTTCAAAGCACTGAATCTTGTCTCTCCAAGTGATAAGAGCTTTAACTGTGTTTTAGGCATGGTGTGTGAGTTACTATTTCTTTTGAATTAAATTAATTGCATTTTAAATTCCTTTTAAGGCATCCAGAGATGCTTTAAGATTACTCCTACTGTAGATGTGCCTGTAATACAGAAACCAGCATGACACACAAACTCAATGCTTCAGAAGAGGGTGCGTGTATTTCATCAGTAGCCTGGTGTAAAGTCCACCATTGCCTCTTGCTATTTTTGAACCTTTTCTTTTTCATCTCCACTGCTTTAACTTCTTACAAACTTTTTTCACTTATTTGTAATGTAGTCATTAGTAAAGTAATCTATGGGTTTTGTTCCAGCTGTAAATTTTCTCAGTCCTGCGTGTTTCTCGAATAACACAAGCCAAGGTAACCTTTCTGTTATGGTAAGGTCTGGCAGCATAACAACAAGTAGAAGTTATAAAACCTCTCCTAGAATACAGATGCACGTGACTTATAAGGAATGTCTAATACAACTTTGCTTCCGGTTAAAATTTAGCCAGCAATGTAGAGTTAAAAAGTACTTGTCTCTCTTTTTGTCAAGGCAGAAATAAAAGACATTTTACTGTACGTGATGCTCAGAAATAGCTTTAATGACAGGATTTAGTTTCATGTTAGATCAGTATTTTTTATGAACATACGGTATTGTATGAAGGCAACCTGCCATCTTGAGGTCAAGAACAATAACTAGCTCTAAATTCCTTGTTAGAAAGAAGCTAGGTAACTTTGTTATTATTTAGTGGGTAACTTTATTTCTCTTCATTCTAAGAAACCCTCTTAATTTTTCCTTACGTCTTTAACCCAAAACCTGTTGAACATTCAGAATGTTTGGCTTTTGTAAGCTCAGAATTTCTCACAGAAGTCGATGTGACTGAAAGAAACACAGCACTGAGAACACTTGAAGAAATAGTTTTTATTTTCTACTCAAGGCCGTTGTGAAAAACTCCAGTAGGCATCAACCTGAGCCTCGAGGGAAGAATGACAGTAGGATAAGTATCCCCCCAGTTTATGACACGGGCCAGCAACAATGCCATTCTACTGAGCACAGTGGAGTCAGCATTCTGTTTAGAGATTTTTAAGGCATGTGGATTATTTTCCTTTTTCCCTATATCGCTTTCCAACAGGATGTGTCCAACAACACTGCAGCTTCATTTAGGGCAGGAGCAGATAATTAGGGTCTTGACTGGGAATGCTGGCTGGCCGAAGCCACGTGCTGTTTGGACACTTGGGACTTTCTAAAGAAGTCAAAGATGTGCCCTCTCCTGACAGGCCACAGCTGGGACTTCTGAACTGGGCAAAGTACTTCTGGAGAGTCCTGCCCCCGTTAAGTTAGACCGTGGAAAGTCTCATGGTAGAGTCAAAGGATATTTTGAGGAATTCTTGAGTTTTTGGGTGATTAACCAGTAGTGGTGAGAGGAGGAGAGAAAATGGGAAGTATGCCACACAAAGTATTGTTCAGTACAGTCGTTTGTTAGGAGTTTATGGGCCAACAATTCTTTTGATTCTTTCTCTCTCGGAAAAATCAGAATGTGGAGCTCGCCAGCATGTCATCTTTGTTTTTTCTCTGTACTAAAGATTGAAATCATCTGTTAAGCCACAAAATTCTTTTGAGAAGCGCCAAAGAGTGTAATGAATGGGTGATGGGTTGGTAGGGGTGTCGAGGGTCCGGATAATAAATGGGATTTTTAATTTAGCTGTTGTTTCCTTCACTCTTGTTTGATTCACGCTTCGCTTGCCAGCATAGGCAGATGTAAGGTGTCATTTTGTATTGGTGTTAAATTCGTGAATGATTTCTGCAAGGACACCAGTAAATTGACACGTGCTTGATTTAAATTGGTTTGTTTGCTCTGGATGACAAAAGGGTTAAGGCAACTGAGACTGCTTTTAAACCAATAAATAATTTATATGAGTGTGTTCTGTTAGATTAGCTTAATGGGGACAGTCTGCTGGGAGAAGGAATTTCTTGACTGTGAATCAGCTGTGGAATTGTCTTCATTTCACAGTACGAAGGTTTATTGCTATTGCAATAAACAGCACTGACAGCAGATACAACAGTAAGTTCCTGGTGTGATTGTCAAGGGTCTGAGAACCTCAAATATCGGCATTCGCATTTTAAAAAAATGTTCCTGTGTAATAATATAAGAGTTGGTGAATACTGTTTGGCACTTTGGCTTTCTGAAGTGCTGTCTGAATATTGACTAGTTCTAAATATTCTGCTGATATAAGCATCTATTATTTACCTTTCATGCATAAGGAAATTGAGCTTCCCCGGTTTCGGTTGATTTCCTTTTGTCCTGGTTTTGCTGGGATAGAATCCTGGGCCAGCTGTGGTCTGCAGGCTGTTTGCAGTTTGGAGTCACCCAGGGCCGTGACCAGAAATGTCACGCTCAGTATCAAGGGGCAGGTTTGCTAAAGATGGGGGCTCCTCCTGCTCCTCCTCTTCCTCCTCTGGCTCCTCCACGTCCCTGGAGAGGCTCGCTCACCGTTCTGCTCCCAAGGATGCTTTCCCGTTTATTGTGACTGCCGTACCTTCGCTGGGCTGAGCATAACTTTTTTTTACGTTATACTGGCATTGGTATTAGTTTGGCTGTTTCATTAAATCCATTTTCATTTCAACCCCCAGGTCTGCTTTCCTTTTCCTGATCCCTCTTCTTGGCCAGGGAGGGGACACTGGGTGATAGAGCCACTGCTATAGCTTAGCGCCAGGTATGGGCTAAACGTAGACATCTTTAAACCGTAATAAGCACTAGTCTTTGTGGCAGGCAGAATTAAGGTTCTTCAGCTCCAGTATTCCTGTTGAGACTGTAGAGGTAAGCCAGGTAGCTGTTCAATGAAACGATGAAGCGTGCTGTTCCTGAGCTCTGCTGAAAAGTCATGCAACCAGAGAAATGAAGTTGCAAGTGTGTTAGGTTACAACTCCCCCCTCTACTATAAAAAGGCAAAAGGTGGAAGTTGTATTTCTGTCTTAGGTGTGGTTACACAAAGGGCTTGATTTTCAGTTTTCTCCTGGATTCTTGTTGAAGGGCACATGGTGTCCTGTGAAAGGGCCGTGCTCTTCATTCGGTGGTTCTGTCCCTCTTACAGGACCCCCGTCGACTTGAGTTTTTCCTGGGAGGGAGATGAATGTATAACTCTAGTTACCCTGACATCTCTTCCTTTGGCTCAGGATTTGACAACAGCTTGTGATGGTGATTCCAGAGGTTCTCTGTCATTCCAGAGGTTCTCTGCTGTCCTTTCTTTAGGTTGCCTTGAGTGTACATTGACTTCAGTTTCACCACGTTGTTGCATTGAATGTGATTCATTAAACATTTATTAATACTTCTGTTTGGAAGTGGCTTGTTACACGTGACAGGAAAGGTGATAAATTAGCCCTGGGGGAATCTTGATCCTCAGCCTGCAAGGACGGGGTTGGAGGTAGCATGTGGCAGTAAGTGAACCTGTTTTTCTTTTGTATGTGCTTCTGAAGTAAAGAGCTGGATCATGCCTGGTACAGGTGTTCTGCCGGTTTCCCACCGTCGTGTGTCTCTGGGAGCTTTCTGGAGCAGCTGGCTTATGCCACCTGAAATGTTACTTCTTTGTAGTGTGGATTTTCTTTTTCTTTTCTTGTTTTTTCAGACTTCCTAAATAAAATGCTTTTTATGTCTGGCTCTCCAGGTAAGACTGAAGAGTATTTTTTGTCACGTTGAGTGAGTGGTCTGCCAGCTGCTCCATTGTTAGGAGGTTTTGCTATTTCTTGCACCCTGCGGGGTGCTCAGGCGCGTTGGCATGTCCTTCTCCATCAGCCCCTCATTTCTAGGATGTTCTGTGAGCCATGGCTTATTTCTGTGTAATCAGACTTTATCTGAAGAGGCTGTTGAGGGTTGAAATCTCAGTGTGTTGAATTTTAGAAAGTCTTCTAAACTGATTTTTCTAGCTTTAGTTTTAGAAGCGGTGCATGCTTGGTGTTTGAGGAGATGTGAAAGGCATTATGTCTTTATTATTATTACTGTTATTATTGTTCAAGGATTGCTTCCAAGTAATTGGTAGGGGACAGTTTCTACAAGTGTTTGTGCAGATATAAAAATAAGGGGCTTGGGGAAGTGTGTGTATGTATATCTATCTGTTTTACATCTCATTATGGAGGAGGAAAAAAAGCAAGAGCTTGGCTGTTGGATAACAAGCTGTTTGCTGACGACAGTGAATAATTCAAGGAGAAGCAGGAATGAAAGGTTATGAGATTTATTCTCTGATGTGTAACTGTAGGGGATGTCTGTATAACGTACTTAATGTTCTTTCTTCACACTTGTAGCTTGATACAAAAGCCAGAATGCTGTTTCTTGAAGTTCTCAAAGCAGCAGAATTTAAAAAAGAAAAACCTAATCCGTTGTTTATTGAAGGTGTCACCTTTGACCACTGAATCATAAATTACCCCATGTTAGATATATGTTGATCACTACTTACATTGTGCATATAGTTTAAAGGAGCTTTGGAGGCTTTAATTTGCATAACCAGTTATTTCAAATGAAGTGTGGCTTGCTTATGAATTTTTATCCCATTTAAGGAAGGTCACTCATGGCCACCAAGATTTCTATTTTCTCTGCTACACTTTGTTTTAATTTCAGTCTTTAAAAATTTTCTATTTCTAGAACAATTGAAAAGCTCAGAATAGAGTTGCCTGCCCTATAGGAATGAATTTTTGTATAAAATATAAGTGATATAAATAGTTTTTCTCTTTTCTTTTTGGATTTTTCTCTGATTGCTTCCCCAGCTTGAGAGTTGGCAGCTTAAAGTATGAGGTGTTTAAACCTTTTCTGGTTTGGTTGTTTTTGGTGGTTTGGTTTTTTTTTTTTGAGGGGAAAGTGTTTTAGCCTCAGAAGTCTGTATTGGTGGCTTACCTGGATGTGTCTTTCACAAACTATATGAAAGCAAATTAAACTGTTTTGTTAGTATTCATGTTCTGGAGTCAGAGCCAAGAGGATGAAAATGCACGAGTAGCATTTTCCACTTAGGAGGTCCGCCCAGCTGTGGATGATTTAGAAAAAAAAAAGAATCTATACATTATCTGCATCTTCGATAGCTGAGTAAAAGAAATCTGCAGTTAGGGAGAATTTTTGTCTGTCTGGGTTTTAACAGCATGTTTTTTACTGTCTGAAAAGTTGACTATTACGCTACCCGTGTTCTAAAAGTCAAGCTTGCAGGTGTTCAAGTGCTAGAAAGTGTGTACTCGGAAAGAGTTGCACATCTGGATTTATTTAAGCGAGCTGCGCAGTGAGGGTCGGCAGGGTGTGGCTAATGCAGGCAAAACTAGAGTGAAGCCTCAATAAATTGGACTTGAATTGTTTGTGAGTCTTTCCCTTTTACCTGGCCCCAAAACCTGTATGAACCTGGATTTTTTGATCTCATCTAATCTTCCTTTAACACCCACCCCACCCTGAGCCACAAAACCCTACTGCAGTCGATGTCAGCTGTGACTTCGGAATCTGTGCTCAGGAGGAGAAGGTTTTCTATGCCATTAAAAAGGTGTATTTTTCAGTTGCAAAAGAATCATAGAAAGGTTTGGCTTGGAAGGACCTCAGAGACTGTCTAGTTCCAATCCCCCTGCTGTGGGCAGAGACACCTTCCACTAGACCAAGTTGCTCAAAGCCCCATCTGACCTGGTCTTGGAAGAGCTCCAGGGATGGAGCATCCACAACATACCTGGGCAACCTGTGCCAGTGTCTCACCACCTTCAGAGTGAAGAATTTCTAAGCTAAATCTCCCCTCCTCCAGTCTGAACCCATTATCGCTCGTCCTATCACTACAAGCCCTTGTAAAAAGTCCCTCCCCAGCTTTCTTGTAGGCCCCTTCAGA
The DNA here is from genome assembly GCA_013400335.1 of Eurystomus gularis. Classification (NCBI taxonomy): domain Eukaryota; kingdom Metazoa; phylum Chordata; class Aves; order Coraciiformes; family Coraciidae; genus Eurystomus; species Eurystomus gularis. The sequence goes on along the minus strand of VZZY01023719.1, from coordinate 154,574 downwards.
TACTGAAAGGCCACAAGAAGGTCTCCCCTGAGCCTTCTCTTCTCCAGGTTGAACAACCCCAACTCTCTCAGCCTGTCCTCATAGGAGAGATACGGAACTGGAATTCAGTGTAAGTAGATTTTTGTTGTTACTGAAGCATGCCCTTAAGCCTGTGAGCTCCGGCTTTTCATCTGAGAAAAGGCGACAGTGATACATAAATGGTCTCTCTGAATGTGTCTTGGAGTGTTGTACGCAAGAAGCACCTCAGAGTAATCTTTTCCTATATGTAAACTTTAAAAATAACCTTCTACTAATAAAGGTGCTTTGTTTGACTCCATTGTATTACTCTCAGTGACTAGTGTTTCATTAGAGAGAAATGAAGCTGCAAACTAACAGAACGGTAGGTCAGATATCCCTGAAAAGGGTAGGGCGAGGTGTATTTTATTAGTCAAAATTGTACGCCTGATCAATTTGGTGCACCTAAATCTTTGATCTTGCATAATCACTTTCCGTGCCACTTGCAGTCTTTATTTTACGGTCTCGGCGTGTTGTATCCTTCTCTTGTTGGTAGTATTTCTTCTCAGCTTGGAAACTGTTCTAGGCAGGAATCTTGTGATTTGTTTTTCATTTTACCTGCTAGCTTTGTGTTGTGGGTTGTTGTTTTTTTTCTGCCCCCCCCACTGTCTGAAGAACCAAGATTGCTAAAGGCTGGAATGTCTGTAGGTGGGTAATTAAAAACAGTGGTCAAGAGAGCTCTTGGAAACTTGTCGGGTTACTTCTCTAAGTAGGATAATGAGGCAGCATCACTGGATGGAAGGGAAAAAAAACATTCCCCAAAACAGAACAAACAACCCCAAAGAACCTTCCTGTTTCTGAAAGTTTGAAGAGCCTGCCTGCTGTCCCCTTAGCATGTGGCTCTGCTAACATTGTCTGCCCATGACAGAATTGGTGGAGCTGGAGAAGCTGCTCCTTAGCCTGTTTGAGGGTTGGTGCTTGGCATTCAGCCTAGTGCACAACAGAGAGAAGATCAGCAAGTAGAAGTGCTTTATGCTTGTGACCTCTGTTCCATATTATCTCTCAACTTGCACAGTCCAAATTAATTGTTATCTGTAAAAGATTTAAGTGATCTAGGACTCATTTACCTTGGGGATTACCACCTTGACACATCCAGCCCTTCTCCATCCTGCTACAGTAATTACAGCTCATGGAAAATAACTCTGGTTGCTGATCCCCAGGGTGTGGAACTCCTGGCATCTCGAGATAGAGCACATCTGGCGCTGGTCCTCAGAGGCAGAATTCAGCCAGCCCAAAGCTTATTGCATGTGGGGAATGATGCAAGTGACTTGTTTTCTCTGAACAATGGCTATGGGATCTTTGTAAGCATTGGCCTCTCGCCTGGTTGGTTTTTTTCTCCTAAGGAAGTCTGTGTGCAGTGAGGGAGGATGTGGGGTACTCTTAAGTTCTCCGTGCAGCTGACTGGGTCCTCCAAGCCATACTTGCTTCTTGACACCGGTGCTCTTACACATGCAAAACGCATGTGTAAAAGCCACTGTGCCCATCAGGAAGGCACTTGGTAGGTACAGGTAGAGATTACGGTGTGCTTTTTCGGTGCTTTTCTGATTCCTAGGATTCTGTGGAGTCAATGCTGCAGGGACACAGAAAAAGTTTTCTTTTTAAAGGAGATGTACTGCAGTGTCCAGCTTTGAGGAATGTTTTCGAGACCTGTTAGTATCACCTTCGTTGTACAGGTTATAAGGCTTTTACAGGGTAACAAAACTTTCTTTGTTAGAGATGGCCTATGAATTCAAAACCTAACAGCTATTCCACAGTGGCTTCCCCAAGGATGCTTGTATTTTGGAATGGTTTCCTCACAAGATCTGTTCTGGAATACTGTATCAGGCTTAGCCTTGGAGCTCATTTTGTACTGTAGGGTTTGGGGCCGTGTCACAGGCTTGTATTACTGAACCTGAGCATCTGCTGGTCACTTCCTGATATAAACTGATTCATTATTATGGTTGTTTATAACATAAACACCTGTCTATATGCTTGTGGCAGCCTGTTAGGACCTTCTTGTCCATAAATGCTAGTTTCTGAGGGAGGATGCTTTCTTTTAGGTATTCCTTCTCTTAACATATTGCCAAAAGTCTGTGAGGACATTTCAGGTCACTATTGCAGCCTTCCAGTATCTGAAGGGGGCCTACAAGAAAGCTGAGGTGGGACTTTGTACAAAGGCTTGTAGGTATAGGACGAGGGGTAATGGTTTGAAACTGGAAGAGGGAAGATTTAGATTGGAAATTAGGAGGAAACAGGTTGCCCAGGGAGGTTGTGGATGCTCCATCCCTGGAGGTGTTCAAGGCCAGGTTGGATGGGGCTTTGAGCAACCTGGTCTAGTGGGAGGTGTCCCTGCCTGTGGCAGAGGGGTTGGAACAAGGTGATCTTTGAGGTCCCTTCCAACCCAAACCATTCTATGTGACAAGAGTGTCTTCCAGACACGTTTTTGACCCTTGAGGTAGAGCCAGAGGTAGGTGGGAGGACTTGTTTGAATGGACAACAGGAAAAGTCATGGTTTGTTTGGGAGCCCACAACACAGGACAGGTACAGTTGAAACAGTGTGCCAGTGTGGGATAGGAATTTGTTCTTTTACTTGTAAATTCTGCTGTTCTTTTTAAATTGCTACTAGTTTCTCCAGCTGCTTAGTTCCCCGGCCGTTAATTGTGAGGGAGCTGATTTACACATTCTTTCCTAAGCTTATTTTGAGACTCTAGCAGCAATTCTATTTTCTTTTTTTATGAAAAAAATCTTGGTCTGTGTTGGAAACAAAAATGCCTTCAGGTCTCTCTTCCCTGCTGTGGGACTGTCGCTGCTGTTGCAAAGCACTGTGTGGACAGGAACTCGTCCCTGGTTCAGCAAAGCTTCGTGGCCATTGAGAGATGATGTACCGGCGGTAAGGAGAAGCCTCTGCCTGGTTTCTGTACATCAGGGCATCAGCAGGCACGGGAAGAGGCTGCAGGGATAAAAATACAACTTGTCAGCTGCTGTGCTCTGAATTACAGCTGCGTGCAATGCTTTCTCCTCTAACTCGTCTGCCCCTTCATTGTGAGGCAGAAGCACTGTACTGAATTCTACAAAAACCTCCCTCTTTTCTCCAGGACCTGGAGTTTTGATAACTTTCTTTTTTTTTTTCTCTCCAAACTGAAGTGTTTGTATGCAAGAACAGAGCAGTCAGGCACAGTGGGAGATGGGTAAGCATTATGCGCACACACTTACGGCTGCAAAAAGAAGCTTTAGCACCAGTTTGTTATTATAAAGTCTGAACTAATATTGGCTGTTTATAAAAAGGAATGCACTTTGCAGGGTTATTTTCCTATTTAAACATCAGCAGGATGCTGGGAACAGATTACTGTGAGTATTTGAGTAAGTTGTGTTTGCTTAGTGCACTTGGCAACATTTCTTTCAATGAAAGCTTAACTTTTAAGCTCCCCAAGTTCAGTTTCAAAACTTTTGGCCTTCATCAGGAAGGTAGGATGGCTAGAAAAAAAATCAGCTTTTTTTTTTGGAGTTGATGCATATGATGTCAGTTGTTGGATCACTATTGTAGGTGGCCAGAAGTAAGTGTGTTTTATTATCTTTATTTTATTTAGAAGGACTTTGAAACATGGGATGGTAAATGATTCAAAGTCCTATCATAAATATTGCTTATTCCTAAGAGGATAATTTTTGCTGGGATGATCCCAAAACGTTCTCAAATAGATGAGTCTCCAGCAGATACAGCATCTGTGCCTGTTCCCCACGTTCAGCCGAGCATGTGCCAAATGTACGATCAGGCTCTTTTTGCTGCATGCTACAGATCTCCCAAGTTCAAGTCCACCTGTTGCGCTGGCTTCAGGAACAATTTCAGAATTCTTCCCAGCGTCTGAAATGGCATGCAGCTTTCTAGTTCTGACAGCTGTGAATTCATGTTAAAAAACCAAGAATTCCTGAATCTTGTCTGTTAGCAACCTCAAAGCACATCTTTCTATACAGTTGTGAAATTGGCAGTAACAAAAAAGGCTTTATTTAAAGAGTACACTAAAGTTTACATGCAGACCCCAAATAGCCCTGACTTTGGTTTATCGGCAGCTTGCTGTTTAGATTTTAATTAATTTTTTTTTTTCTTCCCTGGAGGCTGACTTGATGCTGCAGTTGAACTCAACAAGTGGTTCTTTTGTTGCTTCCTAAATCTTGGAGAAGCTGGTTTTGGTTTTGTGTCTTTTGCTTTGTCTTTTTTTTTTTTTTTTTGCTTGTTTTTTTATTTAAACAATATAGGCACAGGCCGCTGCAAATGAGGTTGAAACAGGATCCTGCCATTCGGTGGATTTACTAATTGTAAATGTTCTCGAGTCTACTGGGAACCTTTTTGTAACTAACAGTGTTGCTCTAAGCCTCAACAAAAAGGGATTTGTTTGTAACACCTGGTGTGGATCAGAAAGAGGGAATGTTTTGTCCACTGGTTTTAGTTTAAGCAGCATCCAGCTTCCATGCCATGCCCCTTCCAGTGACAGCACAAATGTGTGGCCATGTAGTAAACTAGGTTAGAGGACTGGGCTGAAAGTAGCCTTCTTAGTTACCTTTTGGTTTATGGGGTGTCTTTTCCTTGCTCTTTCATTTTAAAAAAAATTTATTTTTTCTTCTCCTCCCCTCTCATCAAATGTGTTACTAATAAATACCTGAATCAGTGAGAAGAGAGAGAAGGGCTCCCTTATGGTATAGGGTAAAATATGATTTAAATCACATTTTCTCTAGTCTAATAAAACTGTATAGTGCAAGATCAAAGATTTGATGGGTCTAGCACATGCCGCTTTGAAGGAAGGATGATGCCACGTCTTTCCACGCAGTTCAGGTATTACACAACCTATAAAGTTTTGTTCTCTGTGCTCTTTCTTTTTATAAATAAAATCTAAACTCAGTCTGTTATTTTTTTCAAGTCTTTAATTGTTTGTGTTGCACCTCATTAGTGACAAGAATAACATCTTGGAGAATCTTCTGAGCAACACCGAAACGGAGCACGTGTTCGCGTTTGTAGTGTGATGTGATAGAGGGTTAATTGTACGGATTAACTGTTCTGCGGGAGTAAATAGATGTTTTCTCCTTTGATGTTGTGCTGCTCTGTGGTGTCCTTGGACAATTACTGCATGAGATGAAGTTTTTTGTTTGAATACTTCAACTTAAGTAGCCTTCAGAAATGTTTGGTGTCATTTGATGTCATCTTGTTAACTTATTAAGTATATATATATGTATATAACAGTGCGTGTGTGTGTGTGTATATGTATATATAAACATACTCTGCATTCTAAGGTTTTATAAAGGAAACAATACAATGCTGTAATCAGTGGAGCACATTCTTGAGAGGTTTTAGGTGCCCTGACTTCTTCCAAGTAAAACATAAGGAAGTTGATGCTTTTCACATGTTGGTAACGTAGAGAAAATAAAGCACATCTTGCTTCAGAGCTTCATGGTGCAATTACAGACTGGACGGATGATGACTTCTAGTTACTGGTTCCTCAGTGGTGTTTTTAAAATGAATTGGAGGTTTTGGATCCCATTCCTGCCGAGCCGATAACGTGTATCGCACAGTGCTACTCTACACTGCAATTCGCAGTCACAGCAAAGGAGACAAAAAAACCTGAATTGCCCTCAAAAGTGAGTGACTTTCTGTCACCCAGGTGAGATCTGTTGATGGCAAGGCTGGCCCGTGTTGCACGTGGTAATTAATAAAAGACTGACGTGAACAGGGAGTTCTGGATTTTAGCTCTCCTTTTTTTGAAAGGAGAAAGAAATAATTTTTCCTTGCATCTTCTTTAGCTAGTTTCTGCACTAGATGAGCTTGAAAAGCTGTTCCCACTATGGACTACTACGGTGGGAATGTTATGGTGCTTTCTGTAAGTAGAATGAGAAGGTTGCCCTAGCGCTAAGCAAGCATTTAGTTATGGAATGAGGTGCCCAGGTTTAGTTTAGAAGTGAAGGGCTTCTGTCAACTGTGCTTCAAGTTAGTGCTTGTTTGGTGTGGGTTTGGGTGGATTTTTGTTGTTGTTGGTTGGCTGTTTGGGGGTTTTTTTTTGAGGAGAAACTTTTTACGAAAAACAGCTAAGTGCTTTTGTGGTCTAGTTGACATCTAGTTTGTAGAGAAGGTGGGCTTTTCCTCTAGTTTAACAATACTCTGGTGGTTCAGCCTTCTTTTTCAGACGGTGCTTCCAAGGCTAGGTGACTGCAGACAGTGTGTCCCGTTTTCTTGCAATTCACTAATGAAAGTTAAGGTGCTTTCTATTTGTTTGTTTAAATTAGTCACATAAAGCTTGCGTTTAGGGCATAATTTTTTTTTTTAAGCAAGACATCCATCTTTTTTATGTAGGAAAACAGTCCTTCTCCATTGCACATAAATGTGGGTTGAATTGGGTTCATATAAACCTCTTTTGTATTTTAAGAGGGTAGATGTTTGCTCCTGTATTTAGTTATTATCGTTCATACCTGGAGGGAGTTACTTCAATGCATGTGGTGATTTCTTGCATGTATTTCATGTTTATTAGCAATCTGCTGAAGGGTCTTGTTTATGGAAAGTTAAAATGCAGTTGTTAATTGCTGAGAGTGTGTTAGTGTCTGGCATGTTGAATGTGCCATGTTTGTCATGCTTCAGGATTGGAAATGGGATTTTGGACTGTTGGGGGGCCACAGGAAAGCTGGGAAGGGACTTTTTACAAGGGTTTGTAGTGACAGGATGAGGAGTAATGGCTTTAAACGTAGGAGGGGAGATTTAGATGATGTATGAAGAAGTTCTTCACTATGAGGGTGGTGAGATACTGGAACAGTTGCCCGGGGGGGGTTGTGGATGCTCCATCCCTGGAGGTGTTCAAGGCCAGGTTGGACGGGGCTTTGAGCAACCTGGTCTAGTGGGAGGTGTCCCTGCCATGGCAGGGGGGTTGGAACGAGATGACATTTGAGGTCCCTTCCAGCCTAAACCTATGATTGTAGCTTCTGTATTAACATTTGTATTTTGAGGTATTTTTCATAAGAAGAAAAAAAAAAGCGTATGTATAATAAGGAGGGCAGAATCCAGGACACTTAAATTCCAAAACAGTTTGCAGCACCTGGAAAGAGAAGAGCTGTAAAAACTGGTTGCAATAAACTTACTGTGCTTAAAAGGCGTTCTCCAGAGAGGGGATGCTTGGCGCTACTACTGAGTCCCACTATGAGTGTGTTAAATGCTGGGTGGTGCGTTGCAGTGATGGGTGTATTAAGTGCATTCTGCCTTGGTCAGACTCCCAGTCTGGCTCCTGAAGAACAGCAGTATTTCTTTCTTTCTTTTTTTTTTTTTTTTATTATACCATAATATTGGAATAGTTGTTTGGAATATCATTTCCAATGCCCTGGGTGTTTTCCAGGCACAAAGGGAGAAGGCCTCCTGCTCTGAAAGTCGTGGGTCGTGTCTTCATTGCTGAAACTGGTGTAATTGTTACACTGACGTTGCAATCTTGGTGTAAAAATCATGATAGAGTCAGGGCAACTCCATGCAGCTGATGATGAAATCTCAGGTGAGGAGTAAAATAACGACACGGGCCGTTTCCTTGATGTGAAAGTGTCCTTTTCTCTGCTGGCATTTTTATGCTGAAATAGCTGTCTCATTGTAATAATTACATCTTTCTCATTAGCAATGAAGACAGCCAAATGAAAGGTGGAGGAAGGGGTGCATAGAACAGGATAATCAGGTCAGTGATGGCCACACGTTGCCTCAGTTAGTTTTGTTTTAGTATAAACAGATGCGCTTTGCCTTCCATGATACTGCTTCCCTCTGTAGCACTAATACGCTTGTACCCTTCCGTCTGCAGAAATAAGGAGCAGGTTTTGGACAAATTAAAAAAAAATAAAAAGGCCTTAATGTGTTTTGTCACCTATAAGCAGTTTTAGAATTTGTATACTTTCATTTATATACGGGGGAAAATGCCTGCATTACTTCTTTTTTTTTTCTGTCTCCCTTCCAGCCATGTGTTGCTCGTATTTGTGGCCTGATTTTGGAGATGAACCATGTCCTTTGACTCCCAAAAATGGCAGCTAGGATGTTCTTTGAACTGGCACTGTGGCCTTTGTGTCCTGTTTTGTTGGGTTTTTTTTTAATCTATATTTGAACCATTTGTACTGTAGCATAGCCCAGAGTTATTTCTTTTGGCACTTAAATTCACTGAAATTGGAAAAAAGTTTAGTCACACTGCTTTAGATGTGTATATCGGGAATCCTGTTTCTTCCCCTGCATTGGACAGTTTTAAGCCTCAGCTTGACAGGGTGCTGGGCTATCTCATTTAAACTGTTTTGACCATGAAAGGTGGGACTAGATGATCCTTGAGGTCCCTTCCAACCCGTTACTCTACGATTCTTGTTGGCACCTTGTCTAGGCTGCCGAAGGGATGGGAGAGTTGGGGTGGCTGAGATCATTCCTAAACCATTTGCCACTGTAAAATATGTGCCTTTGTTTTACTCTATTAAAATTTGTTTGTGAGGTAGCTTGATGGTAAAAAAAGGTTTTATGTTTACTCTGGAAAGAATACCTGGTTATGGTTCTACTTAGCACACTGGATTCTCCTCTTGGCTCTGCCATGGATTGGATTTCTTGGCCATGAGCAAGATCCTTAATCCTGGCCTTCTGTGGGCTTCCTGTTGTTCTTTGCCTTGTGTATGTAGACAGCAAGGTCTTCATGTGTGACGATCCCTCACAATGAGTCCACATTGTGTCTTCCACGGCGTGAACCTTCATTCTGGCTTCTAGGTGTTACCACAATATGAATGATGACAGTTCACGTTGAATAAATCTTGTGCTGTTGTTTTCTTTTTCTCCCCACATAGTTCCTTTGCAGGGAACAGATTGACTTCCTTCTGGTTTTGGACCCGTTTTGTAATGAACTCAAAGGGGTTTCTTTTTTTTTAGGCATTCATTTCCTCTCTTGTTTGGGAAAGGCAGATACGTGTTGGGTTAAAACAATAATTAGGCTTGCCTGTTTATACAGGTGGGGAAACCATGGGTAGAGGAAAACTGAAGAATTACATCTCAGAGCAAACAGAAAAGAATAATACGGTTTTTTGCTTCAGCCTGCTGCTGAAGTTGAGGTGCACCATACTTTTCTAGTACCTGTCCTGCTTTGTTTCTGCAATATGAGAGTATTTGAGGACCTTGTGGCAGCTTCTCTTGCTCATGCATTGCAGCCAGTGAGTTTTGTATGCTGGTAAGATGATATTGAGACTCACAGGAACATTTCAAGAGGTAAATAAGCCTAGCTTGAAAAATGGAAGGTGGCTAATGATTTGTTTTAGCTCTATGTGAAGACGTTTGGAAATCTTAAGTTATGAGTTTGTGGATGGCTAGGACTATGCTTAAAGCATATGAGTAAAGCAAACCTGTGTGCGCCACTGTATTCTTTCTTTTTTTTTTCTTTTTTAAAGCACAAAACCACCTATAAACTTCCTTCCCCTGAGCACTGCTGTGTACAAGAGACAGTGCTCTGCAAGTCTGCAGCCAGACAATGTTTTGGCTGCAGCTGAGCTGGGCAAAGAAGTTGCCTTAGTACTTTCATTTTATCTTCTTGCCTTTATAAAGCGAGATCCTTTTGACAGAACCGGCTGAAGGAAAGGAACTCTGTGTGCAGTCCCGCTGGCAGATTTCAGGGCAGATTTCACAGAATATCTGTGAGGGACGGGGGACAGCATGCAACTAGGGATGGGCAGGAGTGGGGAGTGTGGGGTGGGGTGGGAAAAGAAACCAATTCAACCAGACTCGGCTTCAGGCAGAACAAAACACATCTGACCCAGCCCAATACAAAGGGCATGTTTAAATCCAGATTCCTGGAATGCTGTGTTTGCCAGGGGAGTATGTACCCTTCTTGCACACACAAACTCCCAGCCTATAAAAATAGGTACAAGGAGACTGACACAATCTGCTTTCTTTTGGATATGACCAGCACAGGTCCAAATGTGGAGAGCCTCTTTTACTCTGGAGGTTTGGAAAGGACAACTGTCTTCTGGAAATGTCCTTAAATTCCACATTTTGGAGGGACAAATAGCGCAGATGATTATTTAATGTTTCTTCAGCTAGGCTAGCTTTTGTGCTTCATTGCTCTCTGTCAGGGACTCTCTGCACACTTAAATGAAGAAAGGAACAATTTCTACCAGTTCATGATCTTCATCAATTTGCGATACAGCAGAATTGTGAGTGAGGGAAAATAATTTCATGGGAAAAACATCACTCAAGCTCTTCTGTCCGACAGGGAAGTGCTACCAAATCTCAGCTTGGTGCTAAGAGTCCTTGGGACTTGGTGTTGAAGTAAATTTAGTCACCGGTGGAGACCTTACCAAAAATTTTTGAACCCAGGGATAAAAATGTATCACAGTTGCAGAGGGTGGCTGCCAGGTAGATGATAGTAGAAAATGGGCTATGCTTTAAAGCGTGAATATCATCTGTTAAAGAGCAGTATTCACTTACCTGCCTTACTCAGATCAATTTGAGCTCATCATGGACTTCACAAGTGTGTGAACTGCTACAGCACTGAAGATAATGCTGGCAGTAATTTGCATTAACAGCAGAGTGCAGGCATGCCCCAAAGAGCCTAGGATCCTACTCCATTATGTCCACAAAAATCATATGCTGCTCACCAAAGACACATGAAATCAATTTATCAAAACAGCTGTATTCAGTGGCATCGTGACACCTCTTTAACACTTCCCTTCAGACCTTGGGAGAGTTGAATCTTTGATTCCAGTTGTCATATACTATGATCATTTTAACCCAAAAATAAAGTGAGTCAGACTTTTTTTTTCCTGACCCTTGGCTGACTTCTGACCAAAAAATGGAAGAAAAGTTAGTGAAATCCTGAACATGCTCTCTTCCAGCAAATCCACTATTTTTGAACAGATGTTTGAGAAAAAGCTCAGTTGTCAGAAGCACAATGCCTTTGCCTCACAATATTGAAAACCATTTAAATTTATATAATAATACAGAAGAGAGCAGAAAATTTTTCTTCATATAGTTCCGGGAGGACAAATGCTGACCTTAGAGAGAGAAAAGGAAACAGAAGGAATGAATTTAGTTTAATCAATGTTCTTGGCTAAAGCAGAATCATCTCCAGCAAGGAGTGATTTACAAAGCTTGGAGCAGATGACTATATTTATTTGCTACAATAGAGGAAGCAAATTAAGTGTTATCAGCAATACAAATATTACAGATTTCATTATCCTAAATAATCCTTCTCACCTCATCTTTTTTTGCTCTTCTTCCCAGCAAGCTCTCACCAAACCAAGATCTTTAAATATTTCACTGGAAGACAGTTATGAAACTTGCACAAAAATCAGAAGTCATGTCTACAACTTGGCAGTAAAAACTTCTCTCAACTTCACACCTTCTAAAGCCCAGTATCGTGTGGCAGGTTCCCTTTAAAAAAATGGGTTTATTTGAGAAGATTCTTAACTGTTACAAGAAAACCACATCATATTGTGGAGCCTGTGTTTGAGCCTTCCACATCTGACTTGACTACAGTTTTGTTCCAACAAATAACATTTGCCAGAAGCTGAATGCAGCACATGCTATTTCTGAGTCCTTTTCTGCATTTTACAAATATATCTCTTTTCAAGGGTACATATCGTACCTTTGGTGGAGATAGAAACAAAATGTCTTTTTCCAGCTTTCTTAAGATTTGGATCTTCTGGAGTTAATGTAACATCTGGAACTGGAACTAAAAATTGGAAACAATTCAGATCAGAAACAAGCATACCTTTGTCAAGCTTGTATTTGTTCAAGTCCTGGAGAAAATTTGCAAGCCAAATTTTCCAAATGATGTAGAACCACTATTTTATCCATTAAAAGTTTGGAACCGTCCTCGCTGCATAATGTCCTATTATTGGCCAGGCAGCTGTTTGCCAAACCGAGGAGGAATAAAATAAACTGCAAAAAAACCCCAGAAAAGAACCTTGCTCCCATTGGCATCCAGAATCTAAAAAGGGGACATTGCAGGGTGTTTTTTGACTCCTGGATTGACCTGAATTGTTATTCAGTAAAAAAGTTCTGTTTTGATGTTCAAGGAAGTTGCCCTTTGTCTGCGTTCTTCTAAACCGGTTTATGCAGAAGTGGGAAAATTCTTCACTTTCCTCTGCAGTTTTAAAACTCTACTGAGCATGACATGGGGGTGTGTGTGTGGGGAATCCATGCCTGCTACATTTAAAATAACAAAATTATTGCCATGTATTCTGCATAACAGAATGTGAAACATCCAAGTATGTTTTTTTTCCTGCCACATCCCCCAGCCCTATTTTTAAGCACTGCCTTTGCACTTACCCGTTTTGGCAGAGCCCAACAGCAATACCACGTAAGAGACAACTTCAGTGTCACTTCTGCTTGTGCTAAAATCGGAAAATACCAGAAATCTCCATGGGCAGGCTGTTTTCAATTTTTGTGGGTACAAGCAGAGTGCCATATTAATTCTCACAAAGAAAACCGTCGTGAGTCAGCTGACAGATAGCTCCAGTGTGGTTGGAATACGGTAAATGCTGCTACGGGATTGAAACTAGTGTCCTGTAGTATTAGATGAAATACAGGTTTGTACTTTAAAGAATCCTTAACCAAAATATGTAACCTTCTCACTGATGAGATAAAGTATTTGGTATTACAGAGTCCATGCAAGGAGGAGCGATATTTGAAGAGGGTGGTCTGGTAGAGTTCCTTCTGCCAAGTTTGAATACTCCTGCTGCTCCGTGAACATCCATTCCTACCTCAGCTCTCTGGGTCCGACATAGAAACACAATCCAAGAAGGAATTTGTACACAATCCAAGAAGGAATTTGTGCACAATCCACCACCTTGCAGAGAGATGGGGTGGACGTTGCTAGCACCGTGCACACCGCTACTCATATCAAGCTGAAGCCATTAATTTTTTAAGTTCCACGTCAGACTAGGTCGATGCGAACGTGCTGTTGAGCAGGCAATAAACAAACCTGTGTTTCAGTTAACCCAAGACGTGTAACAGGCTGAGGAGAGAGGTACGGTTGTTCTTCAGTATCTAAACAGCCATGGGTCCAAGGTTTTGTTTAGCAAGCGCTTTGACCAGTGATGCAGGAGCAATGCCAGTGTATTCTCATAAAAGAGCAAGGACCTGCCCTGGGTGGGAATGTGCCTACTGTAAGCAACTGTGTTTTTATTACGTTATCTTCTCAGTGACTTGCCTCAGAACACAGCCTTCAGAAATTTATGAACCGAGCTTCTAGCTGTGGTTGGGTCACTGCAGGCTTGTGTGAGAGATGCTATAAAACAATACTCCTCTTCCCTCAGTACAAGTAATTTGTCATTAAGGACTGCCCGTACAGTTAGTGTTTTAAACCCAGGGTTACAAATCATAAGTGCTTACAGCATCTTTCACTCTTAGGGATGGCAGCATAAAGACCATAGCTTTGCACAGCTGGAGGACATGAGTGTCCAGTGCTGTAGCCTGTGAAGGATCTGGAGAAGTTTGCTCATTGTGTCTTAAGACAGCAGCTGGAGCATGAGGCCTGTGGCAGCTTTCCTGGTATCACGCTGTTAATTTAACATAGAGGAGGTTTGGAGGCTGGCAGTGATGCGGGTCAGTGGATTGCCCATGTGTGTGTGTGATGGGTCTCCCTCTTCTATCCAGTTCCTCCATTTCGACACGGTGTTGGACTCAAGCATCCCAGCACAGACCTGTGAGGTCCTGCTGCCTCATTGTTCTCAAAGAGTGGGGAAGTTTTCACCTTCCTTGTGGGATTTGATTTACTGTCTGTTTAGACTGTGATTTTCAGTGGACCTTGGGAGCTTTGGCTGTCTTCAGTTTAATGGAAGTCGTCAGTTTAACTGCACTTGGAGTTTGGTGCAGGTTCTAATCTCCAACCAGCAACAAACTCAAAAACTGACTTTTAAGACTGGAGGATGCTCAGCTTAGCAGCTGTTTTCCAAGTGCTGGTTTTGAAATCTTGCTGTCGGTGCCTGCCTGGAGCCAAAATGCTCCAATCCCCGATGGACAGTATATTTGCATTTAAGCTGTTGTGTGCATTGTGGTTCTCAAGTAGTAAATTGCAGCAGTATCCTCAGAAGAATAAGCAAAGCATTGTGAACAGTATACTTCAGCTTTTGGGAGAATCCAGTGTATTTTTTAACCTCTGTAAAATGCTTGGGCGAGAACCTGAGGTCAGGAAGAGGTGGGGGCTCAGGCTGCAGAGATGTTATCTGCTCGGCATTAGCTGGTCAGGGTTGCATGAGGCTGCGGCCCTCGCAACTGTTTGGCTGAACACCACTTGTGTGCTGCAGAGGGAGAGATTGCCAAGAGCCAGTTTTGCAACAACGTTTAGAAATGTCCTCAAACAAACCAGACCAGATGAAAATTGCTTTATGCTCTAGCGAATCTGTGTTCTCCTCTAAATAAAATGGTTAAAGCGCTTGCGAGTCTTGTCTAATGAGTATCTCAGCAGCTTGATGTAAGTGTCCCCAGATCACGGCCGATATTCTGGTTTTTGTTTAGTTTTTTCAGCGGATCTCTAAATATGTTCTGTATGCTGCTTGGTGGTCTGTGCAGTGTTGGCTGCTCACATGGCCTTGGCTGTCCTCCTTTCCAGCTGTTAAACAGTGCTAAAAGAAGATGAAATATGCTGTTCCATGTAACCAATTTAAGTATTTGCTACAGGGGTATTACGGGCAGTCTGAGAGAGCTATTGCCTTGTGCACCAGGAGGGGAGTTCATGTGGTGTGCTTAATGGGTGGTCTGTGGGAAAAGACAGAAAAGTTTGAGGAACCCTCCTTTAGAATAATGTGTCCATAGAAAAGTGATCTTGAATACACATAGCTTGCTCCCAGCCTCTGCAGGGATGGAAGTGCACTGAATTATGCGCCCTGGATCCAACCATTTGGCTTTTCTGGTACGCAAAGACTTGTACTTGAAGTAGGTAACGTAACTAGAAACGGGACAAAACAGGAATGAATAAGTTTGGAGCGTGCTGGTAGAGAGTTTTAAAACATTTTTTTTTTTTTGTGCTGTCCCAGACAATCTGAATAAATCCTAAGTTCTGTAATTTGTACAAAGCACCTTTGCCGGACTTCTTCAGATCATGCCCTTCAGAGGAATCCTTTGGCATCCTTCGACTGAGGGAGATGAACTAATTCAGGCCAATGGAGATGAAATGATATATAATCAGCGCTATGTTTTGTTGTTACTGCTAACATTATTATTTAAAAACTGAAGGCTGCCAAGCAAAACCAACAGTCTGAAGTAAATCTCTTATCTTCCTAAACCCCTATCATTACTACGGGGGGGAGAACCCTACACAATCCAGAAAATATAACACAATCTTCAAAAAACTTACTTCTTGCTTATTTAAAAACAATTAAAGAAAGGTAGCTAGCAGTTTATCTAACAATATTTTAATGTTCGTATTTAATAAAGCTACTAAATTCATATGCTTCAGGAGGGCAACAGAAACAGTGATATGAGTATTATGTTACTGGGAGAGTTTTCAAAACTGTTTTGTATAAACACAAGTAACCCCACACCCTTGTAATCAAGATTTTCAGTGAAATAGTATAGAGCGTTCAGTCCACTGACCTCTTTTTTGGTTTGGTTCTTTTCTTTTTTTGGGTCTTTGATTTCAAGACACAGCTAAAACCCCATCGCTGAGCAGGAATTTATTGTACAGAAGCCGCATTAATAGCCATGCCATTAGAAATCACCTGCCCCAAGCAATTCTGCAGCTTCTGTAGTGTGCTCCAGTATTTTCAGAGTGTGTTTCTTTCTTCATCGTCTCTGCATTCCCTTTTCCATCAATGAAACACCTAAAGCTCAACCTGATCTCATTTCTTTCATGTGTTCTTTTGCCAGTGGCTAAGAATGAATGTTCTTCAGCCTCTCATAAAAGAGGTTACTGGCTGGGTTGTTGTTACTCTCCTTTACCTCGCTGTCAGGAATGAAAAGCTGAGAGCATCATGGAGCCTTCAGTGCCTTGCTCAAGCATGAGTCGGCTCATGGCAGCCCTTTGAGATAATTAACAGCCAAAGGAGGGTATGTTTGGTAGGGGCTGGGATGATTTTTACAAATAATTGGACTGAAGCACCTGTTCAGGGTCACTAAGGTGGCTCTATGTGGCAGTGAACTGGAGGATCCTTGAGCTGTTTAGTCCTGGGCCCTACAAACTGCTACCACCTATTTCTGTGTTGGGGCAAGAATATTCTATAATTTAGTAATTACACTTTTGAGGATGAAAGCAATAGCCCTCTATTCTTTGCAGGGCTGTACCTGGCAAGTTTAAACTCAGGCTGAGTATGTGCAGTTGGGCCAGCAAGATCAACGTGTAATCTGTCTTTTGAAGTTGGTGATTTCAGGTTCTCAGCAGCAGCAGTTGCTGGTAAAAAGGACCAGGGCCCTGAACACAGAGCTTAAGAGTATTTAAGACAGAAGCTTTTTTTGCTTTTCCTGCTAAATATGTAACAGTTGTGTTAAAAAAGTAAAACAAAGTTACACGTATCTGTGAGATTTGTCCTTGCCATATTCCCTTCTTACCTAGCGAGGTGTCAGACTGGGTTTTTTGGTTGTGCGTGGTTTTTAGGAGACAGGTTTGGCAAAACTCTTGATTATCTTCCTTTCTCTTCCATGCCTGAGTCTCTCTCACCTTCTTCCCTGTGTCTTTATGGCTTCAGTAGTGTCTGTGTGTCCTGGTGTGTCAGCTTCCTGCTGCCACCAGCTGTTCTCTCTCTCCTTGAGCTAAGCCGTGAAAAATGGGGATAATGCCCCAAAGGGTGACAGCCTGTGGAATAACTTCCTTCCCTAAATGTTTGGAAGGAGCCTCACGCTACACATCAAAGCTCTAAGTCTCCTTATGCTCCAAAAGAGTTAGAGCTGGACAAGAGGGATCACTTTCTGCTGTAGAACGAGTTTCTCCAATTCATTGATGGCTGCTTGGACCCAACCTATATGGTCTTGTTTCTGCACAACAGCTATTTTTAAGTATAGAAAGTTGAGTCCGTGCTTCCTGCAGATCCTGTCTTAGAGTTTCTGTAAGACTGTACACCCTTGGGTGCAAAAGTTTTGGCATGTTTGTTTTTTACCATCTTGTGTGCCTGGGGCAGGGGTGAGGGGGGTGTTTTTGTTCCTTGGTAATGAATGTTTTTGCGGTTTGGGACATTGCTGCAAGAATTATATGCTATTCTCCCTGTCCAGCAGTACAGATGGCTTAACCACAGAGGTCCCCTATGCATTTGTCCTGTTAAGAGTTGAAATAATATTTAAAATATAAGTTGTTGCACATACTGTAATTTTGGATGGCTATTTTAGCTTGTATGCTTATTAAAATGAGATCTTCATTTTATGTTGTGTATGCGGCTCCCAGGATCCTCGGTCGCTTTTCTTAAAGCGCAGTTAAACCTTTCCACGACCTTTAGCCCAGTTAACTGGTTTAAGGATTGTTCAGTAAGGCTTTTCTTCTGTGCTGCGCATAGGATTTGTGTGTGTTCTGTGCTTCTGGTCCTTTCAGGAGTAGGAATCATGGACGTGGCCCATTATTCTCATGTCTTCCTATTTTGGCTTTATGGGGAAGGAGACAAAATGTAGGCATGTCAACAAGTATGAAGCAGTAGCATAAACAGAACTTTAAAAAACTCTCTTACTCAGCTTGTCTTAGAACTGTTGCAGCTTTGCGGCTAACTAGCAACTGATGACAAATGCTCTGTTGATTGTAATTCATTATCATCTTAGTCTTAATATGTAAATGAGTCGAGCCCTGTCAAACTGGTTTTCAGAACAATTGCTGAAACTACTCGCAAAGATCATATAGTGCAATTTTCAGTTGTTCATCCCATGTCACTTTGCTGGGGCTAACAAGAGCCCCTGAAGTGCTTCATAAAGTTTTATGTGCTTTAGATGGAATTGGTACAATTAAAACAAAAAATGAAAGCTAATGGCTGAATTCAGAAGCGACACGCTGGCTTGTTCCATTGGAAGATGGGCGGATGCAGTAGACTTGTCATACTTCATAGAGCTTGTGTTTTTAACGTAGATAGATGGAAGGCAGAGAAAAAGGGAGATTATTACTGCCTTTTTGTGTATGGTGAAGTGCAGAGGAGTTTAAGCCTCAGAGCATTTGGAAGAAAAGCTTTTTTTGTATTGTTTATGAATGTGACAGGGATGGTGGTAAGGGATCTGTGGTAGACGTGCTAAAACTGATACCATTTATAGTGGTCAACCAAATGAATTCTACGTAAAGTGTGGAAATCCTCCAGTCTTTTATTATGTCTGCACAAGACAGCTTTCCTGACGCAGATAAAACAATTAGAATTCGGTAGTTAAACACAGACAGAAAACAGAAAATTTGCCCAAGAGCATTCAGGAGATCAAGAGCAAAGCTGGAAATTAAGCTCATGCTTAATTCCTAACTAGCTTTAGCAGGAGCGTTTCCTTTTCTCCAGTTGATAGACTTAGGAGAAGCTCTAGTTTCACACTGTTGTGCAATAAGCCTCTGTGTAGATAGCTCCATTATTAAGTCAAGGGTGTTTTCCAGTTAGCAGAAAACCACTGGAAAATTGGCGCGATCTTGAATAGAAATAATACATCTTTCTAGAA
The DNA here is from genome assembly GCA_013400335.1 of Eurystomus gularis. Taxonomy (NCBI): domain Eukaryota; kingdom Metazoa; phylum Chordata; class Aves; order Coraciiformes; family Coraciidae; genus Eurystomus; species Eurystomus gularis. The sequence goes on along the minus strand of VZZY01023719.1, from coordinate 135,979 downwards.
TGAAGTATTGTTGATCCAGTCCTGCACGATCCAAATGAGGTTGTAGAACTTCTGCAAGAAGTCTATAACCTTCTATGGTTTAGGTTGTTATCTGTTTAGAGGTCATTTGATGATTTGTGGGATTTCAGGTTCTTTTTTTTGCTTTGTCAAAGAGTTGTGAACTCCAGCTGTGTACAGAGGTTTAAGATACTGCCTATTATGGAAAAATATGAACTGTTCTGATTTTACTGAAAAAGAATACAGCTTTTTTTTTTTGCAACTACATTAAAATGTTGTCCTTTCAATTGGGTGGTAATAGACTGTACATAAACAGTTGTCCTCCACTTTATCATTCGTCCTGTTACCATTTATTCTCTTTTCAAAACAGAAGCTGGTGTTTCCCTTTTCAAGCAATTTGGAGTTGTTGGGAGCGTGGCTGATCAAAACAGAGCATAACGCAAAGTGTTCCCTTGGGAGTCTCCTGACTTCCTACCGTGCAATAACTTCTCAAGGAAGGGATACGGCTTCTTGTTGTGCAACAGATAAGCTCATTTGCGGGTCAGCAGTAATCAAAGTTGTTGCTAGTTTTTTTGGGTCTCCCCCATCCCTCCAGCCCTCTCCTCAGAAACTGCTGTTAACTGGACCTGTTTGGCTTGCCAAGAGGTCTGCAGTAAAGAATTAAAAGCACCAAGAATAAGAATGTTCTCTGGACATTCAAACACGGTTCAGAATTGATAAGGCACGATTGGCCTGCACATTCTTGGAAATGAACCTTTAATTCTAAGGATATGTGGGATTCAGAATAAACAGAGATGTGCATCCTGCGTCGGTGGGATGGTCTTGAATCTCTAGGATGGTTTGTTGGTGGCACAGCAAATCATGGTTTTGGTGAGCGCTGTTTGTTTTGTTGCTTTTTAAGCTTTCTTTGTTTCTCATTTATTAAAAAAAAACAAACCTGTTGGTTTTAATCACATGGAGTATGAATGTGTCTCTTGCATTTCTAAGCTGTTGAGTTTTGTAATTCTGTGAAAGTGACTGCTGTGCATCTCCCCTTGCAGAAAGGCATCTGCTTTCTTGGTTGCCTCTTTCAGATTCACTGCTTACTAACTGGGAAGCTTGGGAATCTGAAAAGTTCTGTAAACTTTTCTTGGGGCATTCTGGAGGTTGTATTTAGTCGAAGCTTCAGTTACTAGAGCTGGCTTTGCTTGCTAGTCATCCATCGTATTCTGACCTGATGTGATAAACGCAAGGCCACGGAAACAGAGCATTTAATTGCTCTGACTTTTGCATTATTTTTATTCTGTGTTGCTTCAGCAGCATTCCAGGTGAGAATCAGTGTGGAGAACCACTTACTTGTTTTGATCACTGTTTTCGGTTTTGTTTGGTGGTTTGCTGGTTTTTTTTATACCAGTTATGCTCTAAAAGGACTACACAACCATTTTTTATAAAATTTGGACAGGGTAGAATAGGCTGGTGGGGAGGAGCAGAGAAGTGAAGATGGTTTTCAAAGTCAGAGTTCTTCCTTATCACTTTTATTTTTTCCCAAGGAAATGGAATACTGATGTGTTCTTAAAAGGGATAAACTGTGGCTGTTTTCAATAATAAATTGGTTTACGTCCGTGTATAAACACAGCACAATTTTAACGCGCTTGCGAGCAGGTCAGTGGGATTTCCCTGCTGGGTGTTCATCCCCAGCACAATGCGGCCGCGCTTCAGCCAGGACGACTCTGAAGCCCGGGAGTGACAGAGCACGCAGCGGTTAATGTGTTATCTGTGTGCTGTTGCCCCACTGTGTGCATCAGTGGGGAAGAAATCTCTTGAAAGGGACAGGGAGCTGGGATAATATTGATCCTGATTGGGTTAGACGTTGTTCGTGTCTGATCTTCAGTTAGAAGCTGTTGAGTTCCTCTGCTGTTGATTGGGCTTGATATTTCAGGTTCACTTTTCCTTTGTAGTAACATTAGTAATGACTTCAGCGTGGAAGTGTCCAGATGAAAACCTGTCCATTCATATCCCTCAAAACACATTGTTGGGACAATATTTGTAAAAAATTTATACACAGACTTGTTATGGCTTTGATCCTTGGCTGGTTTTGTGAGGCAAGAACTTGAGAAGTTCTCTGCCCCAAAAGAACTTACGACTTAAACAGAGTCTGCTAACATCAAACTTTCCAAGTGTTCAGATGGTTTGGTACATTGCCATTTAAAATAGACATGGCTACGAAGCACCAGTGAGTTGCAGAGAAGGAAACAAGCACTTTACGTTCTAGACATTTTTTTCTTCTGTTTTCAGTGACTAACCTGTTGGGCTTTCGTGATACTATTCCTAGTGTTTTTAAACATGACAGACAGGAGGACTTGGTAAGTTAGGAAATGAGATACAAGTGATATTGAGACTTCATTTCTTAATAAATAACTCTTCTCAAGCTGTATAAACTTTCTGGAGTTAAATATTGCAGAAAACAGTGATAGTACATTCTCAGTGAAACATTCACGATATCAATTGTCTGTGTCTTTGCTGTCTCATTAAAACCACCAGCTGATTTAAATTTTCTTTATTACTTTCATCAGCATAGACTTCCTCCAAAAGGAAAAATAAAGCCATGTCTTTCCTGACTTGGAGGGAAAAAAAGGCCATCCAGAATAACAATAAAAAGGCTGAATTTTAATGCATGTTTTCAAGTTAATCTGAAGCTGAATTGTAGATTCTAACTGAGGTCCTTGGCCTGCACGTAAATCCATAAAGCTGTTGTCAGAGATGTTCTTCACTTTGGCCCATGCAGTGGCACACACTTGCCAGGGAGCATCTGGTGATGGATCCGGGTTCGTGAACTCTGGCTCTCGAAACGGGCAGTAGCATGTGCAGGGCTGCCAGCAGACCTGCGACGCAGACCTTGTATAGGCTGTCTGCTTTGAAAAGTGCAGGAGGTGCTGAATCTGAAAGACAGGATCAAGAGCTAACTCTCATATATTATATACAGTAACATGAATTTGAAACTAAAGGTGTTTTTGTCACAGGCTTGAAGCCATAGAAGGTGAAATAATGTATGTTTATGTATGTCTTACTCTCAGATCCAACTCAATGAGGTTCATTCCCTTGCCTCTCATGAGTCTCTCTCCTCACATCCTTCCTTTCTGTCTGTGAAGGCCAGCATCATCTGCTGAGGTTGTGTCATTATCCAACTGAACCTTGCACACGAGATCTAGAACTTGTGTGGGTACTGCTGGAATATCGCTATGACTGTCATTTTGACATGTCTTGAAGCTTCCCATCCGTTTTGGATCAATCATAAGTTGGCTCCCTTTTCAAAGCCTGTTCCCTGCCATTCAATACTAGGACTTCAGCTTCCACCACCTACTTATAGCTTCAACCAGCAGGAACCTTTGTCCTTTTGCTCTGGCTGCCTCTTCCAGCTAACAGCAGTTCCCACAAACTTCCCACTTCTTCATCTTCCTTCAAACTCTTCCTTGAATTTCTCTTCGTTGTGGTGCAGGGGAGAAGAGGGTAGTTCTGAACCTCTGTCACAGTCTTTGCCATCTAGGAGGGCACTTGGCAGGAGCATTTCAGGGTGTTGTATCCAGTACTGTTAGCTTCCAGCCTGCTACTGAAAGGCATCAGAACCTCCCTTCTGTATGTTGTTACTGTTTGAACTGGGTGAACCAAGCTTTTAAACCGTGAATACTTAATTTGTTCGAAACCCTGGCTTATGGATTGACAGAAAGTATTGTTGAAGGGCCCCAGTTTGAAGTCCTAACTGTTGAAGGTGCTATCCATGTCCCGTAGATACAGAATGGGGCCTGCTCTTCCCTCTGTCTTTTACTCCTTTGTCTGACGTGGAAGGAAGAGGTTCTTGGGTAGTGTGCATTTTTCTCTCATGTTGCAAATTGCACATTTCTTCTGCTGTACTGCCTGTCCTGCTGATCTGGGGGGAGAAATCCTCATACCCAACGCTTTAACATCTGTAGATGCCAATAATACTAACATTTTTTCTTTTTTTTTGTTCCTCTGTAGCATCTCCCTTTCTGCTTTTTGCCAACCGGCGGGATGTTCGACTCGTGGATGCTGGAGGCACGAAGCTGGAGTCTACTGTGGTGGTCAGTGGTTTAGAGGATGCTGCTGCGGTTGACTTCCAGTACTCGCAAGGCATCGTTTTCTGGACAGATGTGAGTGAAGAAGCCATCAAGCAAACTTACATTAACCAAACTGGGAATGTGGTGCAGAATGTCATCATTTCTGGTCTGGTTTCCCCGGATGGCCTGGCATGTGATTGGATTGGGAAAAAACTTTACTGGACGGATTCAGAAACCAATAGGATAGAAGTAGCTAATCTCAATGGAACATCTAGAAAAGTCCTCTTCTGGCAAGACCTTGATCAGCCCAGGGCAATAGCTTTGGATCCTGCTCATGGGTAAATATTAATTTGACTTAAATGCTTAAATGATACAGTGGTGATTTGTGTTGAGCTTTTAGTTCTGAAAAAGAAACGTAGCCTTTTGTTTCAGTTTACATTTTCCCAAGGGATTTCCCTCAAGTTCTGTAGCTGAACATATGTTTGAGCTTAAATATTTTGTGGCAAGAAATGACAGCCCAGACATAGAGCCAAAAAGAAAAATATAGCTGTTCTTAGGTGCCAAGCCAAATACTCAACCTGTATGATTGCCTGACTTATTCCATTGCGCTTCTGAAAAGTGATTAATTTTCCAAGCCTTTTTTATTATTATTTTCTCAGTTGCCTTGTCTGTTGATTTAACTTTCATTTGCTATGTGATGCCTATTTAATGTTTCTAGACAGGAAGGTGTGTAAATCTGCATGAATCACAACAGGAATTCTCATTTGCTGTGCTCCGGTAAACAAAATAAGAATATTTGTAAGCAATGCTGTTGAATTATCCTGTTTGTGCTGGTGGGTAAAGGAATCCAGGTGAAGCTGAGGACTCAGTGTGAAAGGTGACCAGGTTAGGGAATTAGAAGGGAGCAGGCTCGATGTGCTTACAGTGCTCACGAAAATATTTGTATCTCTGTATAGTTCCTTCTTCCATACTCGCCAACATTTCACTGGTGCAATTTGCTATCCCTGTGTACAAACAATACTGATTTTATGCAGTTTGGGCCCCATATTCGTTGCAGTGATGAGTGTGGGTCCGCTCTGCTAGATGGACCCCTGGGATAAGGGGAAAAGAGAAGGGAGGTGCCCTTCTTGTGTGCAGAGATCCACACAAGTGAGGTGATTTGCCGCTCATCTGCTGCTGTTTTCACAACTCTTTCTCAGAGATCACTTTATCTTCCTCTTCTGTACGGTATATGTAGGTTGGTTTCTCATCCGTAAGAAAATACGGTGTTAACTGACATTCTCACTCCGTCTGGCCTCTTTGCAAAGGGATGCTGAGTTAATACGAGGGCTTAGGATAAGCCACAAATATAAAGGAGTTTGTGGTTTGTCCTGCACTGGGAGACAGCCAGTCTCTTGAGGAACCACCTTCCTCAGGTGTGCGAGAGTGAAAATTGAAACTGAGCAACAGAGGGCAACTTAAAATTGCCATGTCGGCAACTGCTGTGCTGTGGACTGGAACTTTGTCAGGCTGGTTTTGCTGTAGGAAGCATAAGGCTTCCCAAATGGATGTGAGGAGTTCTGGGTACATTTAGGATTAATACATAAGGGACGTGCAAGTGCTAAATGAGAGTGTGTGTACCTAAAGAAACAAAATCCTTAGTTTTGTTGACGTGTCAAATGCTGGAGCTGCGAGTATCCTTCAGGTAGCTGGTAGAAAGGTACAGCCGTAATCAATTAAAAGGGAAGTGGAAAGACTTCGTTGGACCAAAGGACTTTTCCAGAGGGGACATTGTCCTCTTAATCCTGACTTCACTACGGATACCTATCGGTGAAAGGAATTCTTCCCATAGCAAATTGCTGTATGGAAGTATTTTTAATAAATCAGCAGCAATCCTGTGTGTATCCTGACAGCAAGCAATCTGTGCAGAGTTCATTGATGCTGAAGACTAACTTTAGATTTTTTTTTTTTTCTGATCTTGAAATCTGATTAAATTTAGACTAGGATTCTTAAAACTAGTTGATGCAGTCTAAAAGTTGCTAGACATTTGTTTTCAGTCTGGAAGAATTTCCATAGATGTGACTTTTGCCTTTTAGCAGCTTCTTCTAGAGAAGTGTGAGGAAGCTTAGAAAACGAGGAAGAAAACTTCATTAGGCATAGGCCAGTCAGCTTTAGTTTCCAGAAGAAAAATGGGACAACTGAGCAGTTTGTGAATGATTAGCTGATGCTAGTTGTATCCAAACATGCATTTGACAGGAATGCTCAGTGTCAAACAAATCTAATTTCCTTCTGTTGACAAAATAATGAGTCCTTGTGCAGACTGGTGACACCTTCTGTCTTAGGTGTAAGGCAGTTCTGCAGAGGTGGATGGAGGTCTCCATTTCACGTTGTGGTGTTGGCGGTCATATGAGCATGGCATTTTCCTAATAAATAGGTTTTATTTCATTTTGAGTTATGATTCTTCAAGACAGACTAGTTTGAGAGACTAGAGGAGAATGTACTGAGTACACAGTGACCATCTCTCGGGAGTGTTATAGCCTTAGGATATGGGAGATGGACTAGTTGAGCTATAGAGATTCCTTTCAAAGCCTATTTTTCTGTGATTTCCAGCTTACATTCAAAAGTATGGTTTTGGGGATGTTTTGGCAGGCTTGCTCAATAGCAAGTTGGATGTTTTTGATGTAGTAATGATTTTAAAGAGAGCTTCATCATTTCCACACTCAGCCTACCTTCCTTCTTGAAAGGCAATGCGTATCTGAAGGTTACAAATTGAGAGAGGTGACCTTGTTGTCTCCCCCAACAATCGTTCAGAGCACTTCTAAAATTTCTTTCTATTAAGGCAAGTTGTGAGAGACTATTGCAGATCATCTGTGGGTCTCTACTCTTTGTAGAGCTTGTGAAAATCATTGATTGCACAGGATTTTCCGATGCTCTGAGACAGTATTATGGTTTCACAGGCAGCTGCTTAATGTGTAACATGACATTCTTCCCCATACATCTTAAAGCTTTCTTGCTGGATCCACTGTATATCCGAGGAATCAAAGGAGGCAGAAGACTTAATAAACCAATTATTCTGCTTCCCTGAAATTAAGCATAAACTAAGCAGGCAGAGGAGAGTACAAAATATTTTTCTGCAAATTCACTGACATTTTGTTCTGAACATCCAGATCCCAGATCTGGTGTAGGTTATGTGAAGCTGAACTTATTCAGTGGAAGACATTAGGCTAAAATTCTTGATGCTGTTTTGGAGAACATTGGCATTTATACACATTCTTGCTAGGTGGTCTGCTGATGGGGGAATTCAATAGTGTTGGTGTTTTATTAAGTCTGAGTTTGCAGCTTTTGCGTAAGTATTTTTGTGTCTTCAAGACAGCAACTTCTAACAAAACTGAAGTTAATGTACCTAAAGATTTCACTCAAGCCCAGCCTAAGAGATAGCTCAAATTCTGTGCAACACAGTAAAAAGAAGCTAAATATCATGAGCATTGTATGAAAAAGCAGGAATGTGTTTCAGAAGCAGGTCCTTATTGTGTGTTGAGGGGAGCAAACTTCAGTTTCCTGAACAGAAGTTTTCCAAAGAATGTATGAATGGATGGCCAAAACAAATGAGTTAGTTCTTAGTCCTGTGGGGAAGGTCTTTAGATCTGAACAGCCTAGAATGTGTGTTGACAAGGACGGTTACATCTAGGACCTCTAAATCTAAATCTCAAGGCTTGCTGCCTCCAACCTGTAACACAGGGCTGTGATTCTGAGAAGCGTATCCATAATCCTTATATCTGGTTTTCACTGCTAAGTGCTTAATGAAGTAGTTAGTTCACATTATTAAAGCCTACAATGTGTTAGAAACATCTACGTTGGTTAATGTAAATCCTGAACTTGTTCCTGGTTGTGTGATGGTTGCTGCGCTATCTTCTGGAGTAAGCTTTTACTGTTCAAGTTCAGGCTGTATTTTCTACGGTTTGGCTTATTCAGCAGGTAGTGGGGATTGAGAAGTTTCTGCTCCCTCTGTTGAACCACAAGTAGCTGAATCAGACATCTGTGAAATGGTTATTTTAAAGAAAAATAAAAATGGATTGCCTCCAAAACCACCGTGCTGACCTGTGGGTTTGTGTTTGTGTATAACAATAGTCTTCGCTTGGTGTAGTCACTGGGGTTGTTGAACTGGCCGTACCTGAGCTGGCACGCTAGTGCTGGAGGGGTTTGTAGAAGCAACGGTCATGGAAGAGGAGAGCAAGGACCTTTGAATTGGTTTGGCTGGCTGAAATAGAAAGAAGTTTGCAGTTTTCCATTTCCTCCCTCATTTTAGTTCTTAAAATGTTTTTCATGACGTGGTGTGGGTCTCTTGGGTGGTGGCAGTGCCAGTGGACTAGCATGGAATCCCGCTTCATTTGTGGATCAGTCTTCCCCTTTTGGAATAGCAGAAGCTTTGAGGGAAGGAAATAAGATGTGAATTAGAAAACAGTATTTTTTTAAAAATTGAATGCAAAGGATAAAGCTATTAGTTACTGGTTTTGGCATTCTGCAGACTGGCCGTTTAATGTAGAGGTTAAACCAAGTCTAACCAGGTTCTGAACAGCATTGGGGAAGTGTGTGCCGTAGCCCAGCCTAACCCCTGCTTCAGGTGCCTTGTGCCAGAATCTTCAAGCAGTGCCTGTCGTTGACCAAAGGTATATTTGGCACTGAAGGGACTGACAAAATATGACATGGGGGATATTAAAAAATGGGTTTGGAAGGGATGGCTATCAAGATTAGAAAGCTCTCAGTTGAGCCTAAAATGAAAAGCCTCAGACGCGCCTAGTTGTTAATCCAGTGTTTCCTCAGTGTCACACAAAACCATGCAGCAGACCTATAGCTGTTCTTGTTAACTCACAGCTGTGTTTGCAGCAGCGCTTCAGCAAAACTGCAGTGGTGTTTGCTGCTGATTCGCCAGGACTCTGGTCCCACACGACAAGTGTGTTGTCTGCTTCGGTTAAGAATGTTGGTTTTCTAGGTTGAAATCGTTGGGATCTGTATGCTGAAGCCTTGTCTGTATGAGCTGCAGTAAACCAACACTTTGAGTATTTTGATTTAAATGACTGTGAATGGCGAAACGTTTTTAACAGAATTATCACCTGATCTTCTCTCCTTTGGAAGAGTTGAAAGGAAGAGGAATAAATATTGAATAAAAACTTGCGACTTGTGAATACTGGAGAAGAAAAACATCAAACATGGCATAGGTGAAGATTAGGCTTTTTAGCAACTCATTTCACTCATGGCCACTCAGTCAAAATGCAGAATATGCCCCAGTTTTGAGTGAATCATGATTATTGCGGGCTTGAAAGGTAGAGACTAGTTTATATCCTGTGTGTCTCTAGTAATTAATTTCAAGTATAAAATTATTTTGAAGCTTTTGGTTAATTATTTGAAACACTGTAATGAGGATGAATATATGAGTAGGACAGTTGTTTTCTTAGAACGTAAGAAAAGTACCCAGCCATAAAATTGATTACGAGTTGTATCCAGTGTCTTGGTATGGCTGTAATTTCTGGGAGCTGGAAAGCTTTTGATATGTTGTGTGGCCAAATAGCTGCAAATAGTCTCATGCATGAGAAATTTGAAGTTCTTGTGGAGAGTGTTATTTACTCTCACTTTCAGATGCATGAGCTTGATGGTGACATAAATGTTTCATCTGTCTCTCTTGCTCATTTCTCCCTTTTCATGCTTGTAACTGGAGGGCAGAAATTGTTCAAAGACCATTTGCTTCATTTGAGAGCAGAGCTGCCTGTTCAGAGATGGCAAAAAAAAAGTTATTTACTTTCCCCAAGCCCAGCTGGAGTTGCATGGGGAAGAGGTGGAAATGTGTAAACTTCCTTAATAACACCATTGAACTCACTCCCTCTTGGCACTCTTATTTTCCTACAAGTTCTGTGTTTCCTCATATCCTGAGTCCTGGAGACTAAGGCTTCTTTGCGCTGTACACCTTTAGTCTTCTTAAGTAGTTTTGGAATCGTGGTCGTCTTACCTTTTTAATTTCCACACTATTTCTTAAGAGAACAGAAGGAGTGGCTTTGGTTGTCTCAGTGCCAATGTGTGTTGCGCTGGTTTCTCAGGTGAATTCAGGAGTGTAGCTTTGGCTCTGGGACAAAAGACACGGTGGAAGCTGGGGTTCTCTTTGATTAGGGGACTTGATGGAGGCAATGTGGAAGTTGTGGCATATACAACGTGTTGCTATGGCTGAACTGGCACCATTCTGTTTGTCACAAATGGGTGGCTTCGATTTAACTCAAAACATTTCTAATTTTTAATGTAAAATTGAACAGTAGTATTAGCGGAAATAAGAGTTCTCCCACATAACCCGTTGAATGTGTACTTAAACAGGGTTTTGTTTGTTAAATTGTGTTTAAAATTATGAGTGTGCAAATGAACATGCTTAGATTGCAGAGCTTGACAAATTATGGGCTGTTTGAGCAGCCCGTTTTCCCAAACATTAAGTTAAACTGCGTCAGCACACTGAGATGGATAAAATGCATTGGCTCGAGCTAAATGTTTAAGTGCAATTGTGAGATCCGTGGGTAAGAGAGAAACCCACACCTTGCTTGCCCAACTGAATTGCTGTTGTTCAGGATGTTGGCTGGACCTCCCTCCTCCATTAAGTCAGTACAATGTGTAGACAAAATTTCTTGGACTGTCCTGACATGCTTTAATCCAGTGTTCCTCATGGGGAGAGGAAGAATGCAGAAAGAGGAAGAAATCTAGGCTTAACTTTAGGTAGAAGTCATTAAATCAGAGGTTAAGTCTTGACTGGGCCTGCCTGTAGACAGCAGATGGCAGGAGGTATCTCACAGGCTGATGGAGAGAGACTTTAAGAGTTCATTCTGCACCCTTCCATAGAAGGATCCCCTGACTTTGAGTTGCTCCAATGTGTCTTAAAATGGGTTGAATGTAGTGAGATTTGGATTATTTTTCTCTTTCCTAAAAGAAATCATATTTTTTGAAAGAAGAGGACCTGGGGTCAATGAACTGAGTATGAACCAGCAATATGCCTGTGCTGCAAAGAAAGCCAGCAGCATGCTGGGCTTCACTAGGTGTTGCCAGCAGATCAAGAAGGAGGCCTCTTGTACCTTATCTAGTGACCACAAGGAGCATTTAGAGGGCTCTTTTTATATTTTACAGTTATTTTTCCATTTTTTTGTAGAAATTTTGCACATGAACCTGCTGGACGTTCTGTTAGAGGGGAAAGTGCTTAACACGCAAACCATGTGCAATTGCCTTTTCCCCCCAGGAAATCCTACCAGTACAGTTTCTTTTTTTTCAGTGTATCAGAGATATTTGCAATAATACCGCATTCCAAGTTGAAAATTCTCTTCCTAACCCCTCTGAGTAGTGTTGCAAGTATCTCCTTACTGCTGCCCTCCTTCTCTACCTTACTTTGTTTGGAAATCTTCTCGAGTCCGAGGATTCTTCAGCGTCACAGTGTCGCACAACCTGACTTTTTAACAGGCTATTGAAGCTGTGTTGGATGAGTGCTTGTTTACCTTTGAGACCTCACTGGGGTGTCTTACTCCTTTCCATATGGGTGAGCAGGGAGAGATGCGCTCCTCCCTTGCGAGCACTTCATTGCAGTAATATTTGAGCATCCATCGGTTGACAGGCAATGATATTTTTCTTCTCGGTTGCCAAGTAGTATACCCTCTCTCTATATATTATTATTCAGAGAATAAACCTGTCAGAGTAAAAGACATTGTAGGAAAACGAGTGGGGAAGGGTGGTTCTCAGGGGTTTTGTTTGCTTTGCTTTAAATGCACGTCTTTGAACACATCAGGGTCAGTTGTGATGGTTACCTGCTGTGGCATATCTTTGGGTTTGAGGTCATGTTTTTTGTAAAGAACGTGCAGAGATCAAAGTTCAGTGCTTAAAAAAGAAAAAGGTAATTTGAGTAAGTAATTTGCAGCTCAATGTTATGCAAGATAGCCATTCTTTTCCCTTCTGTAAACAATTGATGCGATTTAATTTTCCAGTTGAGTTTTTGTAACTTTAAAGGTGGGATGTGGGAAGTAAGTTTTAAACATGCAGGAATCTAAACTTCAGAGCAATTTCCTGTAAACTCCTGTTTTGTGCCCAGGGCTTGTATAAGTTCGAGAACATTGTTGAAATTGGAGAAGTTTGTGCTGATTTACATCATCTGTACAACTGGCCCTTTTTGTGTAAGCAGGTTATGTAAGGTTTGGCAACCGGACTGCGTTTCAGGAGGTGGAAAAAACGTTTGGGCAGCGTTGGCCGCTTTTTATTATGTCTGTGATACCTTCCAGCTCAGATGGCTGCTCTTGGAGGGCATGGCTGTAATGTCTAATCTTTGCAAAAATGATGACACCAGGAAATAAGAAGTGACCTGCAGCTTGAAAACTGAGGGGAAATATGATCTTCATCCTGTTTTTGCTCCTGCACCTGGAATTTTAAAATGAATTAAGCAGGTAAAAAAAAAAAAAAGACCATTGGGGTGCAGTTTAACAACTTTAAAATCTGTTTATTTTTGCAAGGTGTTTTCAGGCCCATTCTTCTAACAGTGCTGAAGCACCATTTCATCCCTGATTCACTGTGGCAATGAAGTATGTGCCAAACCCCAGTGACTTGCTGACTGCAGTTGAACTGCATTTGTTTAATTGCCTTCTGTCTAGAAAGCTTGGTAGGGAAGCTTGCAGCTACTGTGCTTACTAATAGAGCAATCACTGAATTTTATGAACTCTGGTACTTCTGGGCACCGGATGATGGACTGTTAGTGGTTGTGTGTTCAGAAAGAAGTCCACATTTACCTCTTCTCCCTGATGAAGCTTTGGCTTTTGCTCTGCTTTGTTCCTGCTGGTTTCTTTGGTGTAGCAAAGTGCAATTCCGTTTAGGGGCAGGACTGGTGCAGTTGTGCCAAGATTATTAGATGTTAATCTCTTCTTCCCTCTGCCCCACCTTCCTTTTTGCCTTGAAATTCTGGAGTTAAAGGTTAAAACCCAGTAAGGGAGAAGACACTTAAGCATCTCTGAAAAACAGAGCAAAGGAACCCAAGAGTTTGTCCCAGGGCTGCTTTTTGTTCTAGAGCTGTTTGGTTGGGTTTTTTTAAGCGTGGTGATTTGCGATAGCTGCTTAGCAGTGAATTTTGCTCACAATGGCACTTAAAAAAAAAAAAATTAGCTCTTTAGGAATTGATGTTTTCATTTTCTTTCATAGCCTTAGTGCTGGTACACTTTTATTGACCTGTGGCAGTACAGGCGGGATACAGTATTCCTGGGATGCCAAATCTCAGTCGTAAAAGTGTGGTTGATCTAATATGTACTAAGATACTAAATACTAGTTTTGATATTTGTAGCTCCTTATAGTTGTTGTGGTGTGCCCTGGCCCAAAGAGATCTAAAAAGGTGTGATTTACATTTAAAAACATCAAAATCAACCAAACAAAAAACTACTTGGATATATGTGTTAGGCTCTTCATTATTTTTCCGTGTGTATCTTTGCAACAGGTTTCCAAACCAGGGTGCATTTAGCGGCACAGGTAGTACAGGACTGGGATTCTTTGCATAGTCTAGTGAATCGTCCTGAAACCTTATCTGGGCTACATATCCAATTTTTTAAATAGTGAAATGAAATTGATAGGGATTATTAATGTACTGGACGCCAGCAAGAAAGGTTATATTTGAAAAAAGTAAAATAAATCCCAGACTGTCAGCAGTTCCAGAAACACTGATCATGTCTAGATGGTTTCAAAGGTTTTCAAAGTGCTTGGTTTTTGTTGGGGTCAGTATAAGAAATGTGGACTATTGAGCATATTTTTTAAACAGGTCCTTTTTTTTTTTTCTTCTGCAGAAAGTGTCAGTTACCACTCCAGGCTCCTGAATTAGGTAATCTTAACAGGTTCAAACTCTATTAATTAAGGTTAATATAAGTCAGCTTGATTTGAATCAGTTCCTCACATATAGACTGTTACAGTGTGCAAACCCTTTATTTTTTTTTTTTTTGGTGGAGCTTTTTGCCATGTTCTCCCCCAGCCCTTAAAGCCTCAACCAAAAATATCCACTATTTCTGTAAGAACTGATCCTGTGTCCTGGGAGCATTTGGAAGATGCAAAGTGTGGGACGTAATGGCTATTAATTTGACTTTAATCAAAGACTGAAATACTGAATTTCTCCACTGTTTTTCCTGTACGGCTTTTTCTCTGATGAACCTGGCTAACACAAGCAGATTTCAGTAGTTTTGACAGAAGACTCATTTTCTGAAACAGATCCATGGGTTATTTCAAGGGTAAATCTAAAACCTTTGGCTGTCAAGGAAGCTTCTCCCCCCCCAATTTTTGTCTTGTGGTGTTAGTGTTCCAGTTAAGTTTGCAGGGCAGCTTTAGCTAAACTTGTGTCCTTCTTTCCATAATAACTGCAGATTTTAGGGTTTTTTCTAGGATTTATAACTTGCCCAAAAAGTTTCTGTCTTAAGCTGAACCTCAATGTAGGGTGTCTCAGCCAGGACACTACTTAATCTGGTTTAAACTACCTTTGTCACTCAAAATAAAGGAGGGTAAAAAAAAAGGAAAATTTGACGTGCCTTCTTGAAAATCCCACACAGGCATGCCTTTAAAACATGACATTTTATGGCCTTTTAGAGTCTGATGTTCAATGCTTTGCTGTGCCTTGTGTTGAATGAAAAAATGTTCAAATGACCTAGATGTCATGGTGGAAGAAGAGGGACGAAGAGGACTGCCCTGGCTAATTGTGGGGTCCAAGGCCCTGATTTCTGAGTGACTTCTCTAGGGGCAGTTGGAGAGTAATGCCTCTCTCTTTTCTCCTTTTTTTTTTTTTTTTTTTTTTTCCTGATAGGGTGCTAATGCCAGCAGCAGGGATAAGAACCAGGGAAGGAACCGCTCCGTTTGGCAGGGACAGGGTTTTAAAGAGGCTTATATAGACCAGAGACTCCCACTCCTGCTGCAGGAGCAGCTGATCTCTTCTTACAGTAGTACCCAGATTCCCAGTTCAGCGTTTTGAAGTATTTAGAGATCCCCAAACCAGAGCTCATTTCCTATATTTCATGGCAATTCAGCACCTGCTGCCTGCTGAAAGCGTGGTTACCTGCTGGAAAAGGAGAGGAGGTTAAATGGAGACGGGAATTGCTGTTGCCATTCCATTGCTCACCATGCCTTCCTGTGAAGGATCTCAGGGGTGCTTTGTAGCGTGGGGGTAAACGAACCCATTACTTCAGTAGGTGCTTGGTTGTTGCAGAGACTCGATATATTCCAAAAAGTTCACCAGGAAGATCAGCTTTATGATACTTATGGAACTGCAGAGACACCGTAAATCAGGGCAAGGCGGTGACAGAGTAACAATAATCTTTTATATGTTGAGTTTGAAAAGTCCTACTATGTGAAGTGCTGGGGCCTGAGTTGTGGGCCCCAAGTTGGAGTTGACCTGTGAATGAGTCACAACCTAGCAGAATGTTTTGGTTTTCCTATTGGCTTCATGTTCCAGAGGCAGAACCTGGCCCACCTGTGTCTTTGTGGCTCTGCCCTCACCCAGGTGGTCGTGGTTGGGGTGTGGGCAAGGCCAGGATTATATCAACCAGGAGCCGATCAGTTGGAGGAGCTTCCTCTTGGGTGTGGCTTCTGTTGGGGCTGGTTGCATCTTGCTGAGCTCTCTTGGTGGTGTCCTTCCATGTGAAGGGCCCCTGAGGAGCCATCTCTGTCTGTTGTGTCCAGCAGGCGATGCTGGCACCACAGTGGGCACTGGAGGAGCTGGGCCCACAGGAACCCATGGCAGGACTGTCTGAAAGAAGCCTTGTGAGGGGATGTTGGTGAGTTCAGTGTTGGCCTGTGTGATCAGGCAACTGATGGGAGCGTAAAATGATGATGGCTGAACCAGCACAACACTATGAAAGAAGTGCTTTGAAAGAACACTGCCTGCGTTCAGGTTGTTCTGCACATTGTCCAAATGCATCTTCATCCCGCTGGCCTTCCTTTGCGGTACAGTTACCTTGCTAATACTGTGGAGTTTTAGACCTTTGAATGACACAGGCATCAATGAGGATTGACCTTGGTACCCGATAATGAGTTAAAACATAGAGATGTCATTTTCCTGTGGCAAATTAATGTGTGGTTGAAAGTCCTAGTGTTGTCCAGCAGTGTCTGTGTGGCCAACGTTAAACACACATCACCTATGAAATTAAGCAACAGGGGTTTTGGTGGGGGAGAGGCTCTTGTGCTGGAGCTCCTCTAATATCATAGAAAAGCCACGAGGGCCCTTTGGTTTACAGGTTTTTTTTCCCTTTTCTTCATCTGAATGCATTTAGCTTCAGGGCAGGCTGCAATTTTAATGGGAGGCTTGAGGAGAGGAATTTTGCTCAGGGGTAATTTGAGGGATACTTTTTAATCCTTTTTATTTTAACCTGCTTTTAAAGTTTAATTGGACTTAGCTAGTTTTGTCTCCTTTGTTTTTGCTTTTGAATAACTCATGGGATTTTTTTATTTTGGTCTAAGCTCCTTTTTAGTCTGCAATTATGCATTTCAGTATATGAGTAAGTGTGGGACTGGCATAGCCATGTGATGTAGGCCAAAGTCGCCTTTAATACCCAGTTTTTTCTTAATTCAACAGTCCCATCTTTTGTTCATCTTCATTCCTGTAGAAGTGGCTTGAGGTGTCTTTTGAATATATCAGGCTAGTGCAGGTCAGCTGGATCAGAGACTGATGTGACCTGACCAAAAAGGAGTATTTGGCGGGATCAGTTTCACAGTCTGATTCACCAGCTGGTTGCTTACACAGCTTCTTTTATGTCAGCTTTTCTCTGGCTTCCCTTGTTTGTCAATAGCTGCTTCCTCACACGGTTTGAGCTGCCACAAATTACAGCCTGACTTGTTAAGGAAAACCAAAATGAGTGGCAATTTACATTCATAGATTGTCCTGCGAACTGGGGCAGCTCAGCTACTGCTGCAGTCTGTCCGGGCTGCTGGAGCTGAGACCTTGTGGGAGAAGGCGTCTGGGGACAGCTGTTTACTCTGAAGAAGAGGAGACTGAGGGGAGACCTTCTTACTCTCTACAACTACCTGAAAGGAGGTTGTAGAGAGGTGGGTCTGGTCTCTTCTCACAAGTTACAAGGGATAGGACAAGAGGAAATGGCCTCAAGTTGCACCAGGGGAAGGTTTGGTTGGACATGAGGAAAAATATCTTCACTGCAATGGTTGTCAAGGCCTGGCCCAGGCTGCCCAGGGCAGTGGTGGAGTCCCCATCCCTGGCGGGGTTTAAAAGCCTTGTAGATGTGGTGCTGAGGGACACGGGTTAGCAGCAGACTTGATAGAGTAGGGTTATGATTGGACTGGATGATCTTAAAGGTCTTTTCCAACCTAAATGATTCTATGATTCTACTTAAATTGTCTGTAGGTGGAGTGACAGGGAAACTGGGACATGGATGGGAGAGGAGAAAAAGCACCCAAAAATTTAATCTGATGTCATTCTAAGTCTGTACAGATTCACAGTTTATTTATTTACAGAAACAAATTTCAAGGCCCTTGATTTTATTCTGTCCTGTGTACAGACTTGCAAAAGGAAGTTCAGCTGTGGTCATTGCCTGCTTGGATAGGGAATTAGTTGCTTCAGAACATGATTTAGGTTATCAACTTGTAGTAACTGGCCATGCAAGGATGCCACTCAGTTGTCCGACACTGAAAGAGAACAGAAACACATTATGCTTCTGAGAAGTGCTTTCACGGAGGACTTTTTTTGCACCTTCTGGAACTGTGGTTTGATTTACATTAATAAGTATGTTAATAAGCTAATAAGCGTGTTAAAGTTTTGGGGATTACGGGATTTGCAAAAAGCTACTGTCCCTTCTGTTCTTAAAGCTAACCGGCATGTATTGTGGTTTAATTTGTGTGCATCTCTGCTTTCTTTTCCAGATACATGTATTGGACTGACTGGGGTGAAACACCTCGAATAGAACGGGCAGGAATGGACAGCAGCACGCGGAAAATAATTGTCGATTCAGATATTTATTGGCCAAATGGACTCACAATAGATCTTGATGAGCAGAAACTTTACTGGGCCGATGCAAAACTGAGTTTTATTCATAGGGCAAATCTGGATGGTTCTTTTAGGTAAGTTTCCTTTAGTCGATAATACGGTGTAAGCTATTTCTCACTTCCTGCGTTCGTTCTTAACTGAGGCATTTTTTTCAGTAATGGAGAATAATGCCAGTACCTTTTTGGGTTTTTTCAAATGCAGTTATTAATAGCCTTGCAAAAAGTAAAATAGCCTCACGTCCTATAAAACTGGTTTTAAAAGTAAGACTATTTGTGTCAGTATTTCACTATGGACTGCTTATAGCCTCCTTGTACAGCAGATTTTTTTCAGTTTTAGGCTCATATTTGCCTTGAAAACAGTTGGAGATGCTTATCCTTGGCCCTGAGCAATCTGACATTTAACTACTGACTGGGATTTTACAGTATTATTGCTGTTCTGTTTGGATTTGTTTGGGTTTTGGTTTTGGTTTTGTTTTTTTAACAGAAGATAATATATTGAGACACGCTTGTCCTTGGCCCCATCCAATTTGGTCCTATGCATTTGATAGGACGAGAGGAAATGGCCTGAAGTTGTGCCAGGGGAGGTTTAGATTGGATATTAGGAAAAAATTATTTACTGAAAGAGTGGTGAAGCACTGGAACAGGCTTCCCAGAGGTCCTTTCCAACCCCTAACATTCTGTGATTTGGTCACACAGAGAGGTGACCCTGCAGACAGGGCAGACGCAGAAGTTTGTGATAGCATCTTCAATGCTATGCAGTGTTCATGGGGTAGGTTGTGTTGGTCCCGAAGGGCGAGTGTCATCTTCCAGTGAAATGTCCTGCCAAGGAAGCACGTCTCTGTATTCTGGTCTGGCTTAGATCTTCAGATAGTTTAAAATGATGGTTTTGTTTTTGTGTTTTCATAACATTGTAAATAGATATTTACAATAATAGATAAATAGATATTTACAATATTTACAACTTTTTACTAAAGCAAAATGGCTTCGTAACATTGTAACATCTATTTAAATGGCTAAAAAGCCATTTTGCTTTGGTAAAAAGTTTGAGGAGTTTAATATTACATGTATCCATGTAATAGAATAAGATACTGCCTCAAAAAACCCACTGTGGTTTCCATGATGTTTTTCCATTTTTTTACCAAGATGGATTCAGTGCCTGAATCCTCTGCCCATGAAAGAGGACTAGCGATATGGACATGCTTTATAAAATGCTCTTGAGTTCCTTTGAGAGCACTGTGTAGCAGCTAGAGATAGTCGTGGCGTTGTAGTAAGTGGCAAGTACTGACAGAAGTGTAGGCAAGGGAAAAGGAAGGTCTTTACGTTGTGGTGGCTCAAAGGCTGGGTGCAGGTTCTTATACAGGAAGAAAATACTCTCTCAAAATAAAAAAATCTGAGAGAGATTTTCATACAACACAACATGAATATATGTCTGTGATCTGGGGGTTGAGTGGCAGAGGGAAAGGTTTCCAGGCTGGTTCTGCACGTATCATGCACTATAAATTGTATAAACTTTACATACACCTATGGGTAAAAACTTAAAGTCGTAATTGATAAGTAAAATTATAGTTTGCTCATTCTAAGGTAGAGGAAAGCCTCCTGAGAAGGAACAAGCCTTTTGAGTGCACTAGTTCCAGCAATCTGTCCAAATTACTTTGTGGTAGATCCGTGCATGTCCACCGACTCCCAAGCAGTTTGCTATTGAACCATAAATGAAACAGTATTTTAGGAAAAAATAATGTATTTTGAATTAAAAAAAAATTAGCTCACTGGTGTGCACTTCTCACATACTTTACTCAACTGCTGGGCAGTGTAAATGCACATTTGGGGTCAAGATATTGCTATGCAGGATGCGTTCTGGAAATTCTGTGTGTCACACTACACGTAGACTTTTAGGTGTTGTCCAATATAATAGCTTCATGTCTTCATGTCACCTCTGATGATCAGAGGGCTGGAACACCTCTCCTGTGAGGACAGGCTGAGAGAGTTGGGGTTGTTCAGCTTGGAGAAGAGAAGGCTTCATGGAGACCTTGTGGCCTTTCAGTACTTAAAGGGGCCTACAAGAAAGCTGGGGAGGGACTTTTTACAAAGGCCTGTAGTGATAGGAGAAAGGTTCAAACTGGAAAATTAGCAGGAAATTCTTTACTCTGAAGGTGGTGAGACACTGGCACAGGTTGCCCAGGGAAGCTGTGGATGCTCCATCCCTGGAGGTGTTCAAGGCCAGGTTGGATGGGGCTTGAGCAACCTGGTCTAGTGGGAGGTGTCCCTGCCCATGGCAGAGGGCCTGGAACTAGAAGATCTTTGAGGTCCCTTCCAACCCAAACTGTTCCATGATGATTCTACGATTTAGCTGTGTATATTTTGTGTTGTTACTCTGTGATAAAATTTCCTTCATAGATTATTGAAGTATTAATAAAATGCCATCAATATTGACCTTAATTTTAACTCTTTTAAACTGATATTTTCATTTACTCTTTTTTCCTTTCCACTGATCAGTACTGAAAGCAGAAGTCTGTGTACTTGGTACTTTTAGATCCTGATGTCAAAGTAGACTTCAATAGTGGTTCTAACTTGATTACTTTGGAGGTTGCTTCTGTTCCTTAGAGCAAAATAAGTTTCACCCAGACTTGTCAACAAAGAAATCTTACGGTGTTTCAAATGCTTGTACGCTTCCTGCTGCAGAATCACTTCAGAATTCATATAAAAAGGAAATTTGCATTCTGCATCGTGGATTAATGTTACTGGAGCAATCTGCCTGTTACGTCTTAGGAAGCTCCAGTTTGTAAGCACATTGGCTGGAACTGTTTCAAGGGATGTAATTACAGGAGAAGAGGAGACTTGATATCTAAGAATGCTGGAAATAGGGGCAATATATAGCGGAAAACAGCTGCTACGATGCTAGAGTATCGTTACTAGTAAAGAAGCAACAGCAAAGGTGAGAGTGGAAAGAGAAAGTGAATTCAGTATTTCTATTTATTTTAGTGTATTTTAGAGTGAGAGATGCAGTGATAATTTGATGGACAGAAGTTTTAGAGCAGTTTCAACTCTACCTCTAGAACTGAAAGAAGAATCATTTTGTGTTCTTTTTTCCACAGTACCTGCTTTGTACATGTATATGCAAATACTTGTTTGCATGTGTCAGTCTGTTTAAATTTGTCCATGTCTGAATATATATGAAGAATTTTGGGGGTACTTTTTTATATTCTGCACAACCTTGGAAAATGCTAATGCTACCTGTGCTGCGCAAAATGAGACAGAAACCTTTTCCTGATAAATGTTACCTGTTTTCTGTTTGTTTTTTTCTTCTTTAATCTCTTCAATGGAAACAATTTAAATCCAGATCTGCATATAGATATAAGAATGTAGATATATGTTCTTATAAGAATATAGATAGAAGTTCCTCACTTTCCTTCAGGATGATGCCAAGACAAGCTTTCTCAAAGTTGTATGATGAAAAATTTTGAATCCTGGTTTGTGGTGTCAGAACGCTGGTTTGGAAGATGTTTGTATCCCTTCATGCTTGTGCATACTTAGAAGGCAGGACTTCTGTGCAAACTGACTTCATATTGTTTTTACCAAGGAATTTCGAAATGTGTTTTCACTGACTTAGTAAATATCTCTAAAACTACTGAATTTAAATGATACAAATTTATTGCAATATGTACAAATTCAAGGATCCTGTGAGTTTAGAAAATCTGTCGAAAATGTTGTGTGTTTTGTGGCTTTCAGTTCAGCTGATAACCCATGTGAAAATATGTGTATCCCCAGTAGAGGTGTGGCTGGCTGAGGTCACTGGAAAACATCTGAAATGTTTCTGGTTTATATGAATTATAAATATTCAGTCTTAGAAAAAAATAGAACTGACCATTGCTCTACATTTAAAAAGATAACCTGAAAAATACTTGTTTCTGTTGCCGACCAAGTTAAGGAGAGTAATTGTAAGAGACTCTTGGGTGTTTCTTCCTTTTCCTACTACAAGGAAGGACTGAGTACGAAGTCCCAGGCAAAGATGTTGTGTAAGCACAGTGCTTTAATTGAAGGAGCACTTTTTGGACCCGTCTTTCTTCCAAAAGGCTGTTGTGTTTGGGTATTTCATAGAATCATAGAATGGTTTGGGTTGGGAGGGACCTTCCAAGATCATCTAGTCCAACCCTCCTGCAGTGAGCAGGGACATCTCCAACTAGGTCAGGTTGCTCAGAGCCCCACCAAGCCTGGCCTTGAATGTCTCCAGGGATGGGGCCACCTCCATCTCTCTGGACAACCTGTTCCAGTGATCCATCACCCTCGTGCTAAAAAACTTCTTCCTAATGTCTAATATAAATCTGCTCTGCTCTAAACCCATTACCCCTTGTCCTACCACTACAAGCCCTTGTGAAAAGTCCCTCCTCAGCTTTCTTGTAGGCCCCCTTCAGATACTGGAAGGCTGCTTATTGTTACACAGTAAGGCTGCTCCTTATTGCTATGCACGGAGAAAATCTTGCATTTTTCGGTCTGATTATCACCTTTATCACCAGGTGAATCTCTTGGTCCAGTGAATTTATTAGAAGAAGGTAATTGCTATATGAGTTTTTACAAAGCCAGGTTTTTTTTTCCGGCGTGGTAACAAGTGGAAGCAATGCGTATTTAATCCTTGATCTTTCTTTCTTCTAGGCAAAAAGTTGTTGAAGGCAGCCTGACTCATCCCTTTGCCCTGACGTTGTCTGGAGACACCTTGTATTGGACGGACTGGCAAACGCGCTCCATTCATGCCTGTAACAAAAGGACGGGAGAGAAAAGGAGAGAAATACTGTCTGCCCTGTATTCGCCGATGGACATCCAGGTGTTAAGTCCGGACCGGCAGCCGTACTGTACGTTTCACTTTTCCCTGAACCTTTTGCGTGATGGTTACTTACCTCTCGGGGAAAAACATTAATCATAATAACGGTTGGTGTGAAGTTGTAAGCGTTTGAACAGGGGGTTGGTTGCTAAAGGTATAGGTATCTGAATCGTGTACCTTTCTCTGAAAATTCCAGCCTGGATTGGCGTGAGCTCACTCATCGCCCCAGCTGGTAACAAAATCCAAAGCCTTGTACAGTACTTCAGAGATACATTTTTGATTTGGAGTATCTGAAATGAGAATGATAGAGACTCACCTGGCATCTTTTTAACACTATTATTTTGAAGACAATGGAAAAAAACCCTTATCATAACTTTTTTTAATAAGTAGAATTACCACAAAATATGTGTTGCACTTCTAAGTGTGGGTTTTGCAGTCTAGACTTGTTACATATTGAAGATTAAAATGATCAAGTAGTTTATGAATGTTTCAGTGTGGAAGGGATTTAGTTCTGAGCTTTTATATGAAACGTACATGTGCCTCTGTTTTGTCTTTATGGACCATGGTACTTCAAAGGAAGGCAGGTGTAAAGAACTGAGAATTGACTGAGGTTGTATATATTTGGTATATGCATGTGATTCCATGTGGCAATTTGTCTAGGTTTTTTTAGGATTGTGAGGCTGGGACTTAAAAGGCATGGTGTGGGAATGTATATAATTGAGTAGCTATGGGAAGCCTCATCTCTTGCCTGGTGGAAACACTCCTGCCATTTGGACTGGCTTCTTTATTTACGCCAGCTGGAAAGTCTGCTTCCCTAAAGATAACGTTTGTTATTCCAGTGAAGTTTATAGGATGTCAGTAAACAGGCTTGAAAGGAAGCAAAAGGAGTTTGGAGATAATCTTGGTGATGGGACATGTGCAAGTTTTCATGGAGGTTGCTGGGTATGCACAGCACCCTGGTTTATCTCACAGCTCCAGATAAGAGTTTGTCCATGCTGAATTCTTGTCATTGCTTTTTAGCTCAGGGAATGTCCCAGCCTTGGGTCACAGTATTTCTGGGTCAGGCACAAAGAAAATATGGCGCACAGGGAAATAGCGTATGCTGAAAATAGCTCAGATGCCATTGACTTCATTAAGATCAGAATTCCTTCCTCTCCCTTTTTTTTTTCCTCTTTGTGACTGTCAGTGGAAGTAACAGGAGACAAATTAGCAAGAAAGTTTGCTTTTTATATTAAAGCGGTTGAGATGCTTATTTAAACTATGATCGATTTTGGAGAGATCTTGCACAACTTGAAGTGTATATGTGTATATATATATTTATTTTTTTTTTAAATAGCTAGCAATATTCTCTGTAATTATTTAGGGTTACAGTTTCACCTCTGGCTACCACTTTTTTCCCATATAAATGAAATAGGTGCATGCTGCTGTTGTGTGTCCCCATCCTGTTGTGTGTTACCACACACACTCCCCCAATTTTTTTTTTTCTTGTGTGTGTTTTCAAAATTGCTGACTTTACATGTTGCTCCTCTAGATTTCCTGGTGATTTAGGGATATGTCTTGCTGTGAAAGCTTTGCAGTAGGAAAAGATACTTCCAACGTGCAACACTACATTTATGTAGGAGTTGTATGATGTGTGATGCTTTCCTTTCTTTCATAGAACTGGTCACTCTCTCACCATCACCATCCTCCAAGCCCTGTTTTCAATTTTCTTGATGCTTAGCAGAGCCAGCACCCACAAAGTAACTAATGTCCAAAGCTCTTAGCTGTGTTCAGCCTTAGATACATTGAAAAACTGTATCATGAGAACGTGCTGAGCTGCCAGCTCTTTCAAAATCAGCTTTTGTGTTCATCTAAGTTTAGGTGCCTACAAATAAGGTGCTGGGGAGGGTGGAATCAAGCGTTTTACTTTGTGGTTCCTCTGTATTTTAGCACTAAAGCTTGTGTCAGTTGTTAGGGATCTATAATTTCTTCCCCATGGAGAAAAGAGGGCTTTGGGGGTTCTAGAAAAATGAAAATAAATCTGTTTGGTTTTTTGAAGTTCACACTCCATGTGAAGAAAACAACGGTGGCTGCTCCCATCTGTGCCTGCTGTCTCCAAGAGACCCCTTCTACAGCTGTGCCTGTCCCACTGGTGTGCAGCTAGAAGATGATGGCAGGACATGCAAATCAGGTAGGAGCTTGGCTTTTCTGCAGTGACAGTGTTGACTTTGTTTGGATTTGCCACTTAAAATTTGATCCTTGAAGAAGTATATTGAGAGGAACTGCCTGACACGCTGAAATGTCACTCTTGTCATGGTGAAGATGGCAGAAATTTTGCACCCAAATCTCATGTGAAGCTACCAGAGATAGTGATTTTTATGAACTGAGTTAATCCCTTCTATCAGAAATCAGAGAATTTTAACGGTATTTTATGCCTTTTGACTGTATTTTGCGTTGGCGGTTTTCTGTAGGGACAAAGTAGTTTGTGGAGCCCGTTGCAGAAAAATTTTATTACAAGTAAGCTATTGTGGGACATCTTTCCATTTTGGCAATAGACCATGAACAGACTTCTGCTCTGTCCCATTCATTGTCCAGGAGTGGTCAATGATGCAGTAGTGGTGGCCAAGCCTTCCAGTTGCATCTTGAAGTTAGCAGTATGCCTCTGCACACAGATGTGTCAAAAATGGGCTCAAGGCCACTTCCACGTGCCCGTGTACTATTTTAGAGATAACCCAGTGAGTTACCCCTGCTTCTGTGAGTTTTATAATGAAATAATCTGTACAGAAAAATCAGAAATTAAGATTTAAACAAGAAATTTTAAACTGAAAAACATTTTTCCGGTTCTGAAGATAAATAATCCCTCTGTTTCACTTTGGGCTGGTCTGTAGCAAGGATTTATGAGAAAATTGCACTGGAAATGTTTTCTTCCTGGGCCTGGTTTGTATTTTTTTGACATTACATTTGATTTTTGAAAGCAAGGCAAGGCTCTGTATGAAGAGGCTCATAAAGTTTGCTGCTTGAGATAATTGATCTAGAGAAAATAATTTTCTAGGTGGCTGTTCTGTGTCATGGAGAAGTAGAAGGAGTGGCTTGTGTATTACCAGTAGAAAGCTGCTTAGAGAACAATAGCTAGAGTATATTCTTCAACTGAAAAGTATAACGAGGTGCATATTTCACGTCCATAATTTGCATGAGTCTAGTGGTATAGTTCGAAAGCTTGGTTTTGTCATTGATCAGGAAGCTTCTTTTAAAAAAGCAGTTAACACGAATACGGTGGTGGGACACCAGAGGCAAGGTTTTGGAGAGTGTTCTGCCAACAGACTAAAAGACACTCTGCTGCCCGTCTCCAATGTGTTTTCAGAGAGTCTAGTCAAAGGCTATAGCCATTTTCTGATGTGGCTTGATTCCTCTGAGTACTAAAGCAAGCATAATAGATTCCTTTCATTTGTGAACTTGAAGCAGAATTTGAACACAGAACCTCCAGGGTTTAAGGGCTGGCTTTATTAGCTCATCCTGCTGCAGTTGAAAGGCTTATAAGGTAGTTCTTGCAGCTGCTGAAAGACGTTTCTCTTTCCTCCTTCCAGCTTTGGAAAGTTTTCCTTTCACAGCTTTTAAAAAAACATTGCTGAATGCTCAGGACAACCTTTTTAGACATTCATATTGACCTCATGTTTCTGGCAGTGGGAACGAAGGTCAGCCTGCTTTTGGCGGATAGCACAAGCAGGAGTGACTGCTTATACTGTGCTTTCACCTTTCCATTGTCAGGCCAGACAATCTGTCAAGGGTGTTCTGTCAAAGGAGGGCAAAAAAGTGGGATGGGAACAGGAAATCTGGTTTTGCATAAGAATGTGGCCTTTTGGTTCAGTTTTATGGATTATTTCTTTCCCAAGCTCTACATCTTTTGTTGTCTTGTCTGCCTTATGCCAGCGTCCATGTGCTTCTCTTTCCCCTCTTATTAATTAACTCCTTGGGTGCAAGGAACTGACTTTTTGTTCTCTGCACAAGTCCTTTGTAGTGAAGTTGTGTCAGGAACTACAGATGCAACAGTGCTGACCAGCTCTCCCATTTTGTTCCCTCTTGGCTTGGGCAAAAGTGCCAAAGTACAAAGTCACTTGGGCATATCAGCTTCTTTGATGTTGGGCTTTTAAGCGAATTACACAAATACTACTGGGGATTTGTCTGCAAGAGAAAAAAGCATTTTGTTGTCAAAATCTGGGGAGTTTGCTGGTGCAGCTATAACTATATAACGTTACTGTAATCTCTGTCAGAAAGTATTCTTGTGCAGAAAAGCCCTGAGGCAATTTCCACTCTCGGATATTGTAGAGTACATATATTGGTAACGTTGAGTTCTGTAGCTCCTACAAGGAGTGATGAATGGTAGTAGGCCATTCATGAATTCAAAACATGAATTTAAGGACAGGCTGTGCCATTATTTGTTTTGCTGTGGGTTACCTGTATACGTTAAAGCTCTGAAACTCTGGGTTTTTGCACTTTTTCTAAACATCTAACTGTTGATTTGCTGAAGCCATCGGTATTGTGTCTGTGTTACAATAATAGTTCATTATTCTCTAGTTTTGGCTTTCAGTGTTGATTCATCCTTGTTTTCTCTCTGGTTCTAAGCAGTTGCTCTGATTTTAAAAAAAAAAAGCTCTACAGTTGATATCCATCACTAATAAGAGATATTAAATATATTCACAGAATCACTGAATGGTTTGGGTTGGAAGGGACCTTAAAACTCATCTAGTCCAACCCCTTCCAGTGAGCAGGGACATCTGCAACTAGAGCGGGTTGCTCAGAGCCCTGTCCAAGCTGACCTTGAATCTTTTCGGAGATGGGGCATTGACCACCTCTCTGGGCAACCTGGGCCAGGGTCTCACCACCCTCGGTGATACGGATAAATAGCAACTGGCATCAAGTGTAAGTTCCTCTCTGGGAATGCGTACGTGCTTTGTGCAGGTAGATACTTTGTGTTGCTTCCCTCCAGACGTGGGCTATTAGGTCTGTTTTCCTTTGTTGGCTGTGAAAATGCTCTGGACTTTCTTGAAGTTCCCATATCAACAAGCAGAGGGGCCCTAAGTTTGGAAAGTAAATCAGCTGCACCTGACCATGTACTCTTAGCAAAGTGAGCATTCAAGCTGTCATCTTTGGAATTATTTAAGAAGGTGTGTTGGACCACTGCTGTCTTAGAGGATGTGTCCAAATACCTGATTTTAGATAAGCATCTGAACCCCATCTTGCCTGTGTAGATGATGATGTCGGTTTCTAATGCCCATCAGAACCTGATGGCTCTAGTCCGAAGTGCCTGTGGAGGGTGGCCTAGTCAGTAGTAACTCTTAGTACCTTGTGACTTCCAGGAGTGACTGATCTGCCCTGGTGAGGCCTCATCTGGGGAACTGGGTCCAGTTCTGGGCTCCCCAGTTCAAGAAGGAGGGGAACTGCTGGAGAGGGGACAGGAAAGGGCTACAGAGATGACTAGGGGACTAGAACATCTCTCTTGTGGAGAAAGGCTGAGGGACTCGGGGCTTTTTAGCCTAGAGGAGAGAAGACTGAGGGGGGATCGTGTCAATGCTTATAAGGAGCCAGCATTTTTTCAGTGGTGCCCAGTGGCAGGACAAGAGGTAACGGGCACAAACTTGAACGCAGGAAGTTCTATCTAAACATAAGGAGGAACTTCTTTACGAACAGGCTGTCCAGAGAGGTGGTGGAGTCTCCTTCTCTGGAGATGTTCCAAGCCCTCCTGGACGCGATCCTGGGCACCCTGCTCTGGGTGACCCTGCTTTGGCAGGGGGGTTGGAAGAGATCCCTTCCAACCCAAACCATTCTGTGACCTCTGAAATTCCATGTTTCAAAACAAAGCTTCATTTCTTAGACCAGATGGCTTTCTTAATTTGTGGGTTTGCTTTTTGGTTATGTTTTTTGGGGTATTGGGGTTTTTTTTTAGATTGTTTGTTTGTTTCTTATTTGTTTGAATGCCTCGTCTAAGCCTGCTTGAGCAATGGAAGGAATGTTTAAGAAAGGATTGGCTGCTCTTGTTTAAAAGGGGTGTGGAATTCTACCTGGTTAGCTCTTTATTTATGCAGCCATAAAATTTAAGCCTGCTTTAGATAATCTTCAGTTCCCTGCTTAAATACTTTCTGATCCAAATAATCAAAGTCTCAGGACCAAAGCAAAAATTGTGTGTTGTATGTGTATTTTCAAGGAAGCAAAGTTTGATTTGAGCAGTGGACAAGCAAACAGGCCAGTTTAGAAAGCAGAGCAGAAGTATGGAAACTCTAAAAGCTTGGGAACCTTCTTTCAGGGCTCTCCTGTAAGTCAAGGAATTTGTTGTGATTAGACCCTGATCCCAGTCTGTCACAAAACAGCTATCTGTGGGCATCCTTCCAGGATGGAGCTGGTTTCTGAAAGCAGCATTCAGCAGCCCATTTCTCTTAGGTTTGTAAAAAATATAGAATTTCTGCTATATTCAGTGTTGCTGGCATACAGCTATTGCTGCAGGCCTTCTAAAAGCATGTCAAAAGCCTCATCTTTTTTCTTAGAAGTGGATATATTTCCCTGTAAGTGGTCACTCTGATTTCCTAAATTCCCTCTGCCTGTTAGTGTTGAAATCCCAAAGGATCTTACTCTTATTGCACATCATTTTCTGATACCATGGTACCAAGTAAGTCAATTGTATGTGAACTAAAATCGATTTTACAGCATTTTAAAAGCTGTCATCTGTGGCTGGTACCACAACGCGTTTTGAGTGAAAGCTCAAATACTCCCCACCTCAGCCTCCCAGTTTTTTTACTAGCTTGGCTCTATGGCTATGGAGCTGTAGTAAATAGGATAAAGTAGGACTTCAGCTCATGTTCTTTTTTATTTTATATTTTTTCACTTCAGCAAGACCATGCAGAGCTACACAATGTCAGAATTAGCCCAGATTCATGGAGCTTCTGGAAGCTACATACCCCAAGGTTTAAAAAAACATTTTCCAGTTTTATTTTGTTTCTAATTAATTGTGTAATGCTTTGCTGCAGTATATGGATAAAATATTTCAGTAAAAACTACAGAATTTTACTTTAGTCATTACGTAACTTCACTGCAGCAATTTCACTTGGCCTAGGCATCATTAGGTTTTGATCCATTTTACTAAAATTGCTGTACTGGCTTTGGCTGGGATGCCAGCTAAAGTATGTTCCTTTAATACACTGAGTATTGTTCAGTGTAGACCTAAGTCAAGGAACATCTGGATGGTGCTCTTAGTCATATGGCTTAGGTTTAGGTAGTTCTGCAAGGAACAGGGGGTTATACCCGAGGATCCTTATGGGTCCCTTCCAGCTCGAGATGCTCTATGATTCTAAGTAGACTGAGCACAACCATTGCCAGCAAAGGCTATAAAAACATCAGTGATTTTCTGCAGTAACTGAAGAAAAGGAACTTGGCTGCAAAAGCAACAGTGTAGTCATGGTACATTACGTTCTACTTACCTTGGTATTGTTACCGACTTAGGAAAAAGTAAATGCCCGTATACTGTGGACAGCTTTGTGAGCTTGGTGCTATACTTGCAATGCTCGGTAATAGATTACTTCTGTCAGGGGTCTCTTCCTAAAGGCTGTGTAAAAAAAATTCAGCTGGTTAATGTGTTAAGGATAAATATCCAAGACTACATTTACTCCTACTAATGATTTGCTTTAACATTTGACAGAGGGGAAAGTATAGAGCAGAAATAAAGGAAATTTGAGTATTTGCATCCCTCTAAAGAGCAGGACCTAGTAGATGTGCTGCAACTGAATATGGATATAGAAAATCCTCTGGTACAGCGTGAGAGGCCTGCTTGGTCCCTTACCTGGATAAATTATACTATTTTGGCTGTTAGCACATAGTTTTCTTTTGTGACTTCTGATTCTTTCTGGTTACCTCTTCTTGGGTGCTTTTGTATTTGTACATAGACGTGCTATTTTTAAAAGACCCTTTCAAGTTGAAATTTCACGTTCTTAAGCTAGAGATAATCTCGAGGTGATTTGCTAAGTTGAGTAAAGTACATTGAAATGTACAGCCCTGGGGCTGTTGAGCTGGAGAAGAGAAGCCTGAGAGGGGATCTGACCAGTGCTCATCAATATCTAAAGGGATGTCAAGAGGATGGAGACAATCTCTTTTCAGTGGCGCCCAGTGATAGGACAAAGGGCAATGGGCACAAACTGGAACACAGGACGTTCCACCTCAATGTCAGGGAAAACTTCTTTGCTGTGAGGGTGCCAGAGCCTGGCCCAGGCTGCCTGGGGAGGTTGTGGAGTCTCCTTCTCTGGAGACTTGGCCAAACCCACCTGGATGCATTCCTGTATAACCTGCCCTGCGTGACCCTGCTCTGGCAAGGGGGTTGGATGAGACGGTCTCCAGAGTCCCTTGCAACCCCTGCCATTCTGTGATTCTGTGGTTGTTTTTCACCAGATGAGAGGGAGAGTTTGGATGATAGATCAAGCGTACAAGTAGTCTGCAGTGGTTCCTGCAAGGTGGAGAATTATCTGGGTTCCAGGCCATGAAAATGAGGTGCAGTGGGCTGGATAAGGCAATAGCATTTCACTCACCGCCGTGTTACACTGCTGACTCCAAACACATCCCGTGGATTCTTTAGCACTAAAACAATGGGCTAGGATGCTATCTACTCAGTAAGAAATAGTATTATGTGGAACGATATTTCACTGAGCTGCCTGTGCAATACACCAGAAAGGGTGGTAAAAACTGTCCGGCAATGGGTAC
The DNA here is from genome assembly GCA_013400335.1 of Eurystomus gularis. Classification (NCBI taxonomy): domain Eukaryota; kingdom Metazoa; phylum Chordata; class Aves; order Coraciiformes; family Coraciidae; genus Eurystomus; species Eurystomus gularis. Next base: position 104,410 of record VZZY01023719.1, on the reverse strand, counting down.
CTGCCAGTCTAGGAGATCTAGAAGCTACCTCTTCTGTTTCTACTCCATTTCATAACAATTTCATGAGTGTGGGTTTTGGTTTTTTTTTCTTTCATTCATGTGTAGATCTTGTTTGTTTTGAGTCTGTTTTCCCCTTGCTTTTTTGAGTATGTTATGTTTATGATTTTATTTGATCTGTATTAAAAGATTACATTACTTTCTATTCATAGCAACTTTTATCCTCCTAAATGGGGAGTACTTTGTGTAGCGACAAAATGAAATAACCTCATTTGGAAATGGCACTGTTTATAATTTAGTTGGATAAAAGCCATTAGAAACATGCTGTAAGGAAGAAACCTGGAGGCAGCATGAGGAGCATTCTGGAAGGTCTGCCCGATGATCTTCTAGCTCTGTTGTCCCTGGTTTTGCTGGGCTAGTGAATGAAATTCTCATTTTGGGCTTTGGTGCGTGTTTCAGATTGATGACTGCTTTCCAGGACTTTGAAACGCTGTTTAGATAGAGATTGCAACCAGCTCGTTTTATGTGTTAAGGTGTTTTGTGTGTGTAAAGCAAAAAGCAACACTCTCCCTTTTCAGCACCGTTGAGTCTTGATCCGGTTTTATGCTGCAGGAGAACCACACCCTGGGTCTGTACTGAAAAGGTTTTTTTGTAAACTTTGTTATCTTGCATTCACCTGAGCTAGGTACATACACGTGGAAAGTTACCAAGACCCTGTGATAACTTGTTAAGCTGCTGTAGCTTGACTACGTCTCCAAACATTGGTGGCCAAGCTCTGTTTTGCTCCCTCGATGCAGCAACAGTGAGGTTGAGACGCTCCCTAGATTTGCCAACCCTAATTTACAGTTGTTTATAACTTTTTCCATGATGTTTATCCTTCGACAGATGATTGTGTTAGCTCAGAATTGAATTTTCTGTGGCTCCATCATACTTGGAACATAATAAATAATACTTAAACTTCAAAGCATTGTACAGCTCTCAGCCTCAGAGAGGGCCCGCGGGATGTGAAGTATTTATTTCTGTTTGTGTAAAGGAGGACAGCAGTGCAGAGCAACTAATGTGTTCAAGGTCTCTTGATGAGTGGGAAACGTCTGCAATTAGGAGTCAGCAGAAGTGGGATTGTAGAAAAAATATTGTATTTCTGTTCAGGATTTTTTTGTTTTAAATATTAATTACCTGTCTTGGGTTGTAGTGAATTTTTCATTGTTGCCTGTGTGCATTTGAAGGTGTCACTGCCAAACTGTCTACAAGAAACTAGGTGGTAAAATGACTGTCATGTCTGAAGTCGGGGATTCCTTACTCCAAGCCAGTGTGGGGAGTATCTCCAGCAAGAGAATAGGTGCATTGAAATTTAAAACTGTGCTTTGCAAGGAAATAACAGAATCCAAAGACTCTACCCTTTTTCTAGTGCTGGGAATCTCTGACAGACTTTTTCTTGGCCCATCCTTTTTCCTATGGCTTGCAATGAACTGTTATTAAGAATTCTGTAGAAAGGGGATATTCATTGTTTTTGTTAATAAAAAGCAGAAGCTGGGACTATGATATCTGTAAGCTAACATTCAGATTTACCACTTTACATTTCCAACTTTCTCTTTCCTCTTCTTTTCTCCTTTTTCTTTCTTCTCCTCTTTTTTTTTCTCCTTTTTTTTTCCTCCCCTGCACTTCTCCTTTTTTTTTTTTTTCCCTTCCCCTGCTCTTCCCCTTCTTTAAAGCACTTGTAGTATAGACAGACCTCAGAGAGTGGAGGCATGAGACTGAGTTGTTCAAGCACTTTGAGAACTTTGGATGAAGCCTCTGTGTAACGGCTCATTCTTTGCTGGGTACAGCGGTAGCCAGACAATTGTGCTGGTCTTCGATTCTGGTTCCTGCCAGTGCAGTTCTGACTGTTACACGAATGCTATTTTGAGTAAGTCTTCATAAGAGTTACCTACTCCTCCATCAGTACGTAACTTTACAAAGCCTTTTGCTCACAAGCGTAGTACCGGGGGTGTATGAACTTCAGGTGTCTCAGAAGCCCTGTTCTTAATCAGAGTAACTGACTTCTGCAACGGCTTTCTCTGGAAGAAACATTACATCTGTTTTAGCTGTTTTGTGCTAATGATCTCATCAGCTGTACAGATATTCTGTTTATGGGTTGTTTTGTTGTTGGTTTTTCTTTTTAGTGACTGTATGAATGTGTCAGAACTCAGAACTGTCGGGTTTTTTCTGGTTTAGGGAAAGTAACTGTTAGTCTGCTACTGAGATAATGGGAGAAACAGCAAACAATAGCTTTTCACGGTAACGTGCAGACAGATATGATGTAATTTATGAGTTACGTGAGTGCTCTGGTATTTCCTTTCTTTGTCACAAGTGTTAGTTTTCCTTATGCCTGCTTACCTTTCAGCTAAACCAGGTCCTGTCTGAATGTGGGTGCTCAAAACACTCGTTCAAAGAAACCTTTCCTGTTTCTATTTTGCTGGTTGCATGCTCCCACTGCACACAGCTCTTGGTTTTAACCTGGTAAACTTGACGTGTGCTGCGTGCTCTCCCAGTCCACAGTGTCAGGTAGGAGAGAACTTCTCCAGCTTTCCCCAGCCTACCACCATCACACAGGATGAGGTAGTGCTCTCAGACTGGAAGATAAAGAGTGAGCTGAACTGGGATGTGTAGTGCTTGTTCATGTTGTGGCTGACCCTGTTAAGGTACCCAAGGAGAATATATAAAAATAATTCTTATATTTTAGTCTGAAGAAGAGGAGGCTCAAGGGAGACCTTCTTGCTCTCTACAACTACCTTAAAGGAGGTTGGAGGAAGGTGGGTGCCGGTCTCTTCTCACAAGAGGAAATGGCATCAAGTTATGTCAGGGAGGTTTAGGTTGGACATTAGGAAAAACTTTTACACCAATAGGGTTGTCAAAGGCTGGACCAAGGTGCCCAGGGAAGTGGTTGAATTGCCATCCCTGGATGTATTTAAAAGCTGTGTAGATGTGGTGCTCAAGGATATGAAGTAGTAGTGAGCCTGGTAGAGTTAGGTAATGGTTGGACTTGATGATCTTAAAGATCTTTTTCAACCGTAGAGATTCTGTGAATTTCCATTTATTTCTACATATTACCAGGATATGTTTCAACTCCTTCAATATTTGTATTTTCTGTAGAAGCTGAATAGCAGGAGTGGGGTTCTACCCTGGTGTTGTTTTGAACCTCTTGTAGTGAGTTTCATGACATTGTTTTTCCTGTGGTGTGAATCGCAGCTAATGCTAAACCCTTGTGCAAGATGTAATTGTTTTGAATAGTGGCAGGGTTATTAAACACATGGCAACAGTTCCTATTTTCATACACTCTGTCGTGGTTTAACCCCAGCTCATAATTAAGCCTCAGCAGCAGCTCCTTCACTCCCTCTACCCAGTGGGATGGGGAACAGAATCAGGGAAAAAAGTAAAACTCATGGGTTGAGATAAAGACGGTTTAACAGGATGGAAAAGGAAGGGATAATAATAATATAAAGACTTTTTTTTTAATATACAAAACAAGTGATGCACGATACAGTTGCTGACCGATGCCCAGTCAGTCCCTGAGCTTCAACGCCTCATGGCCAGCTCCCGCTCCAGTTTGTATACTGGGTATGATGTCATATGATATGGAATACTATTTTGGCTTGTTTGGGCCAACTGTCCTTGCTGTTTCCACCCCCGGTTTCTTGTGCACCCCCGGCCTCTGCTGGCAGGGCAGTCTGAGAAGCTGAAAAGTCTTGAACTTGGTGTAAGCACTGCTTAGCAACAACTAAAACATCAGTGTGTGATCAACACGATTCCCATCCTAAAGCCAAAACACAGCACGATACCAGCTACCAGGAAGAAAATTAACTTTATTCCACACAACTCTGTACTGAATAATGAAGCTTTCTCCCACTCCCATATTCCGTGTTGTGCGTCCTTGTACCAACCCCCCCCACACCTTTTTTTGCCATACACTGAAACCTTGCCAGATAATTCACTGCATTACGACAACTAACAAACTGAACATTGGAAGTTCCATCCAAACGTCAGGAGGAACTTCTTTACTGTGAAGGTGGCAGAGCCCTGGGCTGGGCTGCCCAGAGAGGTGGTGGAGTCTCCATCTCTGGAGACATTCAAAACCCACCTGGTTGTGATCCTGGGCAACCTGGTGTGGATAAACCAGCTGTGGCAGGGGTGTTGGATGAGATGATCTCCAGAGGTCCCTTCCAACCCCACCATGCTGGGATTCTGGGATTCTGTAACTAGCAAAACTCCTTGCTTTTTTGATAAATCTTTTTAGTTCATCAGACTACGGTCAAAGTACTTCTAACACGCTCTTTTCAAAAAGTGCTTTACTATTTTGGTCTTTGGAGAAGAGCTAAATCCCATTTTTACAGTTTATCTGATTATTTTTTTTTCTCCCCTCAAACACAGAGATTTCCCAAGTTGCCTGTGAATCGAGTCTATACGTGCAGACGCACGCACATGCAGATACACAAAACCGAGGGACGAGTCCCACAATGGAGCATTGTTCCAGCCTAATTAGTCGACAGACAAATGGGAAAGGAATAGCGTGGCGTTTTCTGGCGTAGATTAGCAGAGGCAGCCACTGCAGTCTACATTTGTTTAGGTCGGGTGAATAAATTGGAGCATTTGTTACTGTATTATAGATGTCTTGTCACTTGTCAAACGTGAAGTGGGCCAAGGGGAGTATAAAAAAGGCTCTTGTCAAGCCAGTGAGCCGGCCTGCTTTGCTGCTGTCAGCTCTGATTGCAGTTAATTTTGCAAAGAGAATACAGTTGCCATTTCCAGCACTGAAGCATGAATTTTTAATAACGAGAGCGCAGCCCAACCAAATCAAAGCGAGCGCTGTACCTAGCGTGAGTATTAAAAATAATTGATTACTGAGTGTGGGAGAAAGGCATCACATGTACGAGAAAAAAAAAAAAAAGTCTCTTAACCTGTTTCTATTGGATTTCTTGATTGCAAAGGGAGAATATAGTTTTCAGGGAGTGAGAATAACTGCCTTGAATGGTGTTATTTTGGTTTCTGTTCTACTTTTTAAAAAATTCGGCTATCGTTCTGCATATTAACCAGAGCAGTTCATCAGCTTTTATGAGTATCAGACCTACTGAAAAGTTCTGTGGAACGTCTGCAGAAAGTCGTTGCTGAATAAAAAAAGACTAGAGAAAAATAAACAGTTCAAAGTTTAAACCAGCTGGAAAAATAAAACAACAATTTGAACTTGGGTCTTTTAAAACGCTTTCTAAATGGAAACTTTAGAGGGACCTAATTCTTTCTGGTTTTCTGATCTATGGTTTGCACAGAGGACTTTACGTAAACTTCTGTTGAAGCATTTGGTTGCTGCAATTGTCATGTTGGAATAGCTTGAATTCCCCTTGGGGAAAAAAAAAAGGCTTTTGTTCGTTGCGTGGTGTTACATACGACCATGTTGTAACAGTTAGCAGTTCTGCTGGGAGTCTCTTCATCGTGTGGTTACAAAAGTGACTGCGATGAGAGAGGTTTTTGAAGATGAATTTAATTAAATGAATGCCCTAGCACTTTAGTACTAGGTAAATAGCGAGCTGTAATGTCTTAGGCAGGTTCTAGGGTATCCAGGATAACACTGGGCAAGTCACAGCATAACACTTCTGTAGCCTTGAAAACATGACTACCAACATTAATAATCAAAATACCTCCACGATACAGATAAAACTAATGAGCCAGACAAGCGTGTTTGGCCAGATTTTTAGAGAGAACCAATGTCAAGTTCTCATCTCTTAGTGACGTGCTCAGAGCCTGCTGCCAACTCTTTTTTTTTTTTTTTTCCTCTAGCAGAAATAATAGAGTCAAATACGGTTATAACCAACACAGTGATTTTAAACTGTGCTGTAATAAAAGCCAGGATTGTTGCACCTACCAAAAATTACCCAAATTAATGATCCTTTTCCGGCTTTCAAGGGGGGGTGCATGTGTGTGGAGCATAGTGAGATAGGCTTTGATAATATTTTCTCCGTACACATGTTTGTCGATGTCCAAGGATGTAGATGCATGTCTGTCAAGTCTCCTTGTGTAATATTTTGACTTTATTTTAAGCATCTCTACGGTAGAAATTGCCACACAGCCAGAACTTTAAATTGGCCAAGTAGCTCATTCCCCTCATGATTTCTTTTCTCTATAAGTCTTAGTTAGAGGTATGTTTGGAATTAGAAGAATTTCCCAGGAGAAATCCAATTTAACTCCCAATAAACTGTCCTGGTTGTCAACTGAAGTGAATATATTTTTTTTCCCGTCTGCCAGGCCAGCAGAGAAGAGTTTTCTTTTCCCCGTTCATTTTCAGCTGTGTATGTCCATGGGACAGAGCTGGGGTTGGGAATATTTCTGCATTAGTGTTTGCCTGCAGAAGAAGCCAGAGCAGCTGAATATGTGAGAAACAGGATTGTTTTCTTCCCTTTGCAGGAGTATTAACAAGCCTTTCAGCCTGTTGTCTAGCCAGCATCTCGAGGCATAATTTGTGCCTTAGGCTGCCGGTTCCTTCCTCTGGTACGTTCAACTCTGACCTTGCTCACAGTGAACCAAGGTGAAGGTGCAATCAGTTGTGTGAAGAGGCAAAACACATGCGATTGATTTGTATCTGTCTGTTCCCATGCAATGATGCTGCTAATTGTCTTCAAAATGCATGTAATACTGGTAATTGCTGCGTTATCAGTTGCTGGGCATGTATTTGGTGCGCCTCTGCTTCACGCTGCTTGTGCTTTAATATTAAGGTTATGATTGCAGACACAGGACTATAGTAGAAATTCAGAAGTTAAGGTGTATACGAAACTCTGGGTGGCTGAATTGCAGTGCTGGACACTTTTTGAGACTGTGGAGCTAAAAAAATTAATTTATAATTTAAAACTCTTCCATGTTTGTGAAGCATTTGGATGACCAGACCTTTTCATATTGAGTTTTGAGGCTTGATTTTATTTATTTTTTTTTTACTTCACTTGCACTAAACAGGAGGTTTTCTTTTTGCTCTCACAAGTGAAATATTTCAGAACCACAGAAGCAAGACATAAACCTTTTGTTCCACGAGGTATTTGTTTCTGCTGGAGTTGCTGGGCTGTGGTAGCTTGCTCTCTGACCTTTGCAGTTGCAGGTCAGTGTCCTGGTTTGCAAGTGCTCTCTCTAACAGTGAGGTTTTTTCCCCTTTGGCTATTAAGGTGTAATTTTAATTTCCATTAGAAAATGAAAGGTTTCCTGTGTGTTTAAGTGTATTAAGAAATAAGACATTTTTTTGGAAATTTTTCCTGTAAAAGAGACTATTTGGTGGTGGACAATCTGTATAGTTGGAGGTAATATGAGGGTAATATTAATCCCTACACAGTATGTCCTGGGTTAATTTTCATTTCTGCCGTTGTCAAGCTAACATGCTCTGGACAAACCGGGGTCTGGTGACACTGTAGGTTCTTTGGAGATGGTAATGTCAGAAAAAAACAAGTGTATGTTTAATACTTAGCACCATGGGACTTGATACCAGTAAAGTACTTCTAACAAAATGTCAACACAAGTTAATGAAACAGAAGAGATCTAAAAGCCTTTCTATTTGAATAGGCTCCATAAAAATGCCATTTTTAAGACTGCATAGATCAGTTTTGAATAGAGCCCTTTTAGGATTTCAAAGATCTTCCCTTTCTGCTGATTGTCTCCATAGTGTCTTGGTTTTGACCTGTTTTCTAATCCAGAGCTGTCAGCGTAGCCCCAGGACTGCTGTTCCTGGGGTAGTCCTTGATGTAGAGAACGAGAACAGCATCACAGACCATGGACTGCTTTTGTTCCCAGGTAGCTTTTAAAAATAGCTCTCGGGGAGCTGTCTTGCATTTGATGTACTCTGAAGTAGTTGTAGTGAAGCAGTTGACATTGTCACCTTCGGTTTCATGCTGTGTCCCATTACATGCAGTCAATCGTTCAAAGATGATTTGTTGGAATATACATCCAGCAAAGAAGCGTGGTAGAAGAGGAGGTATAAACTATATAATGGTCTTCTGCCCACCATGGTCATTTTTAAGAAACCAGATGATTGATTGATTTTTCACTGTTCAGGAAGTAAACCAGCGTGGAGGAAGGAAGCCTTGAAAGCTGTCTGATCACCTGGCGCTGTTCTCTTCTCAACTTGGGCAGCTGGCTACTAGTTCTGCTATGTCCAGAGAAGCAAGCAGAAGTTTCAAGCATTGGAAACATACTTTGTGAAAACCCATTTTTAACTTGCAACCTTTGAAGTTAGAAAATCTGCGTTAGGGAAATTTGAGGGTAGACATCTCTCTTGCTTTGCTGTCAAGAATGTTTGGGCTTTCTCTCCTCCCTTTTCTCCATGTGGTTTCTGACCTCCAAGTTCTGGTTGCTTTCCTTCTACCCAAGCCTCCCCTCCAAGTTTGCTGGTGCATCTCATGCTGAGGCTATCAAACCTTTGTCAGCTAACACTGGCTGGAAGAAGCATTCTTGCTGGAGTCCCTCCCCGTGCCAGCACAAGTGTTTCTGGAGCTCTGCAGTGAACCGGTCCAATTTTTCACTTAGGCTGATGGGTTCATTTCTGTTGCATTGGTTCTGGTTTGGATCAGCTCTTCAGTGTGGTTTGAGAAGGGCAGCATCGCTTTGGCCAGGAGCTGCGGTGATTCGAGGTAGTTCAAAGCACACGTCAAACTGGCCTCTGTGCTGTGTAGCAAACTTGTTTGGGTGATGATACAAAACTGTTTTTCTAGATCCTTTCCTATATTATCGACTTGCAGCCTGAGCACTGCTTCTTTTCAGAGCTTTCAAGATACTATTTGAGGACTAAGCTGTGATTGCCAAACTCAAAAGCAAATAGCAGCACAGTCCAGGCTCCCAAAGTGAGTGTGAGTTTGGTTTTGATGTGCAATAGATTCATCTTCCGAGTCTTCAGAACTCCGTATACACGCCAAGGTATAAAATATTTGTAGAAGAATATTCTTGTGAGGATTTGAATTTCTGTTACTTTTAGTGGGCTCAGAAGATAGGTCCCATGTTGGGCGTTTTCATTCAGCCTGGGCTGTTGGTGGGAACTGGAAGTTACAACCTCCCAGTGGTGTTTGCTGGTCTGGATGAAATGAGACAAGTGACTTTTGTTCTGGTTTCCAGCTTTGGAGTGTTGCTAACTGATAAAGACTCCTTGTTGGTTTTCAAACTACACAGCATGGATTTAGTAAAAGAGTAGGAAAAAGACACATACTGGCATTGTTCTGTTTGTGCTGAAGCATGCACGGGTGAACGTGGGGAAAATGTGTTAAACAGCTGGAGGTTTTACTGTGTGTCCTGTTTTTGTACTGGTAAAAGAAGCTGCCAGAAAGACAACACTGAAGATGCCATTTGTCTTTGAAATGCGCTCCAAGTTGTTGTTTGGCACCGTGTCCACAAGCAGTGAAACTGCAGTGGTGGAGGGCGAACAGAGGAGAGAAGAGAGAAACAGTCCTATTGCCTTAGAATTAGCCTTGGCCAGATGAGAAGTACTTGCTGTCATTGCGACTTGCTTTCTTGTTGGGCTGTCTGGAGCAAATCGTTAATGTAATTTGTTTACAAAATACTCAAGTCTTCTGTTAGCCCGTGTAATTTATTATGTAGGGCTTGTGTGTGAAAACCACGTCTGCTGCGCTGGTACGGCTAGTGGGAAGTTTGGCTGAGCTGAGCAATTCTATATATCACGATGAAATAGCTGGACCTACCCGCACCAATTCTTTTTTAAATTTTTTTTTTTTAAGATTCTAGATGGAGTTTGCTTTGTTCCTTAGGAGTCTGGGAGAAAGACGCTGCTGTTGTGAAATAAGAGAGGTGGCACAAGTAACTAGCTGAGAAGAACTGAGTAGGGTTAACTCCCTGTTCAGGCAGGCGTATTTTTCAATGAAAGTTTGACACCCTTATTTTAAGGAAACCTCTTTTCGTTATAGTGACAGTGGCATTTTACAGCCTGCTGTGCTGAATATTTGCTGTATAGCAAAGGAAATGATACCGTGAATGGTTTTCTCCCCAGGTGCTGAAGAAGTCTTGCTGCTTGCTAGGAGGACTGACTTGAGGAGGATTTCCCTGGACATGCCGGATTTCACTGACATTATTCTGCAGATAGACAATATCAGGCACGCAATTGCCATAGACTACGATCCTGTGGAAGGCTACATCTACTGGACTGATGATGATGTCCGAGCAATTCGTCGGGCCTACCTTGATGGCTCTGGAGCACAGACTCTGGTAACCACAGAAATAAACCATCCGGATGGTATTGCCGTGGACTGGGTGGCGAGGAACCTGTACTGGACTGACACTGGAACAGACCGCATTGAAGTGACCCGGTTGAATGGGACATCAAGAAAGATCCTTATCTCAGAAAACCTAGATGAACCTCGAGCGATAGTGCTCAATCCTGTGATGGGGTAAGTTTTGTGTTTATTGATAGCCCTGTGATAGGTCTTTGGATCCAGTTTATGGTCTTCCGAAACTGAAAATATGCAAATTGTGAGCTGATGTGTGTATTATTTAATAGTCAAATGTTCTGGCAATAACTGGCTTTCCCTTGGTTCACCCCTTTAATACTATGTATGTAAAAGGTGACTTCTAAACAGAGTGCTTTTCAATTATCCTATAAATTGTGTGTGTGTTTGAATTTTATTTTCTCTGCATCTTTAGTATTACTGTAACTACAAAAGAATTGGGCCACTGCACATTTTCAGTAGTTTGATTTATTTAATGATCAAACTTTATATTATATCACAGAATCACTTAGGTTGGAAAAGACCTTTAAGATCATCCAGTCTGACCATAACCCTGTTCTACCAAGTTCTCTGCTAACCATGTCCCTCAGCATCACATCTACATGGCTATTAAACACATCCAGGGATGGGGGCTCCACTGCCCTGGGCAGCCTGGGCCAGTGCCTGACCACTCTTTCAGTGAAAAAATTTTTCCTAATGTCCAACCTGAGGCCATTTCCTCTTGTCCTATCACTTATTACTTGTGAGAGACCATCACCCGTGTGTCTACAGCCTCCTTTCAGGTAGTTGTAGGAGCAAGAAGGTCTCCCCTCAGCCCTCCTCCTCTTCAGACTAAACAGCCCTGGTTACCCCAGCCACTCCTGATTACACTTTGAGTTGGCTGCAGTTGGGGAAGGAGAAAGTTAGTAAGTTCTTTCAAAAGCAGGACAGATCTTGACACTTCTTTGTCGTGCATATTACATGCATTGACCATTTCCCCTCTTTTTTTTACAGCTACATGTATTGGACGGACTGGGGTGAAAGTCCGAAGATAGAATGTGCTTATTTGGATGGCTCAGAAAGGCGAGTTCTGGTGAATACATCCCTAGGCTGGCCGAATGGCTTGGCACTGGATCTTGAAAAGGAGAAGCTTTACTGGGGAGATGCGAAAACAGATAAGATTGAGGTGAGTGATCAAGCTATACTGGGGTACGTTCTTAGAGAACGAGTGTTGTTCTCACGGGGTGCTTTGTCTTGGATATATTTATCCAGGTTTCGAGGAGTCTGTTGTTTCAATAATATTAACATGTTGTTTAGCATAACAAGACCTATTTGAGAAGAAAGGAAACTGAACATGTGCTTCAGAAAACTTTTGCAAGAAATGTTGTGTTTGTTATGTCCACATTGCTGCAAGTGTCATTTATTTGCTTGAAATCCCAGGTTTTAGCTGAGGCTTTTGTAACAAATTGGGACATTCATATACAACCTCTTAAAAAGATATTTTGATTTGTCTGTGGTGCTTGGAACTAGTATCTAAAATTACTGCATGCAAAAGACTGGACGCAAGGTTTGTGTACGGGAGAATGTGGATGTGGGAGCCCTAGAGAGTCGTATTTTAGGACTTTAATGATTATGTGGTGTCCAGATGTATGGACAAGAAGTAATTTTTAATGTATGGCCTGCTTTGAAAAGAATGTAGGTATGCTACCTCTGAATTTGAGGAGGTGAAACGCTTTACAATGTTGTATAAACACATATGGCAATATTTAGCGTTTCTTAATTGATGAAAGAATATCTGATAGAACATGGTGTGATTTCCCCCTTTCTGTGGAAAGAATTTTCTTTGAAATACAGAAGAATTCATCCTGTCTACCTATCGCTCAAACACTAGACAAAGTTGGACGAATTATCTGCTCATTTGTTATGATGTACTCCTGGGAGTAAGGTAGTGAAGTGTCTCTGGAGATTCACTGCTTTAAATTTAAAATGTGGTCAAAGCAGGCATCTGTACTGGTCTAGTCATGGACATTGACAGTTGCACCGGTGAGCCCTTAGATGTTACATGAGGCATTCTCCTGAAGGAGGTGCTTTTTTTTCTTATTGTTATTGCATTAGTATCCCACGATTAACTCTTAATCTAAAAGAATAATTGTGCTGCCACAGAAATGAAACAAGTCACAGATATTGCTGCAGAGCACTGAGTCCCAAAGTGGCTTCACTCAGAGCAGAAGGTGATAAATTGAATAACTGAAAGAGTCAGAATGAAGGTTTGGGGCAAGGTTTTGGAGGGCTTCTGAACATGTTCAAGAGATTCTGAGGTTTCAGTATTCAGCTGAGAAGGACATTCAGTAAATGGGTAGAGCTTGATAATACTGTGAGGTAGAGGGGCATGTGGCTTTTGTGTGTTCAAGGAACGATCAGCAGTTGTTTTATGTTTGTTCTGGATGTATTTATGGAGTTGTTGAAGACGTGTGTGTAGGAGCAGGCTTACTTGCATGAGCATGTCTCTTTAATTTGAGATAGCTGATAATATGGATAGAGAATATGGATACAGCCAGATGTTGTTAACAAGTCTCAAAACAGTTGCTTGAAGTCCTGTTGTGTTCCCCACCACCCTCAATGCCTGGTTTCTAAATAAAATAGTTGTTTAAGAAGTGCATCTGGTTACTGGCCACTTGTGGTCGTATTTCTAAAAAGGAAAAATTGGATTTTGAACCTCAATTTGAAGTTGTTGTAGTAGGTTATGATTAAGCCGAGGGTTTGGATGACAGCATGAGACGTGACCTGACATCAGGCAAATTTAAAAATCCCTGCTCTAGATTTGTCAGCCAGACCAACGTTCCTTTATAATGTCTTGTTAAGCTCCAGGTGACCAGCGGCCATAGGTCCCTTGACCTGGCTGTAGTATGTTCTTAGTGTGAAGTAGTTGTTTATCTTTCACAAAGACGACGGAGGAACAGTTTGAAAATTAAAGATGCTAAATAATTAGCTCTGAGTATTTAAATTTGAAAAGGGAATTCTCCAGGGAGTTTGAATGAGCTTCAAAGTAAGATGAGAGGAATAACTAGGTAATTGAAATAAATTCATAAAAACAATTATCAAGCTGGAATGCGAGAGTAAAGACCCAAAAAAAGTTTCTTCTCTTTAAACAAATAATGAAAAATTGTATTCCTATGGTATAAGCTAGTTTGCTGAAGGCATGTTTTGACTCTATTATTACAACAGTATTTCTGTACCAGTACTTAAGAAAAACAATATAGGAATTTTTCCCTTGGTCATGGCCTGTGAAGCGGTTGAGTTTTCATGTTGTTTGGGGAGTAGCATATGCAGCATTTTTAGATAAATAAATGTTGAGGAATGACTGTACCCTCTAAAGGTTTTGCCCTCAGGAAGAGGAGAAGCGAGACTGTCGGCAAGCTCCAGAAATGGAGCTTCGCTGTTTGGCAATAGCTAAGTATTGGGCTCGAGGACTATCAGAGGTCCTCTCCTTCCAACCTGCAGAACAGGGAACCTTCCAGATGCCACCTTTTCCAGCTGGGACCGTAGCTGTGCGGTGCGTGTCTCGGGTTTGAGCGCTCTGTTCCGTCTGTCTCGCTTCATTGTGGGGCAGCAAAGCCAGCAATACTGTTTGGTTTGGCATCAAAGTTTAGGAAAGTCAGAGAAGCCAAAGTAAGGGCTTTTTATTCCCTCCGTTTTTCTTTTGCTTATTATACTTATTTTTTGTGGTTGTCTTCTATTTGCAAAAATAGAGAAGAGGGTGGTTCACTTGGTCTTGCAATCGGAAGATACTCTTTACGTGAAGTGGATTGTGACATCTGTGGATACACTGATTCCTGTATATTATGCAATTCTGTTTTAATTGTTGGTGCAGAGAGTGAAATCTCCATGCTCCTAGCAATGGATTCCACATTTCCTTAGATTTAAAAAAGTGTAAATATTATCATTGTGAGCCTCAACACCC
>VZZY01023719.1:0-90231 GCA_013400335.1 Eurystomus gularis | reverse complement strand
GGAGCCTCAACACCCCCCCCCCCCCCTTTTTTTTTTTCTTTTTGCACTTTTTCTCTTTATGCCTGGAGTTTACTTTGTTGGCTATCATGAACAGACTCCCGAGGTACTATTTACAAATATCTGAATAGACCCATTTAGGATGTGATGGGGAAAAAAACCACGTTTGCCCCCAGTTCGGAACTGCTGTGAAGGGTCTGTCAAGGTCCGTTCTGAACTGGCGCGAGTTAAAACGATGCAGGCATGTTTTCAGTAGAAGTGAATGTTGGAGGCCCATTGCTGAACTTCCATTAGAAAACAGATTTTCAGTTTCCATTTTGGAACAAGTACCAGACACGTTTGTATATTCTGCTCGCTTGGGAAAGAGCTGTGTGACTTACCCCGTCACTGACACAGCTCAGACGCTGCCCAGTTTGAGATTGGTCCCTAACAGAACTTCTTTTCATTACTGCTCCTCTACAAGACAAAAAAAGCGTGCTAAGGAAACATTTTCAAGGAGAAGGCAATTGATCTGATGCATTGTATTTCACATTTACTGCTCGTCTTGCTGTATTTGTAGCCTAGCAGTCCTTTCCTGCCAGATTTCCATCTTGAAACGGAGAGATCCTGTCAGTGCCCTCGGTTTTCCCAGTAAGCCGTAGCCCGTGCTGCCCTGGTCCCAGCACACATGAACCCTCACGGTGTGGTGTACGAGGTGGGGCGTTTCCACTTGCTGTTGGAGTTACTCAGCATAAACTCATTCTCTCACGCGTGCGTTCTGTTGCCAAGAGCACGCCGTTTAAGTGGCTTGCTAATGCAGCTGGTGTCTTGGTGATTTGTTCTGTGTGTCTTTGTACATGGATGTGTTGCGTCCACAGCTTGTCAGAAACAAAAACCAGCTGACTGAGAGTCAAGGATACTTACTTCTGTTTTATGCTATAGTTGACCTTAGCTGAGTGTTAGGATTTTTCTTTTTTTCTTCCCCAATAAGTACCTAAAACTGCTTTGAAGAGTGTTTCTGGATGAATTTACTTGATGTTAACACCTAAAACCGCCATAGTAGACAGTAAGCTTTAACTCCATTTTGTAACTCATTAGATAGCAAAAAAAAAAAGCATGAATTTTTGGGTGTTTTACTCTTCACTGCATTGCAAGGGGAGAGGTCTTGCTTCATCTAAAATTACATTCAGATTTGTGTGGAGTGCTGAAGGAGGAAGATTTCAGGCCAAGTGGAGGGTCCCTGTGCGGTTCAGAAAGCGACACTCCCCAGCCGCACGCTACTGCAGAAGGCAAAGAAGGTGGCATGTGGGTCGCTGCGTGCTGCCTTCTGTGTGCTGAAGATAGGAGGCCAAAGAGCTGTCAGATGGTGATGGAGAGCAACCACATCTGGGCCAGGCTATTGCTCTGCATCAGAGTAGGTGACTGTCTATTCAAGCATGTCCTCCTCTCCCATCGCCTTCTCTTCAGAGCAGTTAGTTTCTCTTGGGCTTTTGCAGTGCTGTCACCTGACAGTTTCCTCGTCTAAAAACTGCAGTCCCAGATTTCCTGAAACAACTAGAAATTTCCCAGAGGCCAAAGATCTGTGAAAGGCATAAGGTAAAGGAGAAAATTCCCATCTCCACAGCTCTCTTCTATCCATCTACTTTCACGTGCCTCAAAATGTCCCAGCTCACTGTGTAGAAATTGCAAAATAGAGTAAACTGAAACCATTACCTCTGCTACTGTGCAGAGCACGGTTGGACTTAAAGCCTGTCAGGGAGTAAGCATTAAGACTCATATTGATAATGCCAAAAGTGCACTGTGTGGGCTTTTCTGTAGCTTCCTGACAAACTGCTTGTAGATGAGAATTACTTTCATCACGTAGCATGCCTTCAACTGCTTTCCATTTAGAAAAAAAAGAGTAGATGTAGCTTGTGCAGATTTGTGAGTATCTGTGCTTGGTATTCTGCTCCGGTTTCTGGTATTTTAGATCTTCAGGGAGTCAGCTTACGCTCCCTGGGAAGGCTTGTTCATATACAAAGTTCTTAAGCAGGGAGTGAACTTTGTACAGCTTGGAAATTTGATAAGCTGAAGACATTTGTCCTATTTTTGCCGGACCTTGGGTTTGAAATGTACTGTAAATGTCTCTGGTTTGGGTTGGTTTTGTTTGTTTGTTTTGGGGTGGTTTTGTTTCTTTTTGGTAGCACATTTTTGACATTACTTTTGGGTGCTCTCTTCCACAATTAGAAAAGAAACGCTGCAGAGCTGTGGAGGGCAGCAAGCAGAGTCCTCAACCAGGAGAGAATGTTCTTATTTGTGCCTGTAAAACTTCACAGGGTGAAAACAGCAGTTACCCTTTCCTGGCAAAAACCCTTTCCTGACCTTCCCATCTGCAGCTTTCAGCTGCGGCACAAAGGGCCCAGTCACTTCACAAGCACTTTGCATCCTGAAGAAACCATTTGGCCAGGCTTGTCAAAATTTTGTGTGACAGGAGCCTATGGGGCTTTCGCTGCAAATTTGGCACCCTGTGGTAACATTGTTCCTAGCTTTTAATTTACTTTTTTTCAATTAGTTTGGCAAAGTGTACAGCGAGGAAAAAATATATAGCAAATTTTGAGTTGTGTCTGTCGAAATGATCGGTTTTTCCGCCCGGCTCCAGCTACGAGTAAGGGGCATGGATTAGTCCAGCTGAACTCTGGGTTTTCCTGACAGAGAAAAGGTACTTTCCAGGAACAAACAGCAGATTAATAAGGCTTACAGGGTTCCAGCAGAGAGAGAAGCAAAGACCCAATGGCATCCACGTGTAGAGTTTCCTAATTCTCCTTAAAAACTATTTTGTGGTTAGCCAAGTTTTCCCATGTATTATTTCTCCAGCATTTGATTGAAGTGCCTAAGGTGTAATTGCATAATGAGCAATTACTGAATTCTCAGGTGCCGGTTAGTATGCATGCATTTTACTTAAATTTGTGCAATATTCTTGGAATAAATGCTCTGCAGACTCTCCCTTCTAGCACCTTCCCCTCATGTTGTCACCCCCCCACCCTCCCTCCTTCCCTTCTATTGACAAATGTCCTTCATTTGTCTTTGCAAAAGCCTGTTAATTACGTACAGTAGTTCTTTGTGAGTTTGTAGGGTGGTTAACTCTAAAGTGTAAGTCAGCACCAGATGACAATCCTGGAGTTCACTGAAAAAATTTTCCAAGATGCAGTTATGTGGGCTGTCCTTGAAGTTTAAGGAAACAATCTTTATAGTTAGTGCATAAATAGCGTAAAAGGACATTTGGAACGATTTGCTACTGAAATGGGGGTGGGCTTTGCAGGAGTTAGTTGTACTGGGGAGGAAAATTAACAGCTAAAGTAGTTTAAGGCTGCTTTTTCTAAACAAGTCTGAGTATACTTCACGTATTATGCCTTTGTTTGCAGTTGTTTGACCTAAAAAATGCAATATTTGATTTATACATGAGACTTTTTCGCATAGCCGATAACATTTTTATGTGTGTGTTTCTTTGCATTGACATTTTTCTCTGAAGGATTAAAGAGATTATATAGTGTAATAAACTACTTGGGGGATACTCCCGATTGATTTATTGAAACAGGCAAATCTCACAGAGAGAACTGATTGAAACTTGTCACCACATGCTAATTAGATACAAAAAGCTCAAAGCATTGTTTTTCAATAAATACAAGTGTATTTCAGAAGGCCTTTTTTATATTTGTATTACTAAGTGATCCTCACGCAGTGTATTTGTATTAATACATGAGAACAGAAAAGTGAAATGGATATAGAAATAAGAAATACAGGATCTCCTTGGTCTAAAGAACATATATCGGTGTAAGAAGACATCTGCAGTAACAAACCGACTTAAACTGACGATAGTGGGGGAGCCTTAATTTCAGTGATTTTTGTGAAACTTCGCAGCGATATTGGGCTCTGTTCTGAACTGTGACAGAGAAATGTCAGCTAATGGAACGTTGGAAACAAGTCATTAATTGATGCTGATACTGTGGCCCGTAGACGAAGCATCTGTACCCTAGATCCTATACTTGCCGCTTCTGATACGTTTGTAAATTATATCCTTTCTAGATGCAAGTGCTCCATATCTAAAGTGATACGTATCCCATTTTACTGACATATAATATGTCAATGTTGGATAGCACACGTCAGAGCTGGGCTAGCAAACCACGTACACGTCCCTGCTGTTCCCATAGCTCTCTCCTGCCTGGGATTAAGCCATGATGTTGGGATAGTGATGGTTGGACTTGATGATCTCAGAGGTCTTTTCCAACCTGAACGGTTCTATGACACGTGCACGTGGTTGTGGCCATTGGGTATAGTTTCTCTGTCGAAGGTTGTGCGTGTGGTTTGTAAGCATTGCATCCCACTGTGTTTTCATTAGTTTAAAATGGCTGTTACAGAAATGTTCGTCTGTAAAGAAGCAGAGCAAAACCAGGCTTGCAGCAAAACCAGGCTTGCAGCAAAACCCTATTGTATGGAAGCAGTCGCTGCACGGGCTTCTTGTCCCAAGCAGAGGATACAGGAGGTGATGCAGCCTGAGTTAGTTATGCCACTTAATGCACTAGCAGGAAACGCTCAAATAATGATTTGCTTGAATGACCCTCCATAGGATGCTCTTGATCAGAGATTCTCCCAAACTTCTGTATGCCCATGCTGATACTGTATCCATTAGCTTCAAAGTGAAAAATCCACAAATACTGGCAGCTGCCAGTTTTAATACTTCTTTGAGACTTTCCACAGTGAAATCTGTACCAGTATGAACTTAAGAACAGTATGGGCCTACAAGAAAGCTAGGGAGGGACTTTTCATGAGGGCTTGTAGTGATAAGATGAGGGGTAATGGCTTTAAACTGGAAGAGGGTAGACTTAGATTAGAAATTAGGAAGAAATTCTTCACTCTGAGGGTGCTGAGTCACTGGCACAGGTTGCCCAGGGAGGTCGTAGATGCCCCATCCCTGGAGGTGTTCAAGGCAGGTTGGATGGGGCTTTGAGCAACCTGGTCTAGTGGGAGGTGTCCCTGCCCATGGCAGGGGTTTGGAACTAGGTGATCTTTGAGATCCCTTCAGACCAAACCCATTCAATGATTCTATTCTTCTACAATGGTTTATGATTTATTAGAGTTGCTGTATAGTCGTAAAGAACTCTAAATCTTGTCAGTTTTCCAGGGACGATATTGTTTTGTACTACTTTTTTTTAAGGGATGACTTAGAAAACAAGTGACTGACAGATAGCTTCTAAGTTTGGTCTTTGTGGAGTGCCCAGGAATTACTTCTGTATGTGCAGCTTTTGCTATATTTATCGAGAGGAAATCCTGAGGATGTATTAAACTACAAAGTTGAAGAATTATTTGAGTTTTACATGCTTGAGGCTCTCCTTTCTCCCTGAAGAATTATTTTAGGCTATCTGATATCAAATCACCCTTTTCCGCTTGCTAGGGAGAGAATTCCGCTTTACTTCCCTTGCTGGGATCAGCTTCCTGTAGTTAAAAGAGGGATTTTGCATCGAGCAGTGCGAAGGCTTCTGTACCTGTGAAGTGTGGAAAGGGGCCCCCGTTTATGAGAACCTGACGTCTTTTCTGGTGCAGAATAAGTACATCCTTTTTCAGTTGCTTCTGTGGAAGCTGGAGTAACTTGGAAGTTTCTTTGTCAGGCTAGCAGGTAGGAGAGTTAAGGGAGTTTTTAAACATAGTAACCTTCTTGAAGTTACTTGCTACATTGGTTAGCTATGAGGAATTTTCTTTACATACTCCTCTCCTTTTTGCTTCTGTTTTCCTACTTTCTCCCTTTCTCTTCCAAGGATGATACTGAGCTTAGCCACGCTGCTACCTCTGACCCAGAGGGATGGTGATTTGTGCTGCCCAGGAGTTGTGATCCCAGGAATACGTTCTTAGAGCAGTGTTGAGAGAGACTTTCTCTGATACTTTTGGGATAGTTGTGTCACTACGCACGGTGTACCCTATCAGGTAGGTTGGTTCGTCACCATAGTTTGAGACCTCAATTTTCACTGGGAAAAAGTCCTTAATCTGCTCTTATTTTCCTATTGCTGTTTTGGAAGGAAAGTCTTGAAGCTACTTGACCTTTCAGCATCTGGAACTCTTCTTCTCATACATGTGATCCTTTGAACCTACTGGGTAGGACACCACACACTTGGTGTTTAGCGAACTTAGGTGTGAGCTTCTCAAATGAAGAATACTGTTTTGTGCCACAAATTCTAGACTTGTTCTATTTCAGCTTTGTGGAGTTTTGTCAGGGACTGGCATTGGTGACGGTATTTCACAGCATTACAGAAGATAAGGTTGGAAAGCACGAGCTGGACTGTCTTGAGCAGCGCTGGGAGGGCAGGTGGTGGTATCTCACGTGCCTGTCGGCCAAAATTTCTGCAACCTTTGGTTGTGAAACGTATGAACCTGGATGCTGTTAGAAACAAGAGACCTGACATGATGGGCTGGCCTGGTGGGGTTTCTGTGTTTCTGAAGAACACACGCTAGAAATAGAGGTGTAGAACTTGCTTTTTGCGCCATGTCTTTATTAGTGAAACTTTGAAAGCTGTCGGTACCATTTTTAGACTCATCCAGCCCCAACAAGAAAGAAACCTAACAGAGATACATGACAGCCACCACCAGCCTACCCTCGTTCTCCCAGATTTGCCTGCAATGGTGGGAAATTTTTCTGATAAATGTCAGTAGTGTAGATGGGACCAAAGGTTTTTGTGTCTATTTAGCCTTTCTAAAAATTCTTCAGCGCGCTGATGGGATAGCAGTCACTCAAAGGAAGACTTCCTTTGCTTGGCTTGATTGACCAGAGTCATTCTGTGGGAAAGGGTGCTAACTTATTCTAAACTGAAGGTGACCCTTGCCTTTTTGTGAGCAATAAAGACATAATAGAGGCCCAGTTAGGGTTCAGCGGAACCCCCACAGCCATCTGCACACTTCATTGGCAGAAGTGGCTTTCACTTGAACTTGCATTTGACAAGTGTTTTCTGTCTCTTTCTCATTCAGAAGGGTCCTTCAAAGCCGAGTAATTGAAATGCTCTCACCCCTCGCTCCTTTTCCTCCTTCCCCCAGACCTGCTTAAATTGCAGGGCAACTGGTATTCCGTGTGAATAAGTAAAAATGCATGCGCTTCCAAAGCTCACACTTTTTCTCCTTCCCATAGGGAAGTTTCTAAAAAAAAACCTCCTCTTTTCCACACTCTCCAACACCAGCTTCATAAAGGGAAAGTTGGGGAAAAGAAGTGTTTCTGTTGCACGTTGCCATTTCTCTCTCTCCCTCCCCCTCCTTTTTTTTTTTTTTCCCTTCATTGGGCTGGACTTTTTGAAATGAAACACAAATCAGGTCTCCGGAATAAAAGGTTGTGAGTATGCCTTGTGGCATTTGGAATGAGACTATTCACTGCCTGAATGACTATAAATAGAAAGCAAGGAGCTGCGTATTTCTCAGTTCAGACTCCCTGCAAAGAAGCGCCCTGCCCAGTTAAAGGGTGACTTTTTGAAAGAAACCTTGTTCCTTGTGCCGAATTGAATTGCTCTAGGAATTCTTCTCCTTGCAGCTTGCGTATAAAGGCGTTAATCTCTAATTTATTTCTCCTTTTAAGAGGCAGGATTCTCCATCATAAATGTATATTCGTCGCCGCGTCGCCAGATATGCCCGTCTTGTCTGTACAGAGTTGCATGTAAAAAGGTTTCTGAGCGCAGAACAAACATTGTTCTCGGCAATTTTTGTGCCTGAAAGCTTTCTTTTTGGCTTTGGGCCAGCTGTCGGCTCCCTTTTTATCTGGTATTCATTCTTCAGTCAGAAGGCTAAATTAGCAGCACTCAGGGTTTTGGGGGTGGTTTTTTTTAGGGATTGAGGATCAGAATGGGAATTGTGATTGATTTTTATAATAAAAGATTTGATTCTCCCAACGCGCTTGTGATGTTGCCGACGGTGAGAAGCCCAATCGCTTACTGTTGCACTTCTGCAGACAATTTGTTTGGCTGATTTGGCGGTTAAAAAATGCTCATAAATCTCCCATGTTGTGCAGTTACGCAAGTTTAGTGCAGTCGTTTTTCTTCTGCCTCCCGCTTTCAGAAGGACTCTAGTATTGAAGAAAGAAGCGTAGTAGATGGGAGGAAAATGTTTGATGGGTTTGTGCGTTGGCAGTGTTAAAGATCGTAGCACTGGAGCTGTTGGACTGGGGTTTTTTCTTCTTTTTTCCCTTTGTTTTTCTTTCCCCACTTTTCTTTTTTTTCTTCTCCCCCCCCTTCCCCTTTTTCTTTCCCCCTTTCCCCCTTTTTCCTTCCTAACACAGTGGTGTTTTGTGTGGTGTTATTTTGAAAGCTGCTTCTAATTTTCTCCTCAGACCTTTTGTATCACTTTTTTTTTTTCCTGCATTCAAAAAACTAGCAAGGGCAGCCTTCTTCACAGAGTCTTCTTTTCCCTCTTCATCGGTTTGAAAGAATGGGTCTATAGATTCCTTGCATTGCTCTTTCCGTTACTGATGGATTCATAGTTGTGTGGGTTGTGGCTTTTTGTTTGTTTGTTTAACAGAGGAATTAAAAGGTTGACAAATACTCACCTTCATTTTTCAAAGCTTAGCCTGTGCCTGGTTTGCGGTGTTTTCTGCATTAGTGCTAGTGTGAAATGAGAACGGCAGCAAGCGGATGGGAAAGTAATAGAGGTTCTGGTCATATTTCTAATAAATGGGGGAAATGTGGTTTTCAGCAAGCCCAGGAAAGCACATTTTACAAGGTCACCAAGCAGACTAAGGAGAGAAGAGATTCTGTAATATCTAATTTCTTCTTAGATTGTAATATTAGATTGTAATTCACTTAAAACTGATGGTCAGTGCCACTCTTAATAGGACTTTTTAGAGCTGGACGCACAAATAACAAACTTTGTAGAGAAATATATTAAAGTTAGTAATTTCCTTCTCGACTCTTGGGACATCTCGATTGTCATTTTACATCTTGTCTGCGTGCTGGTTTCTGTCTGAGGCACCATATGTTTTCCTTGTCACCTTTATTGTGTGACCGACGTCACCTACGATGGGCCCCCGCTGTCCCTCTGCCTTTGCAGCCAGTGTAGGTATTTCTGTAGCCTTTTTGCTTTCCCTCAGGAGCCTCCTACGAGCCATTGTACAAACATGTTGGGCTCTTTTTCATCTTGCCTTGCCTCCAGTGACTTTTGCCCACCGTTTAAAGCCACTTTGTAGATGTCACCTACCATCTACTCACAGTTGTAAAACTTGCCTGCTGCTATCCCCGTCTTAGCTCATATTTTTACAGTATTTTTTTTCCTGCCTCTTAATTTGAAGCGACTTTGCTTCATGAGATGTTTTAGCTTTATAAATATTCTGGAGCAGAGCTCTTGGTTTAGAAGGAGAAGCGATCACTCAGATTATATTTTGCGACTTCTTCATTTGTGTTGCCTTTGGGTTCTTCACTTGATTTAAAGTTACTTTCTAGCTAAAAAGTCGCATGCAGTTTTTCTTAGATCAAATTTTGCATTGGCTTATTTTTAATTATGTTGTCCACTAGTTCATAATTATATGACATTTTGGATCATGCGCTTTTTCAACCTATCAGTAAGATCTTTTATATATAGTGTTTATCAAGGTTGTAGACCCAGCTACCCTGTTGTCATCTTCCATTGCTATCATGAGCCTCTCTGTTTTAGCCCCAAGCAGTTAGCATAGCTCTACATGAGGAAAGTCCCCACTCAAACTAGTGTCTCTTGAAAGGATCTTCATTTTATCAGATAATCTGTAAGAATTAACTAACTCAGTGCATCACTTTGCCAATGTCTATGGTGAAAGATCTGGCTTGGTTTGAGGCCTCCTTCCCTGTACTCCAGTAGCAAGGAAGGTTTAAAACTTAGGCTCAAAGAGTATGGACAGTCAGTCTTCCGGTTTACTTCCTCAGATTCCTCTCTGCTCTTGTCACATGAGGTTTTCCTAACGCTGAAGCAACGGCTGTTTAAGTCTCATCCAAATTCTGTGCTCTCTGTGAACACTAATAAGTATGCAGTTGCCTTTTCCAGTGGCGTAAGGTATAAATAAAAACATTGCTTTTACTTCAATACTACTTTTACTGGATTCTTTGCTTTAGTTTTCTTCAGTCTAACTGAGGAGGTAGCATTACTGTTAACTCCCACAGCTCAGGGCTCCAGCTGCATGCCTGTAGGAGCCAGAAGATTTCTATGTCTCATTTATGGTTGAGAAGACCTATTCACCTTGGCTGCATCTGGAGGTGTGACACAATCTATGGTCTGAGGTGATGCAGAAAATCCTTTCTTGATAGGTACTTGGTGTGCTTTGTGTGTATGTGCAGAGTCACAGGATCTGGGGTTGGGAATGGATATTCTCTAGAACTTGCTGTCCAGCTGGTCCAGGATCCTTTTACTGTTGTATAGAAGTGGGAGCCGCACGTCTTGGTGGCAATATTGGTGTCATCCGCTTTGCATGTGGCACGCTAATTAGTTTATGAACACTGGATTTGCTGGTGCAGATTCATACTCACTGGAAATAATCATAGAATGGATTGGGTTGGAAGGGACCCCTAAAGGCCATCTAGTCCAACCCCACTACAAGAAGCAGGGATGTCTCCAACTAGGTCAGGTTGCTCAGAGCCCCATCAAGCCTGACCTTGAATGTCTCCAGGGATGGGGCCTCCAGCACCCCTCTGGGTAACCTGCTCCAGTGATCCACCAACTACACAATCTGTTGTCAGAACAGAGTATTAATAGATGGCATATTATTAAATCAAATAAAAATGCTTAAAAGAGAAGCTGCAACCAGCAGCTGGATGTAAAGCTGCTACTACCTGCATGTAGCAACATGAAGCAGGACCTGGACTGAAAGCACAGCAATGCGTGTCTTTGTTAAAGTGTAAGTGAAATATTTGTCATGAGCATTAAAAGGAGAATCACTTGGGTTTGTTTGCACACCTCCTGCAAAAAAAGTGTCAACTTAAGCAAATTTTCAACACCCAACTTGTCGCTACCTGTGACAGCTTGTGTAGAAATTGCTGCAGCTGGGAAATCTCATGCCTGTGAATTTATGCTTGGATTGGAAGTTATCCCTGAAACTGCTCCGTGCTTCGGTGAGAACGTTTTTGCTAGTCCAGACTGCTACAAGAGGTATGCTTTGCCCTGCTGAACTTCTGCTCTAAAACAGCAAGGCCCGGCCTGAGGTGTGATATTACCTTAGCGATCTGTAAATCTTGGGCACAAGAAGAAAGAACAATTAATGTGAAGTTCCACAGGGAATCTGAGAAGCGACAGAGGTCAGTACTAGAACGTTCTGAAGATTCTTCCAGAAAACTCCTGGGTTTGGTGGCTTGTTTTCTTAAAGGGTAGTTGCATTCTGATGGCCCAGCAGAGGTTTAGTAAGGCACAGCCTTGGGTTTGTTCCCCATAGGAGGTACCGTATTTTGCAGCGACTTCTCAAGAGCATCCTGTGAGGCAGTGATTAAATGAATGATTAAACTTTGCCGCACCCACTACCAGAAAGCTGAAGAGCCCTTGTAGGTAGGGAGCATCGTTGCCCTTCATGTTACAGATGATTAAACTGAAACAAGTTTCAGTGAAGTGAACTGCCTGGAAGTGGTTAAATTTTGTTCTTAAGCCAGGTTTAGGAGTTGTAAGGGTTAGGAGTGTGGAAGTCATGCCATCCAGCCTGTGCTAGAGCTGGAAAGGTCATGTGCTCAGAGTGCTCATCCAGAGAGCACCAGCACTCCTTCCTTCGGTATGAGATGTTCCTCTGCTAGTGGACATTTCTGGTGGAGTTCTGCAGGGGAAATCTTCCAGCATAAAGTAGATTCTGGGGGCACAAAAGCAGGTGGTACTTGTGGTGACTTGCTGCAGGACCGTGGGCTGGGTGTTCCAGTATGACGTGCCCCTGCAGTGGAAGGAGGTTAGTGCTTTCCAGCTTGTTGAACCGTAGTATTTAAGGTTTGTGAGATGCTACATAAAAGCAAACTTACTGATGTCTGGAAGTGGGGAGATTTAAGGCATCTTTGTGGAGTGCCGCTGCCTCTCCTTTGGCCTCTGCTCTTTCCTCTCTATGGTTTGCCTTACAGTTTAAATGTTCTGATCTCATGCATCTGCCCCTGAGGATTCAGCAGCGGACCAAATGTCAAAATTGTTCTTGGTACAAGCATTTGTCTTTCATCTTGATTTATCAATGGGCTTCTGGCAAGGCCAGACAGGCAGCAGAGGGAACGTCTTCTCCTCATCTTCGACACTGCATTCTTGGCATTATGGAATGTGGGTCTAGAGAATTTGTATGGTGCTTATGCATTAACAGGATCTCCTTTTGGTGTGAGCCTAACACCCTCATGACAATTCTTCCTTGTCTGTCGCTTGGTTGTTCCTGCTACGGAGATAGTTCACAGGGAGGAGGAATCCCATTTGTTCCACAGAACCTGTGCACTTGATGCCACTCTTGTGTAGTTATATCCGTGGTTTTTGTTGTCCTCTACTTCTGAGATGGGAAGGATCTACTAGATAACTGACCTTTTTTTCCTTCATTTTCATAGTTATCAGTAGCCTGTTGATTGCGCTACAATGTGTGGAAATCAATGATAGCGGTTACCTACCGTTTATAAGAATAAAGAAAAGGTTGTATCAGTTTGTCCTTCATTACGTGGTTCCTGGCTTTTGCAGGTTTGAACTTGTGATTGTAATAGGGCACCCGCTAGCACAGGACAGCTTTGGCTGGGCAAAATTCAAGTTGTTTTTTGTTGGTGAATATACCAACTTGCTTAGACCTTGTGAAAGAAGTTGAGAACACATAGCAAATGGCTCTCAAAAGAGAAGAGATGGCCAGTGAGCTTTGGGGGGGGAAGATGGGCTGAGATCAAAGATAATCTGCTGCTACAGACTGATAATAAAACACAAATTATTTGGTTTTGGAGCAGCAGACTGAGTTCGTGTCAGATCAGTCCAGTCTCCAAAGTGGAGTGGGATATCTTAACGCTATGAATGAATGCTGGAAAACTTGAGGTAATTTCTTTTTCTCCAAATTAAACTTGGTACAAATGTGCTTTGGTTTTCAGTGTTTCTGTGCTGAAACATGCATTTGGAGGAGAGGCACAGATATAGGTCCTGTGCATCTATATACTGTATAACATCTGGCAAGTTTATGTCAGCAGATGAGGCTCAGTTTATTTTGATAACATCTAGGTCCTTGCCCTTCTTTGAGTTCTTGAGCAACTAATCCATGGGCGAATCACCTTGAGAACTGCTGTCTTTTTCAGTCTTGGTTCTTTAAAGAAAATGGATTCGAGCTTCTCCATTAAGTAAAGAGTAAAATGAAATTTGTTTCAGTAAGTTCTCAGATTTCCTCTGCTTTAGAGAGGTGAGTACTAGACAAGCCAAAGGCATGTGGCTTGTCAACTTCTCAGCTTGGTATCTTTCCAAATAAGTGGGTAAAAGCTTTCACCCGAGCTTTTTGCAAGTATTTTTTCCTCTACGTTACAGCTGCTTTTGACAGTTCCTTAGGGAACTGCCTGAGTGGGCAGTGCCAGCTGTCCACAGTCAGGGGGTAGGTAAAAAGCCTCTTGTGTTGAATACACACATCAGCACTAAGATACAGGCAGTGAAAGGTCATGGGAATTCTCCTATTTCTGATCAAACCAGCTTCAGCTTCCTTTTGGGGAGGAACTTCCTTCGAGTATCTGACAGTTTACTTTATAACAGCTGCATAGTCCAGGCATTCCCAAAATTTGAAATAGTTTTTCTGTGAAAATGGCCAATTCTTTTAAAAAACGAATTGGAATTGCATGTACTGAACAAATTCACCACAGGCAGTGTTTGAGTAAAGAAGTTGGTTTTGTTTTATTTTTTTTTTTACTCGAAATAGGCATAAAATTGACAAATATAAACACTGTGATCCCAGTCAGGAAACTGCCTTATCCCTAATACAAGCAAACAAACAAACAAGCCTTCCCTCTATCCAGATAAATCTCTCAGATGACAAGCCATCAAGTCTAAATACAGTCCCAGATTTAAACAGGAAACTGATATTTTTATAGTCGGAGCGGCTGCCTCCTCCCATGGCCTCAGGCTCAAACCCCATACGTTTCAAATAGATGCACAGAACGGCTGTTATAAATGCCGTTCTTTTATGTGAACCCAGTAACTCAGAGTAGAAAATTAATTATTTTGGTCTGTTTATGTTATGTTTATGTTCACAGTCAGTTAATCTGACTGTTTTCAAGAGATGCTGAAAAGCCTGTAAAAGTGCCTTTTCTACAAGATTTGTAGTTGTAACATTGTCACTCTCCCCACCCCTTTCAACCTCCTAATTTTTTTCCACCAGAATACTGTAATGATCATAAAGGAAGACATTGGTCCAAACATTGAATAAATCTGAAGAGACAAAGATATACCACAAGCAGAAGTTTCATTCTGAGAAGGAAGCTCTGGAGGGTTCACAAAGTGTTCTGAGAAGTTCTTCTCCCTTAGCAACTGGTCAGATTCTGTAGTTTTAAAAGATCTTCATCTTAAAATTAAATGTTTACATGAGGCTAAGAGGAATTTGTGAAACTGAAATGATAAAAGCCCCTGCAGCACTCTCAAAATGACAGCTGGGAGGGAAAACTCACTTGGGCAAGACACATTTCTTTTGCAGGCTTTCATACCGTAAGACCCGGTCCTCAGTTAAGCGTTAATTTACATGGCAGTGAGCTGCACCAGAAACTTCATTGCGTGACGGGGGTTTTCTCACCCCAAACCAGTCATCTCCATCTTGGGTACGACGTACTTGACCTTGGAGATTAGGAATGAGATATAATTTTCCTGTGTTGTAGAGGTACAGTTTCATTCTTCCCTCTGGCGTAATTGCCTAATTTGAAGAGTGTGGTGGTTTAACCCCAGGCAGCAGCTCAGCCCCCGCAGCCGCTCGCTCGCTCCGCTCTGGTGGGATGGGGGCGGGAATCGGAAGAGTAGAATTTAGAAATCTCATGGGCTGAGATAAAGGCAGTTTAACAGGTAAAGCAGAAGCTGCTCCCCCCAAGCAAAGCCAGAGCAGGAATTCCTTCCCCACTTCCCATCTCGGAGGAGCTCAGCCATCCCCGGGACAGCCGGGCTGCAGCACGCCTGACGGTGACTTGGGAAGCCAAACGCCATCACTCCCAACGTCCCCCCCTTCCTTCTTCTTCCCCGGCTTTATCTGCCGAGCGTGAGGTCGTGTGGTGTGGAGTATCCCCTTGGTCAGCTGGGGTCAGCTGTCCCAGCTGTGTCCCCTCCCAGCTCCTGGTGCCCCCCAGCCTGCTGGCTGGTGGGCTGGGCTGAGGAGCAGAAGAGGCCTTGACTCAGTGTCAGCGCTGCTCAGCAACACCTGAAACATCCTGAGGGACCAATGGCCTTTCCAGCACAGATCCAGAACACAGCCCCGTACCCACCACTGGGGAGAACTTTTAACTCTATCCTAGCTAAAACCAGCACAAAGAGTCTGTGTACATGGACTTGGAGCTTCTGAAGAGAGAAGAACATAGTGCTGTAGTTTGTGGTCTCAGCATTTGGAAGCAGGAGGAGTAACAGGATCCATACATAGCCCCCTGGTTAGTTTTTTATATTCCTTTAAAAAATGTCTTCAGCCAAACCTTCCCCTCAACTGTTCTTTCTGCCCTCTCATGCATTGCCTGTCAGGCATGTGAAAATTATGGATCCGTATTTCTGGTAGTTCCTGTGTGTTTTTTCAGAGCGTGTGGGTGGCGGTGTCAATCTGGAGGCAGCAGCGGGTCCTGTGACTCTGCTAATGCTGCATTAACCATCCCTGTGACCTACAGCAGCGTGTGGCAGAGTCCTGACTCAGTTTCCTTGCGTGCAAGGTGGGGGATAGCTGATAGCTTTCCGTACAAAGTGCTTGGATCTGTGGATGGAAAGAACTGTGAAAGAGGCTAAGCACTGCAGTTTGGGAGTGGAAAACTGACCTCTAGTTAGTCTCCCCCTTCTAAGTATACACCGTGTTTGTTTGATAGTGGAAATCTAATCCTCTGGGAAGCACAAACTCCTGTAACAGCTCTGATATGTATAAATAAAAACATATTCCTCATTACAAACAACATCAAAGCAATCGCAGTGTGGATTAAAATGCACACACCCCCTCCTCCCTACTAATATGCAGCAATGCGGAGTTCAAATGAAGCCATTAGCAGTATCGCCAAGTATTTGGCAAAAGCAACCACACTTGTGTAGCTACAGGCGATGAAAGTCCCTACTACCAAAAGGGAGGGACAGGGGGAGTAGCCTGCATTGATCTAATTAGTCCATGAGGCACAAAGTATGTAAAATCTCATTATATATCACCGGGAAAATTTGGCTTGAGAAGTAAGGAATATGTAACTGATTTGTCCATGGGTGGGTTATTTGTGTCTTTGAATCTTGCAACAGGAAACAGGGTTTCTGAGAACATATTAGAAACACACATACACGCACTTACATGCACACACGTACAAATATATAGATATATATGTATTTATCTGTGTTTATACATATGCACACGCATACGTGTAGCCAAAGCCGGCAACTCTTTCTCAGCCCTTACTCAGGGCATGCTTTCATGAGGAAGTTCCTGCTAGGGACAAAGTGAAGATTATTTTTTTGGATTCTTAATGAAGACTGTGACTCTTGCTACTGCCAGTCCCAGCCTGGAAACACAGTGTGTGGCTGTCCCAGTATTGCTAAACCCAGACGATGGGTTTGTCCCATCGCCCCAGGCAGTGCAGCTCATGCATGAAATAACTCTTCTCCCTAAAGAAGATCTGCTTCGAAATGGGGACTTAAAATGACTTTTTGTAACTTGCCTTTTGCCCTTTTAAGCCTTTCAGGGATTCGTGTTACATTTTAAAAATTTCTCTGAAACCCAGAACACTTGAAACATTTATATTAGAATTTAAGGCAAGATTCCCACCCATTCAGTGCCTCTCAAGAGCTGAAGATTTAAGTAAAATGCCAAATGTAAGTTACAAAAAACCCCAAACAAAATAAACATAACACTCAAGGAGCCACCCACCAAGCCCCAGAGCTAAATAGAACAAAAGGGGAGAGGAGACAGAGACACTGCAATGAAGAGACTAGTTCAGTCTTGCAGGTGGCCAGTAGCAGGAAAAAAGATCGAAGTTGTCCCACTGTAGCATCCCATTTCTTCCACAAGTAAAACAAAAGGTTTATGAGTCTCCAGAAGTTTATAGAATCCAAAGAAGGAGTGGGATTTGGAGAAGGTGATGTCTTATCACTGCAATTAGTAATTTAACTTGTTTGCAGGGTTGTTTAATAAAGAATGTAGGCAGTGTTCCAACCGCATTCTGTTCTGCCCTCTATTCCTTGTTCCTGAACGTGCAAGTCAGCTTCCTCTTTCCAAAACTCAAATACCACAGTGGAAATGACTTACGCTGTTTTTTAAGCCTGTGTCAGAGGAATAGTCTGTTAGGTGGTCTTTGCCCCATTGATGTTCTGGCAGCGATGGTGAAGGCACTAGGAGTGCCTCAGTGCGAGATAGTGCATCAGGTAAACTTAATTGCTGGAAGGCTACATGATATGCTGACCTTCTCCATTTTTAAGAAGGAATTCTGATGTTGATGTGTATCCCTGTTGAAGGTCATATCATGAATTAGACCTGTTCACAGGGCAGTGGTGGAGTCACCGTCCCTGGAGGTGTTAAAAAACTGAGTAGATGTGGCACTTTGGGGTGTGGCCTAGTGGTTGGGGAGATGTTGGGATGAAGACTGGACTTGATGATCCTAGAGGTCTTTTCCAACCTAAATGATTCTATGATTCTATAGATTAGTTACTGATACTTCTTTCCCCTCTGTAAATGGTGCTATCAGGCTGTAGCTGCCTGTAGATTTTTCCTTCCTGTAAGGTAATGGAGGCCTTAAAAATTGTATTTTATCCTTAGCTTTTTAGAGAAGTCATTTTGGTGGTTTTTTTGGTCCCCAGGGAGCCCTCTGAACGGTTTGCCTGATTGGAGAATTGGCCACTTCATTGCAATTAAGTTTGTTTGTTGATTTTGCAGCTCTTTGTTTTTGTAGCTATTTCACTGTTTTACAGTGCAGTTGTAAACCACAACTGGAGAAATGGTGTACAGAAATGAATCCCTTTCAGAGAATTATAAATCAATAAACTCACTAAAAACGGTTGTTCAGGTGGACATCCGAGGACATACCTTTTTGATGAGGCCAGTTTCATCCCTGAAACTCGTACATCCTTTCATCCTCTGCTTCCCAGTGAATGGGACAGGTACCTTAAAGCCAGAACCACTGTGCAAGGTAGGAGATCAAAAGGATGGCTGGAGCTAAAGCAGGAATGCTGAGCCCTGTTTGGAACAGGGATAGAATGCTTCACAAGTGTTTGGGCCCTGCACTTTGAGCCAAAGTTTAAATCTAACTTTACTAAAGAAGTGGAATATTCGTGTCTGTGAAAACTGAAACCAGGTCTTTTTGCAGGCCTGCAAACTTGGTGGAGATGATTGTGAAAACAAAAAACATTGGCAATTACTGATGTTCCTAAATGAGTGATTACCATGTGGGATTGGCAGAGATCTCTGGTAAGGGGTAGGGAGGGTTGTCTCCACAGCCCATGAACGTATTTCAGCTGGTACTGGGAGCCTCATACTTGGAGCCCTGCAGGTGGCACATCTCCTGAGAGGTGGACCTTGGCCAGTGTTCTCTGGAGCTGGACTTGACCCTTGAGTGAGGGGCTGGAGGGAAAAATGTGTACATGTGAAGTATGAATGCAGCCCAGCATCTCACTCTGAATAGCTGATGTGCTTTTGCAGCAGGCTTCTTAAATGAAAAGGCAGAAGGTAGCTAGAACAGACTGTCTAGCCTTTTTATGAGCTGCTTTGTTTTAAAGTTGGCAGAAGGAACGAGTGGAATATTAGCTGTGGTATGTTGAGGAAGACTGCATCTTGACTAAACCAGAAAGAGGAGCTCGGATACTCAGTACAGTTTGCAAAGAGAATGTGGCAACCACACCACCAATGTCAGATGTTACACCTTTTTCTTTTTTTTTCTTTTTTTTTTTTTAAGGATGTTTGTCACCTTGTAAAAATAGACCTCTTCTTAAAGGAGAAACACTTTTACATTGTCCACAAGTGTATGTGTAAAGGAGGTGCATAAGCCTGCAGAGTCCGAGGGAAGTAAGTCCTGTCGTGCAGTGAACAGGGCACTGGGAGCCAGCGAAACCATGGTCGTGTGTTAGGAATCTTCCCCCCCACCCCCCAATCATGTGCTTTTTCTATAATTCGGATCACAGGGCAGCTAAGTCACTTGCTTTCATGAACCACAAACACTTGGAAGGGCAAACAAGTGCTTTTCTAAAATTAATGTGAAATAAATGCTAAGAGGGGAGTAGTGATACACCAGAAATATTTGCTAAGTAGGCTGTTCTCTGATTGTTCGAGAGCTGGGTCTGATACCCACACCTCCAGCTAAGATCACAGGAATCTCCTGAGCCCGCGCAGTACTGAGTGAGAGAAATATGTTTGGTTTTGGTACCAGTCTGCTGTTACCAAGAGGGTTTTTTTCATTACAGTGGCGAAATGACTTTTAGATCCAGGACATCCTTGGTAGAAGTATCCTGCTAGTGTGACGTGTAACACACTGGTTTGCCCAACTATGTCAGCAATTCCTCTAATTTTTCTAATGTAATAAAGTGGGTTTTTTAATTGAATGGGACCACACAGATCTGACAAAAAGGAATTTTTGATTAAATCTGTGATGATATTGCAGAGGTTCTTCCTCTTCTGCTACTCAATGGCTCATCAAGTCTGTGAAAAGATGGGGGACCATGAAGGGAAATGCAGTTTCAAGAGTGAATGTGTCATCTGTTGTGGGATTATTACTTCAAAATATGTTTACAAACACGATCTAGAAAGATGCAGCTTCTGGCTACGTATTGGGGACTTTACATCTATGGGATGGTAATTACCTACAGATAGCAAAACCAAACAGAAACCATGTATTGTTAACAATACATATGCTTTAAACAATGCCCGGAAATATATTTGAAATCTAAGTTTACCTTGTAAAGCTAGGTTTTAAAAGTGGGGGGTTTTTAATCTAGAAGAACAATTAAAAGTTCTATAACTTAACTTACCAAGGTGCAGCTTGGTTGTTTTTTTTTTTCCTTAATCAAATTAATCTAAAGAAAAAGAAAATGTAGAGAATTTTGGTTGTTGTTATGGTTATGTTTGAGGCTTATTAACATAATTGCACCAAAACTGGGATTGAAGTTTCCTGTTTTCTAACAGCGTTGCGGTTCTCAGTCACCACCACAGCTGGTGTATTGTTGGTTCAGAATGCATTCCATATGTGCTGAAGACCACAACGAGGAGGGATTTACAGGGTAGAGATGGAGTGCAAATAATGAAGGTGGGAAGCACACATCTCTGCTTATGTTTTAGAATAAAAAGTCTTCACAAAACAGCAGTCACACCAATTCACAGAATGGTTGAGGTAGGAAGGAACCTCTGGAGGTCGTCATGTTCAGAGAGCTGATTGCCCTGGACCAGGTGACTTCTGAGTATCTCCAAGGATGGAGACTCCACAGCCTCCCTGGGCAACCTCTGCCAGTGCTTGGTCACTCTCACAGTGAGAAAGTATTTCCTGATGTTTGGAGGGAGCCTCCTGTGTTTCAGTCTGTGCCCCGTGTCACTGGGTACTACTGAAAAGAGCCTGGCTCCATCTTTTTTACGCCCTTCCTGCAGGTATTTACCTGCATTCATGAGATTTCCCCCTGAGCCTCCTTTTCTCCAGTCTAAGCAGCCCCAGCTCTCTCAGCCTTTTCTCATATCAGAGATGCTTCAGTCCCTTCATCTTCTTCATGGCCTGTTGCTAAATTCACACCAACATGTCCACATCTCTTTTGTGCCTAGGAGCCAAGAATGGGACACAATACTCCAGAGGTAGCCTCACCAGTGCTGAGTAGAGAAGAATGATCACCTCCCTTGACCTGCTGGCAACAGTTCTCTTAATACAGCCCATAATACCATTAGCCTTCTTTGCAGCAAGGGCACATTAATGGCTCATGTTCAGCTTGGTGTCCACCAGGATCCCCAGGTCCTTTTCTGCCCAACCGCTTTCCAGCTGCATGGCCCCCAGCAGATAAAAGTGCTATGGGGTTGTTCCTCCCCAGGTGCAGGACTTTGCAGTTCTCCTTGTTGAACTTTATGAGGGTCTGTCAGCCTGGTTCTCCAACCATCATATACAACCTTTGGATGAACATCCAAACACCGTTTAATTTCAGCTCGGGGATTACAGATTGGCAGAAGAGGTTGAAGAAACTGTAGGCGTGTGTTGGTACATGCTCTATAGAATCGTGGTTAGTGTAACCTGGGGGTGACCACGTCACTGACCTTACCGCAGAAAGGGCTAAATGAAAAAGTAGTGTTATGTGTGCTTCAAGTTCTACATGACTGTTTTGTCCGAGGGTAATCAAGAAAAATATATGATGTAGAGTGCGTTACACCCACAAAAATAAACTAGTGGTCAGTATATATAGTTCTTTACCATATTTCTATAATTTTAAGCGGTTGACATCATCTAGTTGTTTTGAAAGGCTGAAACGGGAATACAGGAGAAGAGCGTGCTGTGCTTGTGTCTCAGAGCGGCTCACTCCTCGGTTCCCTTGTTCCCTACAGCTGTAAGTGTTTCTTCAGTCGGACTTTAATCCCCCAGGTCACCCGTCAGCGTACATCCTGGTTCAGGGAGTGCCGCGTTCCCGACGCGCTGCCCCGCGTGCCCAACGCTGCTGTCGGTGCCTTGTTTCGGGAGCTGTGGGAAGACAGCACATGGTGGTAGCAAACTCACGGGTGCAAACCTAACCCTTCGGTGCTTCCTGAGAAAAGCTGGCAGAAAAATATTCCTAAGAGCACTTTGCTTCAGGTGGCCGTAGCATTTCTGGTTTGGAGATGAAAGCTTTCAAACCAGGTTTACACCAAAGTGTTGAGGTTGGTTTAAGTCAGCGCTGCAGCTGAGAGAGGAGAGGAGAAGTTGGGTAGTTTTACTCTGAATCAAATCCTTGCCCCTCTGACTCTCCAGCCACAGAAATGCCATGTGCTGGCAGAGAAGGGGAGTGAGCTGCAAGGGCTGATGTGTAGGTGAATCCTTGGACCATCTCTTCCAGTGGCTTAAACAATCATGAACTTGTGGAGCTATTGTGTAGTAAAATCATAGTCTCAGTTTATGTTGAGAGAGGTACATGAGCATCTTAAACCTCTACCTCTGGCTTCAATTTTCTCAAGCACGTGGAGCCAAGCATTCACCTGGGGAAAAAAGGACTTAACTTTTCTCATGGAGACCTGTCAAACAACACTAGCTTTTGAGCTCTTAATCCAAAGCAAGAGGCGAATCAGCTTGAAGAATTTTTTCCTAGGAAACATATCAAATAGTTTTGCACTGCTAGCAACAAG
This sequence comes from Eurystomus gularis, assembly GCA_013400335.1. Lineage (NCBI taxonomy): Eukaryota > Metazoa > Chordata > Aves > Coraciiformes > Coraciidae > Eurystomus > Eurystomus gularis. The sequence continues at coordinate 67,865 of VZZY01023719.1, read as the reverse complement.
AGCTGGGAGAACCAGTTTCTTGACTTCACATACCTCTGGAAAGAAGCAAGCAAAGGGAATTGGAAATTTTCATACTCCTTTCTAGGGGTGCTAACCTGAGAAGAAATAATACCGTTTGAATTACCATACTTCCATTTGTCTTGGCTGGAAAATGGTGAGTTTTTTATTGGACTTTTTTTTTTTTTTTACACAAGAATATTTTCCAAAAACATTCGTGGATTATGTAGCTATTTCCACAGAAGCAGCTTTTAGATTTACTTTCCAGTAGAGTTGTGATTTCTTTTCTGAGATGAGATACCCAATTCCTAAACGGGCTTCTGTGAACAGCCCTGCAACATCTTCCAGCTGTGCCATTGCCCTCTTCTGAGCTGTGAATAGGCTTCTCTCTAATTCCTTGCTTAAAAAGAGTTTGTATTGCTTTCTTGTTGAGGTGAGGCTGACGTAGTTATGTTGGACCCGAACGCAGGAGGGCTGAATGCTTCGGTGTTACTCAAGCAGGATCAGGAGGTGTGGGAAACCAACCCACCAAACCAAACCATCCAGCCCTCCTCGTAGAATGACTTCAATTATAGTGGCCACCCCTCAGGACCAGGTTATTGTTTCTGGATTCGAGGAACCAGCCTGGCAGTTAAACTAGCCGGGGAGTTCCATGTAACGTTGGTGAAGGCGGTCGTTTCCAATTAAAGCTAAATCCCTGATGGCATTTGTGTTGATGGATGAGGCCAGCGAAAGAGGCCGAAGGCCTCGCGTGTCTTTGCCTTGCTGGAGTTCATAACTTCGAGTATGTGAACTTTGACTATTTTAGCGAGGTTAAAATAATTATCTGTAAAGTATGTCGAATAAATGACCTTTAGGATGAAATGAAATGAGAGTATTTTGTTTGCATGTTTGTGGCTCAAATTCTTGTTCAAAAGTAAGCTGTTTTTTGAGATTGTTCGTTGCTTATTTCAGGATTTTCATGGAGAATTTTAGATATTTTTTTTTTGGTGTGTTTTCATAGGCAGCTTATGATTCCTTTAAGCTTTTTTTATTGTCAGAAGTTCCAGCAAGTTTAACTAAAGCTTAAGCATGTGTTTCTGATTAATTTATAAGCTTTCTGTAGGAATATTGGAAAATAGAGCAATAATACGACCGCAAATATTTTTGTTTAATTTAAAATACATGCTTTTATGCTGCTTTAAAAAAAAAAGGCAGTGTAATGCTATATATTCTTAAAGATACTGCACATGTGCTGTAGTAGGGTTATGCCTTTATGTTCAAGTAGCAGATAAAAGCTGCACCCAAGTCGAATGCTGTTGTGCTTGCTGCTGTACGTGCCTATAACTCTTAGTTCTCCATCTATTGAAAGCATTAGGAACTTCAGTTCCAACTGTCCGTCTCTCTTCTTGTACTTGAGAGTTGCATTGCATGAAGAGTTATTGATGAGATTTCAGCAAGGCGAAAAATGGGCACAGCCACTTATCTCCTGTGATCCCTCTCTTTTATTTCAGAGAGTAAGTACTGCTAAAATCATACCTGAGCTTAGGGGCAGAGAGGATTCCAGTTTGGAGATTCTTCCTCTCCTGATTAGGATGAGAACTGTCATGGTTTAACCCCAGGCAGCAGCTCAGCTCCCACAGCCGCTCGCTCCTCTGTGGTGGGATGGGGGAGAGAATCGGAAGAGTAAAAGCAACAAAACCCGTGAGATGAGAATGAAGGCAGTTTAATAGGTAAAGCAGAAGCTGAACACCCAAGCAAAGCCAGAGCAGGAATTCCCTCCCCACTTCCCATCTCGGAGGAGCTCAGCCATCCCCGGGACAGCCGGGCTGCAGCACGCCTGACGGTGACTTGGGAAGCCAAACGCCATCACTCCCAATGTCCCCCCCTTCCTTCTTCTTCCCCGGCTTTATCTGCCGAGCGTGAGGTCGTGTGGTGTGGAGTATCCCCTTGGTCAGCTGGGGTCAGCTGTCCCAGCTGTGTCCCCTCCCAGCTCCTGGTGCCCCCCAGCCTGCTGGCTGGTGGGCTGGGCTGAGGAGCAGAAGAGGCCTTGACTCAGTGTCAGCGCTGCTCAGCAACACCCGAAACATCCTGAGGGACCAACAGCCTTTCCAGCACAGATCCAGAACACAGCCCCGTACCGCTACTGGGGAGAACATCAACTCCACCCCAGCACAAGGCAGTAGGAAACACTTTGCTCAGATGACGTTTCCAGTCTTTCTTCTAAGTCAGCTTTTACTTCATGTTCCATTCAGGACTTCCTATTACGTCGAGGGTGTCTAGGGTCAGGTCAAAGTCCATCTAGTCCTGGCATCTGACTCCAACAGTGAACTGAAGCAGGTATCTACGGAAGAGGAAAAGCTGGATATGTACACGCGATTTATGTGAACTACCCTCTCATCTTTCAAATATTTTTAAGCTCGGGGTTTTTCCCTTGACATGGCAGGACAGCAGCTGATCCATACAGTATGGGTTGGCCTTCAGGGAGGGAAATACTGTCAAGGAGTTCTTTTTAAAAAACCATAGTTCAAATTCACATAGATTTCCCTCCCCGCTGCTTTAAAATTGAATCCTGGTTTTCTGCTGAACCTTTCCAGGCTTAGACGCATCGTGCTGCAATCTCTGTTCAGAAGGATGAGGTTTTGTCCCAGTCCGTGTTGGCAAGGCCAGAGGAATACAGGGCAGAAAGACACATCTTGGAGTGCAAGCAGGTGGAATCATTGCCTCACCTGCAAGTTCAGGGTGAAAAACCTGTGCTCTTTTCCCCATCATCAGTCTCCTCACATTTCACACGATAATTTGAGAGCGAGACTGAAGTTTTGGTTTTTTTTATTGCAGGAGGGTGACATTTCTGGGCAGATTACAGCTGAGAGGTGGTTGGGTCAGTTTTTGTTGCTTGGCTTTGCTGACATGCCTTGTGAGTGGCTCGGTCGTGTGGACAGGTTGTATTTTGCCTTTTTTACCTGGAATTGAGTGTCTCCAAATAGTGCTGGTTTCACATTAAATACGAGCTCTTGGGGCGTTTGCATAGGAATAAGAGAGCGCAAAACTTTGATTTGTTTCTAATTAACTGTCAGCCCTCTCAGGTGCAATTATCAACTACATAGCATACAAGTCTTCAATTATTTAATGTGTTTATTATTTTAGAATATGTCCCCCAGTTAATTTGGAGTATGAAATCACTCCTACTGTTTCAAATGTAGAGAACTCCTCTTGTTACCCAGTGAGGCACGTGTCTTTATATACCCATCGATCTACATGCTATCCCGCAGGTTGTTTGCACCACTGAAGCTGATGTTACGTGGGTTCTTTGCGTGGGTGCCTGCGGGCAGTCCCTGCCCTCCCTCCTGCTCTGTTCTGGCGGGCTGAGCAGTCTGTGAAGCCACGTGGAAAAGCAGAGCGAGGAACTGATGCAGCTGAAAAATAACCAGCCAAAAGGTTTCTGTTCTTCAGTCTGACACATTTTTGTGCCACGCAAGTAGCTGTGCTGACATAGCAAGAAGGTATCAGTGTGACTAGAGGAATGAGGGGCCAGAGGCAAGGTGGCATCTGCTCGAACTGGGCTGGAGCAGCAATCCCTGCCAAACTTTAAGCTGTGGTCTGAAAGATATATTAGCTTGGCTCCTTTTTTTGGTATTGAGAAGCAGTTTGAACAGACAAGGCAGGGTTCAGAAAGGAAGGAGACATTTTATCCATGTTATGCACATGGAGAAATAATGTTTGGAGAGATTCGGCGACTTACTTGAGGTCACACACCAACATCCATCTTCGTCTAATATTTGAGCTCTAAAGCTAAACTATCCTCTTGAAACCTGAGTTAAGTGCTCAGATTCGTATAGAAGGGACTCTTTGGTGCTTTTCTCTTGGAGTGGTCTTAAACTAGTGTGATAAAGGCAGAGAAGAAGCTTCCAAGTTGCAGTTGACGGTAACTAACTTCCTGAAGATCTCTGCTCTTCTCTTGTCAGTAGATGGTAAATACACCTCTTTTATTTTCTTATGTTGGGGTACAGGGAATCGTGGCCTAAAAAATCTGTCTTGTAAGCTAAAAGGACATCCTAAATTTCAACTAAACTCTTGACTCCGCGGTTCAAAATCACAATCCTGTTAACAGAACAAGAAGAAATCTATCCATCAATCAGTGTCTGTTGGAGCTTATTACCTGTGCTCGTGTTTTGAAAAGTCTGTTTGAAAATGCATTACTCTCTTTGGAACTAAGGTCTTCTGAAGTCCTAGGAGAAAATCAGGTGTGGTGGTGATTTGATATGGAAAAATAGGAACAGATTGACACTGCAAGTAAATAAGCTCTTCACAAGGTGATAATACAAGCCAAGATATAAGAATGTATTTTGGTTATATAATCAAAGGGCAGGCTTCTTTACCCTCTGGAGTTTTCTACTTCTTTCCATTTTTCATTGCCTTTTTCTTTCCCTGTTGACTACCACCCACTTGATTTGTCACACAGGTTCATTCTCCAGCCAAAGACGACTGAGCATTGTTTACCTGAGATGCCTTTTTAGGGTCTTCTGGTGAGAATAGTTAGAAGCCGTTCACAGGATCACAGAACAGTTGAGGTTGGAAGGGACCTCTGGAGGTCATCCAGCCCAACTCCTGTGCTGAAGCAGGGCCTCCTAGAGAGAGTTGCCCAGGACCATGACCAGATGGCTTTTGAATGCCTCCAAGGATGGAGATTCTGCAGCCTCCCTGGCCAACCTGTTCCAGTTCTCAGTCACCCTCACAGCAAAAGAAAGAGCAGATCTCCTCTTCCACAGGGGAAGAGGAAAAGATGCACAAGAGAAGAGTCATAGGCACAAAAGCCGTGACCCATATGAGATGGGTCTCATCATAATATGCCAGTCGTGTCATTTTACAACCTGCTATATCTGCTTACTGCTCACATAGTGATTTAGCTCAGCCCAAGGGTTGGTTTCCATTTGACTACAGCTTTGTCTGTAGCAATTGATTACATTTTGTTTTATCTTGATGAATTAAATATAGGAGCGAGATGTCTGAGGTCTCTTCATTGTTCCATCAAAAGACATCCTATGTCTGTGCTGAATAGTTGTTTGGTTTGGGTTTTTTTTTTTTTTTCACAAATGCACCTGAAATGTAGCTTGGCTACATGAATCACGCTGATGTGTAGACTTTAATTGCATTGCTTTTCTTTAATCTTCTTCAAAGAGCCAAGAGCTTTGGAGTATTATATTTGGAAATATTTATTAAATCATTTTGCATACACTGCAGCAGCATCTAAAAAAAAAAAAAATCAATCACACTTGATTGTGTTTTTTGTGTAATTCAGTTCATTAAAGCGTTTGATGTTGATTTCATTTTGCCCAGAACAGGTTTGAGCTGAGCTTGGAGATGCCTCATTAGGAGATTTGTCAGTGAAGTCTTTGACTAATCAGGGGCTTTCAGTGAGTGGCTCTGTTCAAGGGGGGCTTTCAGTGTGTCCTGTGGAAAGCACAGCAGATTTGGTGTTGCATTTATCCTTTGACCCAAGCAGAGATCCATTTATTGGTTGTAGAAGGAGGACAAAAACTGACTAGAAAAAAAGCCTATTCTGGTCTCTTTGTGCTAAATGCTAAGGAACGCACCTCAGCAGCTTCCCTTTGGCTGCAGCCGGCAGGCCACGCGCTGTGTCAGACAGGAAATTATGACTATTGTATGTACCTATATTGAACTGCATGTGACAACTCACTGCTCAAGCTTTGTCCTGGCTGCTACTAGAAGATGATCCCATGGTAAGTTTGTGTTTCCTGCCTGATGGCACTCATTGCACATGGCACAGAGAAGTTCTCCAAGTCAGAGCTGTGTTTCCACATCCAAAGGAAGCCTGCTTGGATTCATAGGTGTTCTGCCCACAGGACTAGGAGGAAGGATGCAGTGAAGCTGGTCAAGGGTCTAGAGAACAAGTCCTGTGAAGAGCAGTGGAGGGACCTGGGGTTGTTCAGCCTGGAGAAAAGGAGGCTCAAGGGAGACCTTGCTCTCAACAGCTCCCTGAAAGGAGGTTATAGCAAGGTGGGGGTCAGTCTCTTCTCCCAAGTAACAAGGGATAAGACAAGAGGCAATGGTCTCAAGTTGCACCAGGAGAGATTTAGATTGGATGTTAGGAACAGTTTCTTCCCCAAAAGGGTTGTGGAGCCCTGGCCCAGGCTGCCCAGGGCAGTGGTGGAGTCCCCATCCCTGGAGGGATTTAAAAGATGTGTAGATCTTTTCCAACCTACACAATCCTATGATTCTATGTAGGATTGCTGCAATAAGATCTCCCTGGAGCCTCCTCTTCTCCAGGCTGAACAACCCCAACTCAGCCTTTCTTCATAGCAGCAGTCTTCCAGCCCTCTGATCATTTTTATGGCCCTCCTCTGGGTCTGCTCTAACAGGTCCATGTCTGTCTTATACTGGGGACTCCAGAGCTGGATGCAGTACTCCATTTGGTGTCTTATGAGAGCAAAGAGGGAGAATTGGTTCCCTTGACTGCTGGCCACGCTGCTTCTTATGCAACAGCCCAGGACATGATTGATGTTCTGGGCTGCAAGCACACATTGCCAGCTTATGTCCAATTTTTTGTCCACCAGTATCCCCAGGTGCTTCTCCACAGGGTTGTTCTCAATCCATTCATCTCCCAGTCTGTCTTGATACTGGGGATTGCCCTGATGCAGGTGCAGGGCCTTGCGCTTGGCATTGTTGAACTTCATGAGGTTCCTGAAGGTCAACAGTTTTGTGTCATCTGCAATATCCACAGATGCACATGGATTTAAATAATGTGTGTTTCTGCATCCTTGGCTCCTATCTTTGATGTATTTTAGTCAGCAATTCTAGCATTTAAATTCATTTTTACTGTCCATATCTGTAAAAGTAGTTGGAAATGTGGTAGTTTGATCATCATCCTGCTGATGGGTTGTTCTGAAGGAGGTGGTGTCTCATTTATCTGGTGTGGCACCAGTCTGGCTCCAGCACCTGAGTGTGCATGGTGAACTTTTGAACTTGCAGTACTGCATTTGGACTGATACTATTTTAAATAAGTGAGCATTTGGGGTTTGCCTGGACATGATGTAATGAGATAATTGCAGAACCATTCGGCTTTTAACCACAGATAGAGCTTTTTTTTTTTCCCTAATGTACTGTATTTAGCTTAACAAAATAAAAAGACATTTATCTTCAGTCTGCTACTTCATCAAGTAGTAGAAGAGTCATAGGCTGATGGGCTGACAGAAAACTCCCCTGAAACTTAATTTTGAGGAACGCCAGCGTTATTTTTAGCTGCCTCCAGCAGGAAGCTTTGTGTCTGGAAGGACTCCAGGACATCCTAGAGGTGTTCAAATCCACATAAGTTGCTAGATAGTCTTAAAGTTCTTGTGAAGTTGTTTTCTAGTGCAGATAAAGACATCTGCAGTCTAGCATTGCAAGATGGACTGTGCTAAAGTGACGATTTCTGTGTATAGTGTAGGTAAATGAGGGATGCAGTAGTTGACTGCTCATCGCTGCTGTTTGGCTGGTGGTGACTGGAAGATCCCATATGTGTGGGTGGGTTGACCTTGGCTGGATGTCAGGTGCCCACCAAAGCTGCTCTGTCACTGCCCTCCGCAGCTGGACGAGGGAGAGAAAACATAACAAAAGGCTCTTGAGTTAAGGGCAAGGAGAGATCACTCACCAAATTACCATCCCAGGCAAAACAGACTCAACTCAGATTAATTTAATTTATTGCCAATCAAATCAGAATAGGGTAATGAGAAAGAAAACCAAATCTTAAAATACCTTCCCCTCCACTCCTCCCTTCTTCTTGGGCTCAACTTCACTCCCAATTTTCTCTACCTCCTCAGCCATTGTAGTTACATTGCAGCTACCAATTGCAAGAAAGAGGATGGGGAGGATTTGTAGTAGGATCTGGGGATTTGTCAGATAAATATTTTGCCTGAGTCTTAAAAATACACACTCTTTGCCATAGATAAGAGATGTCTGGATGATCGAAAAGATTATTGCAGTTTGTGGAGTGGGTGGAGGTGACTTTAGGTGTGTGACATGGGGAATTGCATATAGACATCTTAGTTTCTTATCTTGCCCAATGATTATTGATCAAGGTCAGCCTATATGAATCTCTTCCCTTATGCCAAGCATGGTGGGGTAGTATGAAATCATTGTAGTAATTGGTTAGGAATTAATTAACTAGTAGCATATATCTGTGGGGCTTATCTCATCTCCAATACTATTTTGCTTTCTCTGCAGTTTTAGGAATACAAATTTATAGAGGTCAATACTTATTCCACATCTTAAAGATCTTGCTTATCACAACAGTGAGAAAACTTAATTTTATATGGTAAAAAAAGCCCAAAACTTCAGACAGTGCAGATTCTACACGGCCTTGTTATGCCCTGAAAGAATTCTCGTGGCCTCTGTTCCCCATGATTAAGTGCCAGAGGTCACTCCAGCAATCCTGTATTCCTGGGGGGAGAGTTCAGTAGTGAGACCAAGACACGAATGGAGATGAACAATCTCCTGAAACTCACTCCCATCCCAAAAAACTCTCCCTATGCAGTGGTCTTTGCAAGTTTGAACTGATGCAAGTTAAATTCAGGTTTTCCAGGGAGAAGGGATGAGATAAGCCGCTCTCAGTCCTGTCATTCCGGTGTATTTCTCTTTCAACAAATCCAGAGGTTCATTCTTTTGAAAGAAGCAGGCTGTGAATTTCAAGAGCTTCTTGTGTAGAAATAGGAGTTGTCAAAATATGGGTGATATTGCCATTTTTGTTGTACCCACATTAAAGAAGGTTGTTTTTTCTTTTTTTCTCCTGCATCTCACAGGTCATAAATGTTGATGGAACAATGAGGAAAACCCTCCTAGAAGATAAACTTCCACATATATTTGGGTTCACACTGCTGGGAGACTACATCTACTGGACTGACTGGCAGAGACGAAGCATTGAAAGAGTCCACAAGATAAAGGCTAGCAGGGACATCATTATTGATCAGCTGCCGGATTTAATGGGCCTTAAAGCAACAAGTGTCACCAAAGTGTTTGGTAAGCATGAGCAACCATAGGACGGATCTATAGTCGTTTCTAGATGGGCTTGCTTTCATTAAGCGACTGCTGATTACTTGTAATGAGAGTAACTGTGGTCTCCTAGGTTTGAATCGTTTTAAAGGAAAACTGCAACTACTGTTTGTAAAGTTGGGAAAATAGTGTTGCAAAGGAATCATAGAATGCATTGGGTTGAAAGGGACCTTCAAAGGTCATCTAGTCCAACCCACCTGCAGTGAGCAGGGACATCTCTAACTAGGTCAGGTTACTCAGAGCCCCCATCAAGCATGACCTTGAATGTCTCCAGGGATGGGGCATCCACCACCTCTCTGGGCAACCTAGTCCAGTGATCCACCACCCTCCTAGTAGAGAACTTCTTCCTAATGTCCAATCTAAATATCCCTTTCTCTAGTTTAAAACCATTGCCTCTCATCTATCACTACAAGCCCTTGTAAAACGTCCCTCTGCAGTTTTCTTGTAGCCCCCCTCCAGATACTGGAAGGATGGGCTTCCAGTTTTCAGTGACATTTGACATGTCTTCCAGAGCTTCCACTACACTCCTTGAATTGTTGTGAGGAGAGTTTTATACTTGCCTCTAGTCCACAGGAATCATTACTGCTGGTGTGCACAGAACTGCTGCATTTCCTGTTGCTCTTTTCATCCAGTACAAGGTCCCAGTGATGTCAGCAGAATGCGTTTTACTGTGTCAGGTGGTATAGGCAGAGTTAGTGATGAGAACATTTCTCAAAGCACGTGGCACTTAAATAGTGACACTAACACCTAAATTGTACTTAAATCTTAACAATTAAATCTTGTCCTCAGCATGGGATCAGCAGCTAGGGCTCATGTTCTTCCACTGCATCTGCTGAAAGGTGCGGCCAGTGTTTTACGTCCTCTGCTAGCATTTTGCACAGGAGTATGTCCCAGGGACCTCCTGGCCTCAGTAGTAGCTCATGGGAGACACATGTTCACCACAGATCTGTCTGCTGCCTGGAACACTGGGGTCTGAGCGTAGCTGTGGACGGGTTCATTGGTCAGCTGTTAAAATGGCTGAGAATAGGTGCAACAGCATCACGTTAAGTAGGTTGTCAAGTTACACCCTGCCAGTACGTGGGTTTCCAGCCTTTTAGGAAGCTTCACTTGGAGGATAATTGAGTCGTCAAGCTGCAGGTTATGACATCAGTCTGAAATATGTATGCCCTAAAAAGGGGAAAATGAAAAGAAACCTAGTTGAGACTGATCTTGGAGATTTATTTTTTGTGGTAACAGTCAAGAGAAATGCACTCATTTATCTTCTGGTCCTTACTTTCCCCTCCGCATTCCCTCCCCATCTGGTCAAGGTTGTTCACATGAAAAAATAAATGTGAGATTGTGGTGATCTTGTTGGAACGGCTTCTGGTAATGAACCTTCTCAGCTTTAAATGAAGCAGCTGGGAAAGAACTGCAACGATACAGCTCTTTTCTCACCATTTTGTATCGATGAGCATTTGTAAAACTGATGGTTTCAAAGAGGTACAAAAATGGGGTAGTCGGCCCAAAATAATCAAGCAGGACATGATGTAATTACCCTCCTTCAGTGAAGGAATTGAATCTGTTCGGAAAGCAGAAGGATGCCTTCGTAGCTGTTATTTGTACTGCAGGAGGGGTAGGACCAGCTCCCTAATCTTTGGGTAGAATGAAAGACAGTTTGGAATGTTTGTTGTTGTTGTTGAATTCCCTGTTGACAACCCATAGTGTTAAATAGTTTTGAAAAATTATAGTTACATTGCATGTCTGCTCAGCCTCTCCTCCCCTTTCCACCTACGTCCACAATGCAATATCTGTTTTGTTTTATTTTTTGTTTGTTTTTTTTTTTTTTTTTAAGGAACTAATTCATGTGCAGAGAACAACGGAGGCTGCAGCCATCTGTGTTTCTTTACGCCCCAGGAGACCAGGTGTGCCTGTCCCATTGGCCTTGAGCTGTTGAGTGACATGAAGACTTGCATCATTCCTGAAGCCTTCTTAGTTTTCACAAGCAGAGCAGCAATTCATAGGATTTCCCTTGAAACCAATAATAATGATGTCGCTATTCCTCTCACTGGAGTCAAGGAAGCATCTGCTCTGGATTTTGATGTCTCTGATAACAGAATCTATTGGACCGATGTTAGTTTGAAGGTATTACCGATGTGTGAATTCCTTGCATATAAAGCCACTGAGCAGTTACTTTGATCTAACAAAGGTCTCTGTTACATGATCTGTCCTGCAGTTGCTAATGTTGTCACTGAATTGCATCCAAGGAGGCTCTTGGAGATGAAGACAGTTGCATTGTTGAATGCACAGTTGGGTGACAGGCATCTTCCTGCTTCAAATAAAAACCCGAAGTGGTGTCAGCTCATACCGAATGTCTTGGATGCTGCATGTGTTGCATCCATATATGTATCCATTGTAGAAAGGCTGTTTTCGTGTCACACGGTAGACTAATTTAAACATCAAGTTTGGCAACCCCCCGAGCTTTCCATCTTCTTCCAGTTTTGACTTGGAAGGCAATCTTCCTCAATATTAACATTTGGCAAGTGAACTTTGGATTGGCTGCTGTTAGCCTGCGGCTCCAGCTTGGCACGGAAGAGGCCAGGGAACTTGTCCAGTCCCCTCCACACTGTGCTAAGCCCCCACCTGCCCCCAGTTCTATCTCCGTGTGTTCCCCAGGAGTCTGGCGTTTCGTGTGACATGGTTGGTTCCCATCCAGGTGCATGCTAAAGGAAGCATTGTGCTGTTCATCAGCGCTGCTCTGCTTTTTGAAGTGAATTAAGTAGTGGTAGAAAATGACAGATTCACTTCGCTGGAACTGAATTTCTCTGTTTAGCCTCTTAGTAAGTTTTCCAAGAGCAATCAAAGCTTCCTCGCCAATGTGCCGAAGCCATAATAGGGAAAAGCTCGCTTGTGGTGCCGGTGGGCACATGTGGTTTCCATAGCCTCTCTGTGAAGCCTAATGAGGGTTGTGCTTCAGCATTAACGGTGCTGCTTGTGGCGTGGGTACTTCTCCTTGAGGAACAGTGCCAATGTAATAAATCAGCGTACTGCAGACACCGTTACTAAATAAATCTCATGCAAGTACGGGAAGAGCTGGAACTATGGTCATCTTAACCATTCATAGTGGAAAACGCATTACTTCAGCTGCACCGGTGCGTAGATCCCCGTCTCGCTCTGTGCAGAAGTGGAAAACGTTGTATTGTTTGTGGCCTCCCAAGTTCCCCAGGATACTGTATTTTCACATAAGTATCAGCACGTCTGGGTTCTCATTCCCCTGCTCCCCCACCTCCTGCAGCCTGGCAGCAGGTAGTGGAGCTTCAGAGCCCATCTCCCTTTCCTTTGGTGACCACCACTTCCCTGGTCATCTCCTGCCTCTGGTTACGTGAGGACTCGTTTTCAAAAAGGGATCATACTTTTTCTGAGACGCGGGTTATACCTGTAAAAATATACCACGTGATTTCTGGTTCTGACATTTCCCTTTAAATATATAAAATCTCTCTTAACCTGATACGTTCATTTATCAAATTATTAATAAATTTATAGCTGAAATATTAACAGGCATGTAGAATGATTGCTCAGTGTCGTTAACACGGGTGGGTAATTGCACATAGTTCCTGGAAGTTGTCAGTGATTCACCCGGGAGCTGTTTCAGTGCTCCTGCTTAGGAGTGGCTTATTTCTCTGTACACAAGTCCTTGCCCTGGGACTTGTTTGGTTGAGCGTGCGTAACTAAATGTAGATGGGATCAGCAAACTTGCTCCAGGTGGCTGATCACAAGAAACCATTTAATTCAGATTTCTCTGAATTGAGGTCTGTTTCTGAGGCTTTAAACTTTACAGTGTATTAAGTAATTAGAAAAAACCCCAACTTTCTGTATGCAAATAGAGGAGAGGGAGAAGGGGCGAGGAAGAATCTGCAGATACATCGTGCTTTCTGAAAATCCTTTAAACATGCCTTGGACTGCATGTTAGAAACCACAACCTTTCTGAAAATTCAGGTCTTTTATCCTATGAATTGCTCCATCTCTTTTGACAACAGAAATTTAATTTTTGAAAAGTAACACTGGCAGATTTTTATTTTTTTTTACTGATTTCTTTTTGTACACTAAACTTCATACTAATGATCCCTTTCTGTTTCAGTGGGGTATTCCTAAACGCTGTAATAGTTTTACACAATTGTTTTCCAGACCATAAGCCGAGCTTTCATGAACGGGAGCTCTGTTGAACATGTAATTGAGTTTGGACTGGATTATCCTGAGGGAATGGCTGTGGACTGGATGGGAAAGAACCTCTACTGGGCAGATACTGGAACCAATCGCATTGAAGTAGCCCGCCTGGATGGACAGTATAGACAGGTCCTTGTGTGGAAGGACTTGGACAACCCAAGGTCTCTGGCTCTTGATCCTACCAAAGGGTAAGGGACAGCATTGTTTCTCAAAGCTTTGTGTGCGTCTTCTTGTACGTGGCAAGTTAATTGGCTGTTTATTTAGCTCCATTTGTTCAGGGTCTTTGAAAAGGTGATAAACACTCCACAGCCTTGTGGGTTACAGTGAAAATTAAGAATTGTCAATTGTAGTGACAGTTGGTGTTGACCAGGGTGTGCCCAGATGGCCAAGAAGGCCAAGAGCATCCTGGTCTGCATCAGGAATAGTGTGGCCAGCGGGATATGAGAAGGGATCGTCCCACTGTACTGGTGAGGCTCACCTTGAGTACTGTGTCCAGTTCTGGGCACTGCAGTGTAAGACAGGCATCGAGGTGCTGGAGCGGGTCCAGAGAAGGGCAGCAAAGCTGGTGAAGGGTCTCGAGAATAAGCCTTGTGAGGAGCAGCTGAGGGGCCTGGGGTTGTTTAGTCTGAAGAAAAGGAGGCTGCGGGGAGACCTTATTGCTGTCTACAACTACCTGAAAGGAGGCTGCAGGGAGGTGGGTGCTGGTCTTTTCTTACAAGTCACAACTGATAGGGAAGTCACAACGTCAGGGAAGGTTTAGGCTGGACATTAGGGAAAACTTCTACACCAAAAAGGTTATCTAAGACTGGACCAGGCTGCCCAGGGAAGAGCTCGAATCACCATCCCTGGATGTATTTAAAAGCCATCTAGATATGGTGCTTCAGATATGGTGTAGTAGTGGGTCTGGCAGAGTTAGGTGATGGTTGGACTTGATGATCTAAAAGGTCTTTTCCAACCGTAGTGATTCTGTCATTTTTCTGCCTTTATCTAGAAAAGGAGTACTGCAATACTGCACATAACCAGCTGGGTTATTACTTTTGGTTTTTTTTCTAAAGAACTGAAAATAAATTTCAAAAAATCAAAGCATGCAGCTAACGGTCATCCCACCGAGCTGATGTCCTCGTTTTGTTCCCGTTGCAGATACATGTACTGGACTGAATGGGGAGGTAAACCTCGGATTGTTCGAGCCTATATGGATGGAACAAACAGCATCACTTTGGTGGATAAAGTGGGTCGTGCCAATGACCTCACCATTGATTATGCAGACCAAAGGCTATATTGGACTGACTTAGACACAAGCATGATCGAGTCGTCGAATATGCTAGGTACTCTAGTGTTATGTTACACCTGCTGGTACAGAGAAATGCACTGACCTGAGTAAAGCAGTTGAATCATACCAAATTGGAGTAACATAATATTAAATCTGTGTGTATATTTTTCTTATGAGAGGAAATGGAGAGTTAAATGCTTAAGGAGATTTAAAAAAAAAAAATCTTCCTAAATTACTAACCATATGCTGATTTATAACGATGGTGAGACACGATGTCATTTCTCTGTACTGAAATGAAACTGCCGGTGTTTTACCAAAGCAGAGACGACCTCTGAGTTTCTCAAGGTGAGGACAACTTACAGGTTCGGTGTAAACCACTCCTGACTTTTCAGTCTGCAAACTAATTTGAAGTCTTATCTCTGTTTGCACCTTCAGAGTAGTTATATTAGTTCCAAACCAAAATCCTGTTTGTATTTCCTGCAGTCTGAAAGCTTGTGCAGCTTCTTCTGCGGTGTATCATAACACGCTTTGTGCACAACTTTACACGTTTTCATATCTTCCATTGGAATTTCATTTATACCTATAAGGGCTGTGATAAGATTTGCTAAGCTTTGGCATTGATACTGATATCACTAACCAGATAAAAGAAGGCAGTTTTGTTTTCTACAGCTGATACAGAGCTTTTGTATCATCCAGATGTTTTGTAAGTATTAAGTGGTCTTCAAGATTTTAGCTGAGACAGATAGGAGTTCCTGTTTGAGGAAACAAGAGTTGCTATAAGTATCCAAAAGGCAGACGGTGAATCAACGATAGGATCAGAAATGGAATCCAGAAGTCCCTGATCTGACATCCTGTCCCTGCTCCCTTAAGGAGAGGCCTTTGTGAGACAGGAGTTAATGCCTCTGGGATTCCAACGTAAAAATCAAAGTTTATGTGGCAGAACATACAGTATTTAAGATTGATGACGTGTCATTTCCCTGCAACTCTTTTTTAATCTGTGAGAAGCTACTATTAAGAGTGAGATGGTTTTTTTTTTTAAGGTGTTTTTGTGTGTGTATGTTCAGAGAATATAGTGAATCTACTCAGTCAGGAAAATAGAGAGAGCAATGCAGCTTTGGATTCTGAGGCTGTCACTGATTTTGCATTTCTTGTGTTTGTTGCTTCAGGATGACAACTGCTGAATGGCTGTTACTGTTTAGAAATGGCAGTAAGATTGTTTCTTCACCCAGAGTTGGGTTTTTCCCTCCAGAGTGCATAATCTATCCAAGCTCTCACTAAGCTGCTGCATTATACTTAGAGAAACAAAATAGCTGGAGGCGAGCTTGGACTAGAAACTGTGGCGTTGAGAAGAAACACAATATTGAAATGATCTGTGGAAAATTAAACTGATTCTAAAGCTGAACCTATTAACATTTATTTGTAGTGAGAAAGCAGAAGGGTGAGCACTGAAGCTAGCAATATTGCATGATGTCTTTTTAGCTGGCAGATTAGAAAGACTCAGGCAGTTGTCTAGCAAGTGGGCTCATTGTTTAAGGAAATGTGATTAGGCTTGGCCTACATTAGGCAGTGCTGGTCTCCATGCCAGGAGAGATCTGAATGTGTGTTGCTGATAGAAACATCTACCCCACCAGCAATGAATAAAGCACTCTTAAGTGGGTGAATGAATGCTGTCCCAGCTTCATCTTGGGCATTATAAACATTATCCAACAGGAAAAATTCACTCTTTCAGGAGATTTCCCTGCATCTACCAACTATCCAAATTCAATTAAGACAGCTTATCTGCTTCCTTCAAAGGAGCCTATCCCCTGAACTCATCCCTGTAGACCAGAATTGTCCATTCCTGACAATGTGCAGGGTATCTATGCCCCTAACTTGGACGCTTTAGATGTCCAAAAGTGATTGGGAAGGTTGCCTCTATATTTAGTTCTGGTCATTTATAGGGAAATGTTTTAGTGTTCTAGCTTTTGGGATTTTCATTCTTTGTCCAGTCTTGGCCAGATGGGAGAGAGCGTGATAGAAAGTAGGGCAGGGGAAGAAAAATGAGGTGTGCTGTAGAACCTAGCATTGGGTGTTTGCTTGAGGCAGGAGGAGAAGATGCTGATGAAGGCTACATCATCGTTTGATGTAAAGTGGCAGAGATTCGTAGAGGTTTACGCTTGAAAATGTTTAGGAAAGTGATTTATAGTAAGGCTTTATCTCCTTTAGTAGTGCATCTCTGGCAGAGGCCATCTAATGCTCTAGAAATCTGTTGTGAATGTTACTAACTGAGCCACTGAGCGCGGGAGTGTTGCGGTATCTGCCAAACAAATGGTTTCCTGATCTCCTGGGGTAGCTGTATGTTAAATCCACTGCAAAAATTTTATATTTCTTGTTTCACCGTATTTTCTCGTGGTTTCTCTGTGAATCTCAGGTCTGTTGTGCATATTAATTGGGGTTTTTATTGGCCTAAGTGATTCCTGGAGTTGATAGTGTTCTTGTTTTCCAATATCTGTTTGGGATGATAAGCATGAGACATATGGAGTAGGGTTGATTTAAATGACCATATACTGGCACAGTTTCAAATTGCTCTGTAGGCAAGAGAGTATGAGGATGATGTTTTTGAATGCAAGTGTTTAGATTACCTCTTGAGCAGGTACTACTTAATGATGAACCCCATGATGCTGACCTGGCAAACAAGGTTTTATTTTAAAAGAGAAGAAAATAATTTTTCTTTACACCAGTTACACTCTTCATTTCATGACTTGGGAGTTGTCCTTTAGTTTATTATTCTTTCTTTTGCAGGACAAGAACGAGAAATCATAGCAGATGATCTACCTCATCCATTTGGATTAACCCAATACAGTGACTACATCTACTGGACAGACTGGAATCTTCACAGCATAGAAAGAGCAGACAAGACCAGTGGGAAGAACAGGACACTTATTCAGGGCCATCTGGATTTTGTGATGGATATATTGGTTTTCCATTCTTCACGTCAGGACGGCTTGAATGATTGTGTGCAAAATAATGGCCACTGTGGCCACTTGTGCCTTGCGATACCGAATGGGTTTAGGTGTGGCTGCGCTGCTCATTATACCTTGGATCCCAACAGCAGGAACTGTAGTTGTAAGCCTTTTTCTTTATTATGATATTCTTCAGCGCTCCCAGGTGCTTGTGATCCCTTTCAGTATAGGAAGGGAAAGGGTATCACAAGTCTAATTCAAAGGTTCTGGCTTTAAAGGTGTTCTTTAAATACATGTTCAAGACTAGGTTGGATCGGGCCTTGAGCAACCTGGTCTGGTGGGAGGTGTCCCTGCCCATGGCAGGGGGTTGGAACTAGATGATCTTTGAGGTCCCTTCCAACCCGAACTATTCTATGAGGGTAGAGTATGGACTTTTATATTCATTTTTTGTGACATGAATGGGGGCTGAAGGTTTGTATTTCAAATCTTAGAAATAACAGCAATGTCAAGTCTGGTCGTTCTTGTTTTACTGGAAGTGCTTTCTAGGTGATTCAGCTTCCCAGTCCTTACCTAAGTGTGTAGGTGGGTGGAAGAGAATTTCTAAGCAAAAAATGTCTTTTTCTCTTAAGTGTTTTATAAAGTCAGCGAAAGTAACATGTAATAAAACAGCCTCCTAAATCTGCACAACGTGCACATGCAAACTCATGTAAGTTTGTTTGCCCCCTGCATGGGGGGGGGCATGATATGAGCCTGCCAGTTCCCTGGGTGTCCAATACAAATTTAAGTTTCCAGTAAAAAATAGCAGATTAATAGAAAATAGACCATTTACATTAAAAAAATAAGCCAACAAAGCTTTGGGCATCCTAGCACAGTAGCATCTAAGGAAATTTTAATTGGATGAGGGGATGGGTTCACAAAAGGCCAGTCCTGCTTGACTAACGTACTCTCCTATGATAAGATGACTCACTTAGTGGACAACAGGAATGCTGTAGGTGTAGCTTACCCGGACTTTAGTAAAGCCTTTGACACCGTTTCCCACAGCATTCTCCTGAATGAGATCTGGATTGATCTGGATGAGATTGATTGGATGGAGGAATCGAGGGCAACCTCAGTAAGTTTGCAGATGACACCCAGGTGGATGGGAGTGTTGATCTGCTCAAGGATGGGCAGGCTCATCAGAGGGATCTGGACAGGCTGGATCAATGGGCTAAGGCCATTGGGATGAGGTTCAGTAAGGCCAAGTGCTAAGTCCTGCAGTAGGGTCACAACAACCCCCTGCAACACTGCAGGCTGGGGGAAGAGTGGCTGGGAAGTGCCTGATGGAAAAGGACCTGGGGGTGCTGGTCTACAGCCGGCTGAGCATGAGCCAGCATGTGCCCAAGTGGCCAAGAAGGCCACCAGCATCCTGGCTTGGATCAGCAATACAGTGGCCAGCAGGACTAGGAAAATGATGGTCCATGGTCCCTTTGTACTCAACACCGGTGAGACTGCAAATCCTGGGGTCAGTTCTGGGCCCCTCACTCCAAGAAGGACATTGAGGGGCTGGAACGTGTCCAGAGAAGGCCAGTGAAGCTGGGGAAGGGTCTAGAGCACAAGTCTTATGAAGAGCGGCTGAGGGACCTGGGGGTGATTAGCCTGGAGAAAAGGAGGCTCAGGGGAGACCTTCTTACTCTTTACAGCTCCCTGAAAGGAGGTTTGAGCCAGATGGAAGTCAGTCTCTTCTCCTAAGGAAAAGTGATAGGACCAGAGGCAATGGCCTCAAATTGTGCCAGGGGAGAGTTAGATTGGATGCTAGGAAACATTTATTCCCTGAAAAGATTGTCAAGGCCTGGCCCAAGCTGCCCAGGGCAGTGGTGCAGTCCCCATCCCCGGAGGGATTTAAAAGCTGTGTAGATGTGGTGCTAAGGGACATGGTTTAGTGGTGGACTTGGCAGTGGTGAATTAATGGTTGGACTCAATGATCTTAAAGGTCTTTTACAACCTAAATGATTCTATGATAATATAGGAGAAGCTGTGACCGTATTGCCCATTGTCACTGGTGTTACTGACTTCCACGGGGGGAACATGGTTATTTTATAATGTGAAAAGGAAACACTTTCTGGGTGAGGGTGTGCACATCAACCCTCCAGAAGTACACGAAGAAACATCTTCAACTCAACAGCAAAAATCTCCAATTATGAACTACCATAGTTTTCATTGTGAATGTCGTGGTCTCCCTGGGATTTTGTCCTCAATGTTCTTTGCCTTCTGCGTGGGTGTACTTCTGATTGTGTGAGTTACATTTTCTTGTGCATTCTGTTTTGGCTTGTTTCAGCCCCTGCCAGCTTCCTGTTGTTCAGCCAGAAATCTGCGATTAGCCGGATGATACCAGATGATCAGCAAAGTCCAGATATCATCCTGCCTATGCACGGCCTGAGGAACGTCAAGGCTATCGATTATGATCCCTTAGACAAATTGATCTACTGGGTGGATGGACGTCAGAACATTATAAAAAGAGCCAAAGACGATGGCACCCAGGCAAGTTTACATGGCTTTGTGTCGGTCTTTTTGTGTGCTTTGTACTTTACATTTGACTTTCCCCTTCCATCACCTCCGCCAAGGAATCAGCCATTTAAACTTTGCTCTCAGCAGCGCTCCTCATGTATATTGTACTTATATGTGAAAGTTACCGAAGGCTTTTAGGACTGTGATTTTAATTTATAGACAAACAGGTGTAACAGAATATGGTATGTCTTATGTATCTGAAAGGATAAGCTTCGAATTGCCATCTTTAGTTAAGGATGGGCACTGGAGTGAGGCAGACTCACTATTTATACTTGGGGCAGATACAACTGTGTTCTAAACTCAATATTGTGCATGCCAATTTTGTGATAACTTTGTCATCATTGTAAAGCTCTCTCAAAATGAAAGCTCTCAGCTATCTAAGCTCTACTTAAACCCTGACTGAATTTAGAGCTGATTGCTGTGCCAGATAAGGACAGGCTTATCCACGGGCTGAATTGTTTTACCGAGTTGAGGACATTATTCTTTCACACTAGTTATTCACACAGCAGTGGAAAGAAGTGCACGGTTCTCCCAGACAGTGTTACTTGTTAACATAGTTTAATTCCCAGGTCAAGATAACAGACTCTATAAAAACTGTGGTTGAATAGGAATATAAAGCAAAATGGAAAATAGGCAGGTTATATTTTCCTGTATTTTCCTATGAGCAGTCATATCTAAACAATATGACATGATATCAGTGGAAATGGACTGGTCTCTTCGTGCATCTAGGAACTCGGAGGTTTTATGCTTTCCTTTAAAGGAAGAGAGAACAACTTTATTTTTTGGCCATTTCTTTTAAGACTGGGAGAAGGTTTGTTGGGATGAGCAGCTGGCTGGGTTCTGGATGACTGTTGAAGAAGTTTTGCTCTCCCTTTTTGGGATTATGCTAGGTGCTAATTGTTGTAGTCTAGCTTCGCTTTGGTACTTGCTAGGTGCAAATTGCAATGCAGATGCGTTTGCTCTGTGCTTTCCTCTGCCTTGCTCGCACAGCTTTGAAGATGCAGATCCCCTGCAAATCTTGCCCTTCCAATTTTCACTAACTGTATTGACTTAATTTTACTAAATCCTGCTGTTTGCAGATGATGCATATGAATTTCATTCCTGGGTAACGCTACCTTTGATTTCAGGAAAAGAATGATACCTTTTTATTTCCAGGCACACTGTCAAGGCAAAATAGGGATAAAGCTTTTTATAAAAAGAAGAAAGCCCGTATATCACTATGCAGAAATTGGAGTTTTAAAATGTGAAAGTATCGCTTGCACAAGTAATGCTGTATTGGGCAATTCATTTGACTTAAGCTGAGCATGGGATGGTGTCTTCAGCTGTCTTGATCCATATGAACTTTTTCTGGTACCGTTTCTGTGTTTGGGTTGGAAGCACCCCGTTAGCACACTGAAGGAAGCCGCTGCTCTCCCCTCACCATTAGCATGTCACCAGAAGCAGTCACCTTTGAAGGCTACTTTGATGTTAGGAGTCCTGCCAGTAGTATTACTATCCCAGTGGCACTGGGATTGGCTGTACACTGTAACGTTAAACAGAAAGATTATTTTCTTTTAGGGATTTTTTTAATATGCTCTTCACAGAAATAAAGTATTGAAGTCTATTCTAGTATTCAACATAGCGTTAAAAATATGGTAAATCATATATTAGTTAGATTGCAGGGGGTTGAGGGTAGTGATTCCAGGAACTTGGCAATAGTGCCAAGTTTTGTAAGGTCCATCATAAAGACAGGAGGGTGAAAGCAAGATAATGTTGTTAGTGTGGCCATGAGGCAGAGCTGTAACTATTTGACGTGTAAGCAAACAACCAAGTTCCATTAAAAGATTTTAGTCTGCAAGAGAAGCCAGCACTTAAATAAAATCAGTATCTACTACACTATAAATAATAAAGTAAGGAGACTTTGGCAAGAGGTGGAGATTTGTTCAGCTGGGCAGGTCTGCCCAGAAGGCTGCCTTCTTTCTTGCATTGTTTCACTCAGGATTGTCCCCTGCATAAACATTCACTATTGTTTTCTTCCATCTCCTGCTAATTAATTTTACTTATAGGAGGCCCTGCAACTACTTTCTGGGGAGTTTTACATAATCGTATTGTCCAGATGTTTTCCCTCCAGTCCACAGTTGGAATCAAATCTAGTTTTCTTAAGCTTTATCCCATTTCTTGTATTTGTTGTTTCCTTCTGGGTGGCCTTAGGTGTTTCTGGACCACCAGGTAGGTAAACCGTGCTTTCTGTGCTATGAGTGCTCTTTGGTCAATAACTAGAGTAACGACTGGAAGTCGTTCCCCATATGCTCTCTTGCAGCCTTTCACTGTCATGAGTACCC
This sequence comes from Eurystomus gularis, assembly GCA_013400335.1. Classification (NCBI taxonomy): domain Eukaryota; kingdom Metazoa; phylum Chordata; class Aves; order Coraciiformes; family Coraciidae; genus Eurystomus; species Eurystomus gularis. The sequence continues at coordinate 45,564 of VZZY01023719.1, read as the reverse complement.
CAAACCAAAGCCAGAACCCAGAGAAGCAGCCACATGACCTCAGCATTGATATATACAGCCATACCTTGTACTGGACCTGCGAGGCCACCAATTCAGTCAACGTCCACAGGCTGAACGGCGAGTCAATTGGGATGGTGCTGCGGGGGGATCACGACAAGCCCAGAGCCATTGTAGTGAACGCAGAGCGAGGGTGAGGTTCCTTTCTGTGCCTTGTCCAAAGCGTGCTTGGGCTGCGTCAGCTGTGTGCGCAAACCTTGGGTCGCATCCACCTATTTTAAGAAGGAGAATTTTTCCATGTTTGATCGTACGGGATGTATGACTGCCTGTCGCATTCTGGCGAGGAGAGTTTGCACTGTGTTTATATCAGATGAGGATCTGGCTCATAAACGTTTGCTCATCATAAAACAGACGTTTCCAGGAAAAAAAAGGATCTCTCATATGATACAACCATTCCTGCTAATGTAATAGTATAAAGTGGAACAAACAAACCAACCCCTTATGTTGTGAACATTTTAAAGTTAGTTCTGCCTTGGTGTGTATCTGAAAAACTTCTGAAATCAATTAAAACAAGTAGGATGCACTGGGGAGACTTCCCACAGGAAGAAAAGAAGTTGTTTTGCTGCAAAGCAGTTTTGGTTAGATTCAGCAGATCCCATCTCCACTTCAGGTGCTTAGTAGCTTCATTCGTAAAAGTTGAAGATCGCCCTTTACTGTTCTCTTTAATAAGTTAGATGCTTAAATCCCAGTTTGCTACTAACTGGCTTGCCACATGCTGGGCAGATGTTGCATGGCAGTGTTTCGTAACTGTGTGGATACAGTAGTACCCAGAGACTCTCTCTGGAGCATTTGTAGGATTGATATTTTACACAGTACTCAGTGTACTCTGCACAGCTCAAAACCTGCTGTGGGGAGAGGGGGCTTAGAGGACAGATTCTGATCTTATTGGGACTAAGTCAGTTGGACATAGTTTGTATTTATAACAGTTAATCTGCTTTCTCCGTTAAAAGGGGAGTTTGGGGTTGTAGATGTCTAAAACTCTCAACTCTTCTAGTCAGGTCTTCAAATGATTTAAAGATAAATCCATTTCTAAATTAAGAGGAGGAAAAGATAGGGGAGAGACTACACTGAACACTGTGACTACCTGGGAGAGCTGAATGAGTGATCTGTGTAATGAACATCCTTCTGCCTTAGTTCCAGAAGTCCTTCCCTCCACCTCTGCCTCGGCTGCACGTTCTGACTGTACCTCTCCAGTCCGTGCCATCATGAAAGGCCACGCAGCAGTGTAGCCCACTGCTTTAAGGACTGTTAGCCACCACTGGAAAAATAGCAGGCTTTTCCCTGGGGGAGTTCTCAGTTCTTCACGTGGTGCACGAGCCCTCTTTTCCCTGTGCAGGGGGAGGGCAATGTCTGCTTCTGTTTGCAGCAGATACAACGAATTCATGGAACTAAGACACCAGGAACATGCCATTCTCGGTTATTCTTCCTTCTGTGATCATTGCTCTCCTAAATTTGGTAGAAGCTTCTACTTGCTGAGAAGGAAGGCAGCCCAGAAGGAGGGGAGGTGATGGTTAGTGGGTTTTTATAAGAACAAGCTGCTGGGCTTTGCTGGGCAGATGGGGACGGCGCAGCGGGGCTGGGTGCCGAGGTGTCCTGCGGCCTGGTGTGTTAAGGACAAAGGCTATCCATTTCAAGCTGTCTTAGTATGCCAGTTAGCAAATGTTTGGGGTTCTGCAGCTGGCAGCAACTGTCACCACCATTAGCCCATGCAGACCATTCCCACTCACAAGGTAGAACCTGAGCAGAGGTGAGTTGCTTGCCTTCCGAAGCTCAGTTAAGCGGCTGGTGTCTTTGTTCTCAGGTATATGTACTTCACCAACATGCAAGAGCGAGCTCCCAAGATTGAGCGTGCAGCCCTTGATGGCACGGAGAGAGAAGTGCTTTTTACAACTGGGTTGATCCGACCGGTAGCGCTGGTGATTGACAACAAACTTGGGAAGCTTTTCTGGGTGGATGCAGATCTGAAGCGCATTGAAAGCTGTGACCTGTCAGGTATGTGCTATGCAGTTAAACATTTGGGGTGGAGTGTGTGTATGTGTAGGACATCATTCCCTCTTTGATGCTGATCCCAGTAACTTCTATCCCCACTGTTGCCAGTTCTGTGTAGACAGTCACGGAGAGCAATTGTTGGTGGGCTCCCATCTTTGATGTGATTGGAATAAATATGTCTGTAATGATTGCCATTCTTCAAGAGAGCCATTTGACTTCTGCTGTGTTCTGAAAGCAGCTTTTGCAAGATCGGATTTAAATAGATGTTGCCAGTCCTGGAATCCCTAAATTACCTCCCCTGTGCTCTTTTTTTTTTCCTTATGGTTTGAAAAGTTTGCATAAGTCTTTTCTATTCTCTGGAGTTTAGAGCTTAGGAAATTAAGGTAGCTTGAAAAGAAAACAGAAGGAAAGGGAATTGCTTTCTTCTGAGATGGATGATAAGGCAACTCATCTGGAATACCAGAGTTGCAAAGCAGTGGAGAGATGTCACTCATTGCAGTCTTCCCATAATAGTGAAATAAAGTGTGACCCCGCATCCACAGCAATGGCACCACGTGGATCTTAAAGAGTGCTCTTCATCACTGACTTTTAAAAGCAATTCACAGTGCTGAAGAAGTGGAGAAATGGGCTCCCCCCCTCATCTGCTGAGCAGGATAGCACAGGGAGGATCCACTGGCCCTACATTCTGGCTGGTGATTTGTTCTCTCATCATCGTCCATCTATCAGGAAATAAAACTCCTAAAGGAAGTGCGGAGAGAAGGGAACTGCTGTGAGGGAGTAGAAGCTGGACTTTCTAGTGATTGACATCTGCCATAAAAGGCTGGTTCTCCAATTTTCAGTGCCTCTTTTCCTCTTGTCATGTAGTCACATCCTTCCCTTGGGCTGTAATGAGGCAACAAACAAAAACAGGAGAAGAAATTTTCTCTTTTTTACAGGGACAGTTTATTTTTGAGCACCTAAAACTGACTCAAGGTCAGACTCTGGTCTCCTCTGCCTGAAAGGAATTTTGAGCTGGGAATGTAAAGCAACCCATGTCTTTCATCAGTTATCAAGCTGGATAGGGGGGTATTGTCTAGCTGCCTGTGTAGCCACCAAATGTCCAACCCAAGATAGGCATCAGAGAACCTACAAAAATTTGTGGGAGGGAGAAAGATAGGAAGGAGACAAGACTTGACCTATGAAACAACCCATGTTTGAGAAGAAAAGATTGACATGGTGAGACACGTAACGCAAAACGCGTCAGAGGGTTTTGTCTAGTGACAGAAGGAGTGGTGCTATAGGAGGAAATCCAAAATCAAAATGACAAGACGGAAAAGCTTCATATCATGCAGGTGTTGTGGCTGAAGTGCTGGATAGACCCCAAAGAGAGAGAAGAGGCACCAAAGAACAATAGGTGTGAAATCATACGGTCTGGGAGAGGGGGAATGTACCAGGGAGAAGTTAGTGACTTGAGAAGGGAGGATGGGTAACCTGATAGACGAACAACCAGCAGCTAGGCTGTCGCATGCTGGTACTTGTATCCTGTGGTTGCAGCTTCCTTTGTACGCGTTCTTCCTTTTCATGACATTAAAACTCCATGTAAGCATATGTTTGAATACTGGATATATATTTTAATCCAATTCTTTAGCTCCTTTTACAATGAAAACTAAACTTTTTCTGGTTAATATTCAACCAAAGCTTTTAGTGCACGTTTATTTGATGGGGTCACAGCTAAAGAATCAAACCCTAAAAGTAAGATAAAAGCAGGGAAAAGCTACGGGGTTAAAAGAAAACAGTGTTTTTTAACTAGAGGTTATGTATCATGTAGCCAGAAAACTATGGTTGTATTTGATCCAGCTGAGTTCACTGTAATTTTTATTCACCGAGCTGTTGATTTTTTAAATGGGTTAACAGCATAGTTTTATTTTAAAGTATTTTGCAGTCTTGCATCACAGCTCCAGAAAAAATTTGACAGCCAAAGTTACGTTGGCTTTAATTATTTCTTCTAAAAAGTTTTTCTGAGCAAAACACATTAAAATGGGCATACATTAGCAAAGGGGTTTTAGTGTAAACTGAAGCTGCTGAGTAAATTGGACCAAAATTGTGTATAGCGTCCTTCATGCCAACTAGACTGGTGTGGACAACCTTATTACTGGGGAGATGATGTGGTTATGGTGGTTTCTGAAGCTTACAATACGCCCTGATTAACAGCATCCTGCTAAATAGCGGAATAACCTCAGATGTCCAATGCTCAACTTTCAGACAGGGACAAAAGGACTATAAACCTGTCTAAAAGTTTTCTTTACAAGGCTCTTGAATTTTTCAGTTGGAGTTGTTGATGCTTTTTAGACATTCCTAAACCATTTGCAAATCACTTGTCTGCCAGACTAGTCAGTTAAAAAGTAGTGGTTTATATTATTGTTGAAGTGACCAGAGAAGCTGTAAAATTGCTGCAGTGAAAACATGCTTTGTTTTCAATTAGACTTTCAGTGGAGGAATTGTCTGTCCTTCCAGCTTAATGTTCTTTACATTTAACTGTTGATTTCCATCTTGAAAAGACTACACATCTGTTTTACTCTGGGAGTCAAAGTATTTCGTTACTATGGAAATTCAACACTTTTTTGTTTGTAACATGTTTTCTCTTGTTTTTCTAACCATATCTGTTGGAAATACCCTTTTATTTTTTCTAATCAGGATTTTAATTTTAAGCAGTCTTCTTAACAATTATTTAATGCTATCATGCAGTGCTAGGTGTGCCCTTTGCCTCTCCTTTTGGAATCATTCATTAATAATTGGAACTGCCATTTACTCAAGATCAGATCCAACATAATTATGGTGTAATCATCTTATCCAGTGCTATCTCCAGCAGCTTCGCAAATCACCAATGTTCAGCTTTTTGCAGATGAGGGAGGAGAAGACCATGCTTGATGTAGACCCTAAAACCCATTAAATGTAGCCTGTTTTAGGCCTGGATTTGGGTCGCTGCTGATGCGGGCCAGGACTGCAGGGCTGCTAGCTCGCGCATGTCGCCTGCCACCTCATATACATGATTTCAGGATGCCTTCAAGAAGCCAGTTTCCTTTTTATTTCTAAAAGGGTGATCAATTTAGTGCTTAAAAAATCATGAAGGCAGAAGTTTTCTTTATATTGAGTTGAAATGAGGCTTTCCTGTACTCGTGGTGTCTTGAATGCAGCTGAAAATGGTGCTTTTGGGTCAAAAATGTGAGGCTTAGTCTGCAGAAGGACAGTCGTCTTTGCATCATCCAATGACAATGAAGTTCGTAGGAGCTAAGGGTGCTCAGATGGTTGCAGGGCAGATGAAGAAAGCACCCTGTGCTTTGTTCAATGAGAGCGTCCTTCAGCCATAGAATCATGGAATGGTTTGGGTTGGAAGGGACCTCAAAGATCATCTAGTTCCAACCTCCCTACTATGAGCAGGGACACCTCCCACTAGACCAGATTGCTCAAGCCCCATCCAACCTGGTCTTGAACACCTCCAGGGATGGAGCATCCACAACTTCCCTGGGCAACCTGTGACAGTTTCTCACCACCCTCAGAGTGAAGAACTTCTTCCTTACATCTAATCTAAATCTTCCTCTTCCAGTTTCAAACCATTACCCCTCGTCCTATCACTACAAGCCCTTGTAAAAAGTCCCTCCTCAGCTTTCTTGTAGGCCTCCTTCAGATACTGGAAGGCCAAAATAAGATCTCCCCTGAGCCTTCTCTTCTCCAGGCTGAAGAAGCCCAGTTGTCTCAGCCTGTCTTCATAACTGGTTTAATTACTGACCAGGCACTGTGTGCAAGGATGAGCTGTGTCTCACATCGTATCTGCTTGCCCTCATGACACAGCAACTGGTTGCATTTACCTGAGATAAGGCTTACCCTTGATCTGCATAGACAGATGAAGCCAATGACCTTATAGGTAACTATTTTCAGGGTTTGCTTTGGTTGGGTTTTTTAAAGAAATGGGTTAAAAGTTGACTGATGTAAAACTCGTCTTAATTTTTGTTCATCTCAGGTGCTAACCGCGTGACCTTGGAGGACTCCAACATTCTTCAGCCAATGGGACTCACTGTGCTGGGGAATCACTTGTATTGGATTGATCGTCAGCAGCAGATGATTGAGAGAGTGGAGAAAATAAATGGGTACAAAAGGACTAGAATTCAAGGCCGAATTGCTCACCTAACAGGCATTCATGCTGTGGAAGAGCTTGATATGGAAGAATTCTGTGAGTTTATTTCAGTATCTGATGTCTCCCACTCTCGGTCACTATCTCAAAGTCGTTCTCCAGCTAGATATTGTAATAGTTTTGCCCAGTGGGCTTCAAGTAAGCCATGGAGTGCTTTTGACTTGGCCAGCTGGCATCGTAGAAGAGGAGGAGAACCAAGTTCCTCATTCTTGTCCTGAGGAGTATTTCTGCGCAGCTAGAACACGTAGTTTCACACACTTAGTTGCCTGTTTTGTACTAGTTTTTTATGGCAACAGTGCTGGTTCTTCTAAGTCACACTGGCAGGAACAACCTTTTGCAGCTTTAAACTGTCCTACACAAGTGACTTCTGTTACAGCACGGGAGTAAAAATACACAGACAGGTGTGCGTGCCCACACCAGTACACACGCGTGCGCTTTTCCTGCCAGCAGCCCTTGCCTCAAGCAGGAGTGTCTACAGCACTGTATTAATTTAATTAATTGGTTAAAGGTGAAAGCAGGTTGTTGAGAAGCCTGGACACATGGAAAACAACTTTGGCACAGAAGTTATGGATCTGTACCGTTTCTTCCCTGTGGAAACGCTTGGTCCTTGCTAGCAGGAAGGAATGCGTTGTTCCTCAGCAGCACAGGCTGTAGCCCCACAGATCGCTCCAGCAGATGCTCAGCTGTCAGCTCGAAGCAGCAGACGAGAAACTGAGTCTCTTCTGATGCTGCTGGGCTGCGTTCCTCAGCCAGCGACCTCACTTCTCTCTGCTTGTTTCGTATCCACTTAATGTTCATTTAGAGTGATTCTATTCGGAGCTCTCAGGTGCTCAGGGCTTCTGCGTAGCTGATTTGGGAACACAACCATGTCACTTCCTATCTTCAAAAAAGCCAAAAGCAACTGTATGTGCTTACATTGCAGTGTTGTGAGTAGCAGGGAAGTGGAGGGGCTAGGTGATGAAAGCTCTCAAGTATTAGAGGAGAATTCCTGAGGGTTTTGGTGTTGGCACTCAGCAGTGACATATGTTAATTCTTGATGCCTTGCTGCCCTTGAAACACAGGTGTAATGTGACCTTCTCAAATCTGCCTTCTCACTCCTCTTCACCTGAGCTCCCAAATTATTTTCAGAAGTAATTTAAAGGTTTCCATATTGCTGTGACTGGGAGAGATGTGGTCCTCCTTGAAGTAGTAAATCATCTTCTGAGCACTGAACTGAAAAACCCTACATTTATCTTCCTATTAATTGTAGTGAAGTCTTGGTTACTCAAACAGAAGTGGTTTGTGAGTGCTTTTGTGAGCTTGCCCTAGCTAAGAGTAGTTGGGATTTCTTTTATGCTAATAGCCTTTTCTGCATGTTTCTCCAGCTGTGCATCCATGCTCTCGTGACAATGGTGGATGTTCACACATCTGCATTGCCAAAGGGGATGGGACTCCGAGATGTTCATGCCCCGAGCACCTTGTGCTTCTACAGAATCTGCTAACATGTGGAGGTGAGTTATATTTAACAGAGCTGCTGAGCAGTTTACATCCAAAAACTGGGGTTTGAGGTTGCGTTCCAATCCAAAATGTGGATTTACACATAGGGTTTCCTACACATGGTGTGTGTTGCATCATGTGTTAAATTGACCTTTGATTCTTCTACCAGCTGTTTCCTGCTTCAGTTTTTGGACACGTGACTTTTCATTGTGAGCAGAGTATTCTTCTTTGACCTTTAAATACTTGCATCTTCCACTGAGGTTTTTATAATTGTATAATGTGACAGGTTTGTGCTTTGAACAAACGCTTTGTAAGGTGATGTTGCATCAAACCGGGATGACCTGGCAGCAGAAGCTGTGCATGATTCCCACAGTATGGTACTCCAGTCTTTCAAGTGAATTTGGCCTCATAACATGAAACTGTACTGACTGGTTATGAAATGCGGGGCAAAAGCCCCCATGTATCCTTTTTAGTTAAGGTTGCTCTCCTCTTTCCACATGGTGGACTTGTCCTTTAGACTTCCCTTTCACAATACCAGGAGTTTTGAAGATTGTTATATTACACTTGCAGAGGGAATTAAATACAAAACAAAAACCACATTGTTTCTTTCCGAGAGGCATCATATCTTAAATTGTTTGGCTCTGTTGGTCCTCTTGACTTCTTTTATTGTATTCGTTTTGCTGTGGATTTCATTTTCTGGCTGAACTCTGAACTCCCACGGGACACTCATTTCCATTATAAACTGTTTTCTTTCCCATGACCACAACACGCTATGTGGTTTCAGAGTAGTGGTGGTTACATCTGCAGGGGGGAAGAAAATCGATCTGCTTATATTTCTTTCTGCGCTGTTGTTGCACAACATGGCCAACAAGAGGTTCTTAGGTCCCACTCCTTTGTTATCTTCAGCTATAAATCTAAAAATTAAGGGGCCTCCATTTCAATGTCTGGGTTTTTAAAATTCTAATCCTTCACTAAGCCTGCAAGAACTTTTTAACCTATCTTGTCTGTCGTAGTAGCAGCCAGTAGCCAGTGTTTCAAAACAGATTAATAGCTATTTTGGCTAGAGAACATTTGTCCATGTAACCTTACGAATACTCTTGACAAGTTTTTAAATGCAAGCTTGTGCCTGCCAAGTGCAGCCATAATACAATATTAAACGTGGCTTTAAATGCATGCTCCTATCAAAATTTAATTCAAGAATTGTCTTAATGTCTGTATCTGGCACCTTCATCTTACCTCCAGCTGTCAGATCGCTGACTGCATCTGTGATTCTCATATTGCTACACCAAATAATTATAAAAGTTTTAAAAATCGAATGCATTTGGATTTTTATTTGCATTTGGTTTTTGAAGCTCTTGATTATACATGAGTCTCATTCTTGAACATTCCTCTCTGATGAAGGAAGGACAGCAGCACTTCAAAAATGGTTTGTATAGCTCTAGGGTCTGTAACACCATCCTCAGGAAAAAAATACTCACATGAAAGTCTTGTCACTGGTTACAACCGAGAACTTCTCTTTGTGCTGGGTTCTTTGTGAGGCCACTCCTGAGACTGAGTGGGTTTCCAGAGGAGTGTTACCATCCAGTGTCAGAGCACCCCTCCAGCTGGCTCAGTATCATAGCCAGGGTATGATGTGGTACGACGTTAACCCAAGTGGTGAAGCATCTGCTTAGAGCATCAGCTGGCAGCAGCAGCTGTGGGGACTAGAGACTGCCTCCCTTGACTGAATCATAGAATCACTGAATCATTGAACGGTTTGGGTTGGAAGGGACCTCAAAGACCATCTAGTTCCAACCCCCCTGCCATGGCAGGGACACCTCCCACTAGACCAGGTTGCTCACAGCCCCGTCCAACCTGGCCTTGAACACCTGCAGGGATGGAGCATCCACAGCTTCCCTTTGCAACCTCTGCCAGTGTCTCACCACTCTCAGGGTAAAGAATTTTCTTCTAATTTCCAGTCTTCCAGTTTGAACCCATCACCCTTATAAAAAGCCCCTCCCCAGCTTTCTTGTAGGCCCCCTTCAGATACTGGAAGACCACAAGAAGGTCTCCCCTGAGCCTTCTCTTCTCCAGGCTGAACAAGCCCAGTTCTCTCCGCCTGTCTTTGTAACTGATTTAGTTATGTCACACGGGTTTGACCCAGCAACTTTTGAAATGAGTGGAAATGTATTTGTTTGCTGCAGTGATGTTTTGAGATGCTCCCCTCACTTTGAACATCACTAACTGCTACTGATAACAACTGAAGGGACTTAACACGTGGACTGTTTCTGTCATTGATACCAATGGTGAAAAAGCGTGTGCAAATTCACTGTATGAAAGAACTAAGAGTGGTTTTTTTGCAGCCTTTGGTGCTCCTCAGACTACTCTCTGAACCTCCACTGACCTGCAGCCCAGAGACTTGCCAGCAAGAGGGCTTAGCTTAATGTTTAACAGACCTTTACAGATATTTTTTTCTCCGTTCATATTCTTCAATTCATATCTGACTTGGAAATTTGTTTTTGGAGGAAGCACAGGGAAGATAGAGCATCAGATATTGCTGAAGCAGATGGTTTATGTTTTAGGTGTATTCATTGCCAATGAACCCCATGTGCCAGGGTTTCTTGTGAAGAATTGTTCCAGGAACTCGTATTGTGTAGAACGTGGCTTGCAGTCAGAAATTGAGTCTTTGTTTTATTTTAGGCACATGACAGTGTCTTCCAGAAGGTGGCTGTTAGAGCCACAGTAGGTATTTGCAGTTCCTGTCCTTAGTTCAGTGCTGGCCTGCTAAAGCACACTTCTCCTGTCAGCGTGCACCCAGGGTTTGTTACAAAGCTGGCAAAATTCCATTCCCTGGCAAAATTCCATTCCCTATGCAAAGTCGTGTTTTCCTTTTTGCTGGAATCCTAATACTGTCACAAAAGAACTTCAGTCCAAGCATAAGTGTGGGGTTTTTTAAAAAAAAGTCCATCACGTTTTTAGCCTGTTGTAAGGGCTGAAGTTGAATAGACAAATGAGATTTGTTTTCTCTTTCTCCAGAACCTCCAACTTGTTCCCCAGACCAGTTTACCTGTGCAACTGGAGAGATTGACTGTATCCCAATGGCATGGCGGTGTGACGGATTTCCAGAGTGTGATGACCAGAGTGATGAAGACAATTGCCCCATATGCTCTTCATCCCAGTTCCAGTGTGAGAAAGGACAATGTATCGATGCACACTTGCGGTGTAACGGAGAAATCGACTGCCAAGATAAATCTGATGAAGTGGATTGTGATAGTAAGATTAATTCTCCTGAATTTGTGGTTCTAACATAAGCATCCATTTGGGATTCTAACTGTTCTTGATATCTATATGTATATATATGATTTTTAGTTTCAAATAGGGAAAACCACCCTTAACCTGAAGCTTAACTAAGCTAGCCGCTGTTTTTCTTTCCCTCTTTCTTATTCTGTTGCTCAAATTAAACTCTGTAGCCTTATAAACTGCTGACCATGTAATTATACATATGGGGTAGGTGGGGGAGAGTATCTTTAATCCATATTCAGAATAAAAGCAGGAAAGAAACTGGCAGAACCTACTACGTGCACTACCACTACAAGCCCTCGTAAAAAGTCCCTTCCCAGCTTTCTCGTAGGCCCCAAGTAGTACATTCTTGTTCTTTGTATGAGATTTATTAAGGTGGTGAGACTAACTGGGCTTAACAGAACCCTTCTGCTAGACCTCATGCATGAGAGAAATTGCCTTCTGGTCAGAGCAGTGATAGTCACTGCCTTTCCATAGGTCTGAGTTCAATGCGTTGATTCTACCAGAAGCTGCTTCTTCTGTCCCCTGGTTTCCCAAGGCTTTTGGAGAGTTGAATCAGAAGCATTGGCACAAGGGTTGCAGATTATGGCTGGAAGTGGCCAAAGAAATGTCCCTGGATATGTTTGTAGTTCTTGTCCCACACCTTCAAGACTGTGGCTTTGATCTTCTTGAATTTATTGTGGCACTGCTAGCTGGTCCTCTGATACCCAGTGGAAGTCACAAGGTGAATAGTCTGTTGACTGTGAACTCGATTATCATGCCACTGAAGAAACTTCATCCCCTGTACAGCACAGGTTCAGTGCTCCAAGTTGTCCATTGCTGGATCAGGAAGAAACAAGGTGTCCAACAAGGCAGGACAGGCACAGAAGATGCGGCATATAAGAAGGGAAGGGATATTAAGGCAGAAGTCTTGATGGAAGACAAAAGAGAAGCAGACAGTTGCAAGAATAAGTAGAGGGCTGGTAGTTACCAGCGAAGAGGAAGGTGCACACGGAACTTGGCCCTTCTCATAATGCAAGAACATAATTGGTCTGGTGGGAACTCTAGATGGTTTTAGAGCCTTGTATCAATGCTGTGTGTTTTGTATGCACTGTAGGACCTTGTGGAACTGCAACTTACTGGGGGCATAACAGTCCAAATGAGGAGCTGATGCGTTTGGAGCTTCTAGCTAGGTTTTTTCTCCATAGATACTTTGGTTCTCTTACATGAGAACTGCTTTGCAGACTGAACCACAGCAAAGTAAGTATGGCTCTTCAGGAGGTCCACTTCACAAAGCCACCAGTGCTGTGATCCAAAACATGAATGTGGGTCTTCTCCTCCAGAAGAAAAGAAACTTCTTTCTCTTTGCATTGAATGACCTACACTGTGAACCTTCCAGGACTGCTGGTTACTAGCCTTTGTAAGACAGTCTCTTTGATCATTTAATACACTTTCATTCAACAGAGATTTCAAAGTTAATTAACAAGTTCTTTTTGCTGCAACAGAGGCTTCTGAATATAGATAAGACGTTCAGCGTTTATTTAGCAAGGTTATGTTATACAGGGCTACATAAAATAGCACAGACTGTGTGAGGTTGGGTAGTGTGCTGAGTTACCATATTTTGTTAACATGTCGGGTGACCTGCCCACAGCAGTAGAGCAGGTGTTCTGTGCCTACCTGGTCAGAATATAAAATGCCCTGTGTCTTCACGTGCCACTTCTGTTGGTTTTAAGATGCTCAAATGCTGCTGTGCACAGTGGTACTTAATGTTTTCTTTCTTTCTCTCTGTGCAGCAATTTGTCTACCCAATCAGTTCCGATGTGCCAGTGGCCAGTGCATCCTCCTGAAGCAACAGTGTGACTCCTTTCCAGATTGCATTGATGGTTCTGACGAGCTTATGTGTGGTGAGCTTATGTCCTTCCTTGAGCTTCAAGTGCTTTGTTCAGGCGTGATGTCCTACATGCCTACTCTAAGCTCCAGTCTTTGCATAGCAATATTCTTCCAGGGAAGCCCAAATACTCTCACGGTTGTATTTGGCTGCTAAACGCTGTCATGCTCTTCCCTCGGTGTGTGTGGCAGAGCGTGAGCTTGCAGCTTGGTGTAGCAAGTCTCCAATGCTGTTATTCCAGGTAATGCAGAAACAGCAGTAGTGAAGATGAACTGAAATCCCAGTGGTACTTCAAGCTAGTTCAAAAACAGTGTGGGATAGGACACAGCCTTGCTTAGGTGGCCCTTCAGATCTATACGCAGGGGGACCTGATTCTACTCTGCTCAGTACCTTGGAACTTGCAGAGCTGCCGCTGAGCTTGGGGTGGCTTTAAAATTGTGCAGCCCTTTCTACTGCAATTACAAAGTCAAGCTGGAGGCTAACTATGCGGAGGAACTAGAATGCAACGAGCATGTGTCCACAGGACACCACAAGCTGGTGTCTTAAAGTTCAGGTAGGAAAAGAATATAAGGAGAGACCTTGATCTTTCTGGGCAAAATGTTACTTTGAATTCTCATGGCAGGAAGTATATGCGAGCTGCAGGCACACCGATGGCAGTTGCTGTGGTTGTCCTCGGTGGGGTCTGTTATTTTGCAGCCCACAGTGGACAGTAAAATCCACTTCCTTGTGCTCTTCTTGCAATTCCCTTCTTTTTGCACCATTGCAGTGACTAGCGCGTGAAGTTTTCAGGCAGTGGGGCAGATAAAAGGAGCATTTAGCAGCTCGCAAGTGTTTTAACAAAATAGTTGGAACATAGCATTTTAAAACAAAAGCAAACAGGTGTGCTGGTCTGTCGATAATTCGCTCTGAACAAATACCTCATGTTGGGTTTGGGAAATGCTGCACTTTGCTGAATAGTGTCGCCTATAGGACCTTGGCCCATTGCAAGGTTTTTAATATCTCAGAGTCTTGTCAGGTTTTGAAGCACCAGTTGTCAGAAGCTGTGCAGCTGCTGGGATGAGAGGAGGGGTCACCAGGTCTGGTCCGGGTGACCTTGTTTCTTCCTTCCATCCTTGTCGTGGGTACAGCAAGGGAAAGCATATTTCATGAGTGAGAGTGCTGAGAGGCGCCCAAGTGCTGAAGAGAAGAAAAGCCTTAAAGAGTGGTGACAAAACCTGTAGCTCTCCTGTTGGAAATGTCAGACTGAGCACGCTTCTCATGCTTCTCCCACAACTTCCATTTATCTCTCTGCTCCCACCCAGTTCCCCCAGTTCCCTGGATAACGTAAAGCCACTTCTTCCTTTTTTTTTTTTCAGTTTATTTTCTTTGTGCACTTGGCAAACTGTGGTCCTGCCAAGTTAATACAGCTGTTTCCTGTTTGCAGTTTGGGTCCAGGCCTGCAATTAGGTCTTAGCTGATTTAAATGTGTCTTTCTGTAGACATAAGACTGTCTCCTCTGGAGTCTCTTTGTGGAACAGAGCATTCTGTGGCTTCTTGCTTGACTTGAGGGAAAGAACTCAAGTAGGGAATAAGAATGATTGCTACTTTGGATAAGAATCTTGCATTCAAAATGAAGCTAGGTTTAACCAAGCTGAGAACTGTGTGTTTTGAATTAGCTAATTCAGGAACACGTTTTAATTTGGGCTCTGTTTTTTTCTGGTGTCATATCTGAACTAATCTGATTATTTGGAAGTTAAGGTCTTGGCTGACATAAAAGCTGTCGTGCACTGATAAGTGTGAAAAGTAGATAAAGACTTTAAGACAGAAATAAATTCTTGATGCTGAGCTGTTAAGAGTTGATTAGTAGATCTTTGCATTCCACTGAAGGAAATGAAACCAGAGCCACTGGACAAAAATTTTATGAAGTAAAGGCTTGAATCTTGCATGAAACATTTCCCTTCTTACAACTTCATTAAGGGGAGAAGGGGCTATAGCTTGATCTGAACAGGCAAAATTGATAAGCTTTGGCCAAGTTTATTTTGAATCGTTTCACTTTATGAATATATAGATTTGTAAATGTTAAAAAAAAAAAAGAAAATATAAAAATGTTGTGCAAATTACATGGAAAAAATTGTTTTTTCTGAAGACTGTCACATACGCAAGAAACATAGAGGTGTCAGGTTTGTTTGGCAAGAATTTTGGATGTGTTACCCATAGTCAGGGGAGATAGGACACAGCTCATCTCAAATACTGCAGCACTTTTTATTCTTTAACATCGGGCTGTACCAGGGAAAAGGAAATAAGAAGTAGAAAGTATTGGAGATATTCTGGATTGTGTTTCCCTTCCAATTTGTAAAGTTCTTTTTAGAAAGCAGATCATGTTTTACAAAAGAGTATTACTCTCTTTTAAGACCTGTATTAGCTAGGAAGACACCCACTGCTTAATACATGTAGTAGCTTCCCTCCTGGTAAAGATCTTTTCATTTTTTTGTGTTATTGCTAGCTCAAATGGCTTTTGAGAGAGCAGATTGCTCTGTGCTTGGTGTAAGTGTCCTGTGTCCTTAACCTGTAGACTTTGTGGGGGGAAGAAAACAAAATGTTCTAGGCTGCTGTTAAATCAGGATGATAAGCCCTCCTGTTAGGAGATGAATTGCTAGGCAGAAAGGAGAACACCTTGGAGGGGGAGAGGAGGCATGAAGTCGTGTCCATTGAATCAGAATATATGGAGTTAGAGATGCAGACACTTTCAGACACTTTATGAATGACTGAGCTGCCTGAACTCCAGGACAGCAACATACATTTTGCAGCACATTTAATGGTTGCCTTTCTTTCTTTCTGCTCTCTTTCCAGAAAAAACAAAGCCAGCCTCAGATGAGTCGCAGCCACACAGTAGTGCCATCGGTCCTGTCATTGGTATAATACTGTCACTTTTTGTCATGGGAGGGATGTACTTTGTTTGCCAGCGAGTGGTGTGTCAGCGCTACACCGGGCCCAACAGTCCTTTTCCACATGAGTATGTCAGCGGCACCCCTCACGTCCCTCTGAATTTTATCGCTCCAGGAAGTTCTCAGCATGGCACTTTTACTGGTAAGGATGGTGAGGGCCTGATCAGTGCTGTTACATTGTCTGCGTTTGGAGTTTTACAGGTTATTAAGAGTGCTAGATGGAGTTGCCAAAGAGCAGGAATTAGCTGTTGTCCAGAGAGCTGGAAAGTAAATGTTCATCTCTAAACCTGCCAGACAGGGTGAGAGTACAAGAAATCTGTACTTAGTGCTTGGAGTCTGCGTTTCATGTCAGCTGAAAACCGGATAGATGATAAAGACAAATGAAAAGATGTGGCACTTCATAGAATCACAGAATGTTAGGGGTTGGAAGAGACCTCTGGAGATCATCAAGTCCAACCCCCTGCCAAGCAGGACCATAGAATCTAGGGCAGGTTACACAGGAACGCATCCAGACGGGTCTTGAAAGTCTCCAGAGAAGGAGACTCCACAACCTCTCTGGGGAGCCCGTTCCAGTGCTATAGAACCCTCATGGTAAAGAAGTTCCTCCTCATGTTGAGGTGGAACTTCCTGCGCTCTCACTTGCATCCATTGCCCCTTGTCCTATCGCAGGACACAAGTGAAAAGAGATTGCCTCTTTCTTTTTGACACCCAACCCTCATCTATTTATACACATTTCCTATTAAACACGTTTTTGAGATGTGCTGATTGTTGTTTTCTTCTAGCCATGGCTTTGAAGATAGCCAGACACAACTTAGGTTTAGCCTTTCTCAGACTTCACTGATGGTGCTCAGCTGTTCCTGCTTCAGTGATGGTTTTATGGTTATCAGGAGGGTTTTGTGGTAACATTTGAGGATGGAATCATTGCAGGTGAAATCTTTGCAGTTGTGTTTTAAATTGGGCTTCACACTAAAGCTTTTTTAATTAAAGCAAGTATCGTCTGTACCTCTGTAGGTACTAAACTAAACTGCCTTCTGAAAATATTACCATTTCTGTTAACTCTAAAGAAAAGGCATAGGTTCCTAGTACCATGGCATTTTTGAAAAATAAATATTCATGAATTATGATCACAACTAGAGTCACTCTGCTTGTAATAAATAATTCCTGCATCGGAAAAATTTCTGAAAACTTCCCAAACTAAACTCTTCCATTAATACTGAACAGGAAGAAGCTGAAAATGTATTGTCTGATTTAAGTGTATATGGGAGTAAAACAGATGGGAGAACGTTGTCTTCCCTTTTCCCGTCACTCAGATTTCCTTCCCTTTGTCTCTGCTGATCTTCAGTTTAAGTAGTGATTTTTTTTCAATAAAAATAATTAATTTTTGCTGTTGTTCATGTACTTGGAATTTAATTTCTTTGGATGGAAATGCAAACATTGGAGGTCTCTAGCTTGTTTTTCTCGGGCAATACATAGTGCTTTTCTGCAAATGTCTGAGTTTAACTGGAAAATGTGTTAGTTAACAATTCAGGTGAAAAGTTTGGATCAGCTGTTCTGGAGATTCCTTTCTCAGCAGAGTGAGAGAGCAGGCTGTGAGGAGTCCAGTGCTGCAGTGAGACAAGGGATGGTCTGGCGTCAGGTGTTTTCTTTACAACGTATGTCATTTCTTGTAATCCTGAAGCTCTTACGTAAAACACCGTTCCCAAATTGACAACCAGTAGTGCTGCAGAGGTTTGCCAAGCTGTGGATTTGTTTTCTGTTTCGCCTTGGTACACGAAACTGTGTTTGACCTAACTTTGTTCTCCTCTCTGTCTCACTGCAGGCATCTCTTGTGGAAAGTCCATGATTAGCTCCATGAGTCTCATGGGAGGAAGCAGTGGTGCCCCCTTATATGACAGAAACCATGTTACTGGAGCCTCTTCAAGTAGCTCATCCAGCACTAAAGCCACTTTCTACCCCCAGGTATGTCTTGAAAATATACCTGTGAGGTTGGTAATCTCCCACTTCTGAAGAGAAGGAAGATAAGAATTTATGCTACTAAATGGAATGTTATTGACAGTTGTTCCTGGGTGTTACTGTTTATGGTATACCGGCCCTGTCTGACACCCCCTGAACTTCACAAAAGGGCTTTGTTGTCATCCATCAGGATTACATTTATTATTATGGTGTCTAAAATGTTTTGTTATTGGAGCGATACTTGGCTGGGTTGTTCCTGGGCACCTCTGTTCTTCTGTCGTGACTCCCTTGGAGATGCCACCTCCTTTGTTCCTTGTAAACTCTGATGTCAGTGGCCCAGTGACATCATGCACTGCATGGTGCTGCAGGCACACAAGGAATAAAGACAAACAAGACGTGACAGGACTAGAATGCAAACGCATAAGAAATAAGCTTGGCTTGCCCTGTAGTTGAAGTGTCAGTTGTTGATTCAGAAAGCCGAGTGTGTGCATGAGGAGCTAACACAAGTACCAGCAGAGTTTCCTTTGCTTGGGCTTTCTCAGCAGCTCTATGTCTGCCTTTTAGCTGGTGGAAGTGACAGCATTTTAGTCCCCATATGGGAGTTTCCTTAATCAAAAGATATACGGTGTGAATGGAAATGATTAAGAATATGTAGGAGGTTCCTGTTTGCCAGCCTTCTGTCATACGACAGTTTTTCTCCTTAGTCATTGGCTCTCTTGTTCACACGAGCTTGCAGAATCAATCTACTAGTATTGAGGTGATTTTTCAGCAGTGCTCAATCAGAGCTCACGTACTGTGTGGGCATAGGTGCCTCTGTGTTTACCTGTAAACTGTTGTGCTGCATACGGGCATTTTGATGGGTAGTGCTTTGCCCAGTGGCAAATGTGCTCTCTATCCCCTTTAAGAAGGACAAAGATGGAAAAGAGAGGCTTGTGAGCTTATCTATTGATAAGGTAAAATTGGTTACTTATTTCTCGCATTATCATCTCGATGAAGTCATTAAGCAGCTAGTCACAGCTCGCAGATGTTTAGAAATCAGCAGCCTTCCTCATTTAGCTTGTCTCATAGAATCATAGAATGTTTCAGGCTGGAAGGGACCTCTAGAGGTCATCTAGTCCAACCTCCCTACACAACTAGGGACATCTACCTGGGTCAGGTTACTCAGAGCCTCATTGAGCCTGACCTTGAATGATTCCAGGGATGGGGCCTCCACCACCTCTCTGGGCAGCCCGTTCCAGTGCTCTATGACCCTCATGCTAAAGAACTTTTTTCTAATATCCAACCTAAATCTATCTTTTCCTAGCTTAAACCCATTGCTCCTTGTCCTATCACTACAAACCCTTGTGAACAGACCTTCCCCTGCCTTCCTGTAGGCCCTTCAGGTACTGGAAGGTCAGTATAAGGTCCCCCTGGAGCCTTCTCTTCTCCAGGCTNACTCCTCAGAACTGGATGCAATACTCCAGGCTTCACCAGTGTCTCTAACATGCTAAACAGTTCATGCTAGCACCTGATTGATGTGTCAGTGCCTCACTAAAAAGGACAGGCAGAAAGAACTTAGCAGAATTTATATTTAAAATGTATATAAAAACCTCTTACTTGAGGTCTTGAAAGAGGAAAGAAGCCCAAGAGCTGATGTGCCTGTGCCGTTCTATGGGATCTGCACTGGCCTAAAGAGCAACTCTTGCGCTGGACTTCTGGCCTAAACTAATCTGACACTGGGAAGTCTTCTTCCACACTTGCCAGCCCGGGCTGTGTCAGCCAGGGCCCGCAGGGATGGTACCAGCCTTGACTTCAGGGGAGGTATGCTGGATTCTTAGAAGGAAGCTGTTGCAAGGGCTTTGTTACATTAAAGTTAGTTTAATCCGAACATTTTGGTCAGTTCTACCTGGTAGATCGTTACCCAGCTTCAGGTTAATAATAAAAAGGAGAGATTTGAGCATCTAGTTGTCTTGGCTTTTTTGTTTAACGCATCTCAGTGGTACTGAGAGATGGTCCAGTGAACAGAGACTAGGAAAGGATTGATTTCCGTGGAGTTATGCCAGTTTACGTACCCGAGAACATGGGCACAGGCGTCCTGGCTGACACTCTGCTGTATTTAATCTGAACATGAAGTGGTGTTGATGGAGCTGAGGGTGCTGGTGGGCGAGAATCCAGAAGTAGCATGCAGTGCTCCTCCAAGGAAGAGGATTTCTGGAAGGTGCTCCTGGGGCATTACCACCATTCCCCGCAGCTGGCAGTGGGTGGTATTGGAGCTTCTCTCCCCTCACATACATCTGGATGCAGGGCTTGTCAGCATTAGTAACAACGAGCTCAACTTCATGGCCAGGAATCATTTTGCTAGATGCTGCACACTGAAGACCAAAACAATGATCTCCACACCAGTGATTTTACAGTATTATTACGAGAGAAGAGCAGAGGCGGAGGAAGGATGCTATCATGGTCACTGTGGCAGGCCGTGGCTTGGCAGAATGCCCAGGACAGGCTGTGTACAAGATGCTCCCATCAGCAAGGCTCTACCATCAAGAGCAATGCTGTAATTTTCCACATTGGGAGGGATGAAGTGCTCGCCTTGTTTGTAGGCCAGTGTCCTGCTGGCCATCTCAGGGGTTCTGCTTCCTACCAGGGGAAGAATCCTAAAGGATTCTGGAGCATAATCTGTTTTCCTAGGGTGAGAGCCCTGTATATGCACAGCCAGGCTAGGGCAGGCTGTAACTAGTCTTGAGCTCTTGGGCTTTTTGCAGTGTGAACTGTGCCAGAATGATGCTTTTACAGAATGGCAACAAAAAGGAAATATTTAGGGAAGGAGGGAGACGTATTAGTTATCATAAAGGAGCTTGGCCTCCTGACCCTGCCTTTGAGCAGGGGTGGATGTTTAGGGGCTGGGAGTGGAACAGACTTTAGTTCCCATCTGCTGAGGATATCCGTCCTTGTGTCCAAGGAAGCGCACTGAGATTCAGAATGACAGGGTCTGATTTCCAGCTTTACCCCAGCCTTCGAGGGCAGTAACAGATGTGGCAAGGAAGGAAATTCCCTGTGCTGTGAGAACTTTGAAGGGTACCTAAGCCCAGAGTAAAGTTCTATCATGAACTTGTATGATCTTTAAAAATGCATTAAGCCACCCAAGCAGCAAGGAGAGGAAACTAAAAACGGATAAGTGACAGAGTGAAGCCGTAAATAATAATGTCTGAAATAAGTGATTTGTATAATTAACCCAAACTTTCGCACTGATTTTTCCTGTTCTTCCTAGATCTTGAACCCACCTCCTTCCCCAGCTACCGATCGCTCCCTGTATAATGCAGAGATGTTTTATTCCTCAAACATTCCTTCAACCACGAGATCTTACAGGTACAGCTTGGATACAAGTTTTGATACATCTTCTATTAATCTGTGGTTTAGGTTCGGATCTTTAGCAAATTTTTTTTTAGACTTTACCTTATTTTCAAAAAGCCCTTTTCCTCGCTTAACAAATGACTGTTCAGAGGTTATGCCAGTTTTGATGTTAAACGTTGACTTTATGATCTTATTTGGACACAGTGGGGTTTAGTGCCTTTCAATACAGTGTTGCCGAGTAATAATGCAATATATATACAGGTTATATTGCTGTGTGATAGTGTTTTGCCAATTGACAGGGCCAACAGACAGAACACAGACACCCACAAAAGGCATAGACTTATTTTGCTGCCTATTTCAAGATAACACAGCATTGCAATGACACGGTGAGCGGCAGCAGGAATAAGCAGGGTAAAGTAACTATAGTCTGCAGTGGAGCCCTGGTTGCAGCAAAGATTTGGGGAACCTTTCCCGGCAATTGGGAAGTCCTCCGCAGTGTGTCCACTCATAGGTGAGGCACGCCAAGTCGCTGCAAGAGGGTCCAGCTTTTATACAGTCGAATAAACAACCTTAGTTGAACAAACGACCTTCAGAACTTCCAGTGCAGAACATCTGGTGTTACTCTCCCTATTGGATTCCACCCAAAGCCTGGCCAGGGCCTGGGGAGGAACCCAAACGAGTATCTCTATCTGTTTTGCTCTTGGCCACGTATCTCCCAGCAAAGCCAGGCAGCACACCTCCAGACAGAGAAAAAAAAAATCTCCTACTGGTTACTGCTACAAAATATTGTTTGGTTGTGGGGTTCATCCATAGGTCAACTTTGGTTCAGGACCTATAGTTCAGGTCCTGGCACTTCAGGTAGTCACCTAGCGTCCTATATAGAGAAGGCTGATGTTTCTGTTCAGCTCCTCAAGCTTATCTTAAAAGTCTTTGACAAGTCAACCTATTTGTTAGTGACTGGGCTAAATGGTCATGGTGGTCCTCTCTGGCTGGCTGAGGATAGTTGTGCCATTCAAATGCAACACAGTTCAGGTACTTCTTGTTGAATTGCTACGGAAACCTGAATGAAGGCATCTTGACTGAGGCACAACCCTGTTCGGAGGCACAGCGCTGCTCATCTTCAATCGCTCTCTTTTTTCCCCAGGTTGCAACTAATGCACGTGCTGCTCTTTGTTTTGCAGGCCATACCTTATACGAGGGATAGCTCCACCCACAACCCCGTGCAGCACAGATGTTTGTGACAGTGACTATACGACCAGTCGATGGAAGGCAAACAAATACTACATAGATTTAAACTCAGACTCAGACCCTTATCCCCCTCCACCCACACCTCGCAGTCAGTACATGTCAGCAGAAGAAAGTTGTCCTCCGTCTCCTGCCACGGAACGAAGCTATTTTCACCTCTATCCCCCTCCACCCTCTCCTTGTACAGACTCCTCATGACCTCAACAGAAGGAACTTTTCCTGTAAATATTTTAAAATATGAACAGATTTAAAATATATATTTTATGATTTAAAAATAAATCAGGGTGGGAATTAAAGAAAAAGAAATGTGAATAAAACCGGGTGGGAGGGTTGGGGCTGTGAGAAATTGTACAGAGGAAGAATATTTATAAAATTGATTTTTTTAACTTAATTTCTATTCTTTTGTGCCATATTTGCCTTTTTGAAGTCATGAAAATGACTCAGTCTCCAAAGGATTTGGGGAGGGAATGTTGAGCCTTTTTGCATTTTTAAGTCACCTTTTTACATGCGAAGCGTATGTAGTTCTTTTTATTAACGTGGGAGAAGAAAGTGAAGCGGCCTGTGGGAGGAGGAGTCTAAAGAAAGGGGCAAGTTCATCCACAGAGAGGAAAAACATGTTTAAATAAAATTGTCGGTATCTCATCCCTTCACCACCACTGGGAGAAAACACGCCAAGGTCCCAACCCTCAGATGCTCCTATTTGCAAGTGAACTGAATGCTTCCCAGCAGGACTCGTGTGCCGAGACCTGGATTCCACACCTCCCTCTCCATTTGCTTGCCATTCGACTGGAAGAACACTTCTTGTGGCCGAACCTTCCAACTTAACTAGGTGCAAAGACATCACGCCCTGCCTGATGTCAGTGCCACTCTGCACATGGCCAGTTCTGGAACTGATTCAAGCTAAGAAAGATAGCGGGCCCTAAAAAACTTGATTTAGCTCCAATCAGTTCCCAGTTGACTGGGTGAATGGTAGCAGAAGCGGTTGTGTTGACCTGTGGGTGAGAGCAAGGGACGAGTTTCAAGTTGTGTTTAAGCTCTGAGAAATGCCCGACAAACTGCAGATTTGGTCAGACACATTTGAATTGTGATGAAATCAAGCTCCTTCATCCTTCCCTGTAAGGCTTTGATGACTGTCTGGAAAGAGGCTGTAATAGTCAGCTGCTTCTCACAATGTTCTCTGCTAGTTCTCCTTTTCCCAAAAGTCCAGTAGTTCGCTGTGCCAAGTCTCTGAGATATTCATCTCTGTTGACTTGATCAGAGAATTGCTTCATTTCCAGTGTTCGTTTTCTGAAGTGGAATGAGATGGTCACTTGTATTCATTTAAATGAGGAAAGTGGTTTGGTTTTTCATCGGGGTTTGTAGAAAATGGTGTCTGCATAGCTCAGAGCATGAACATTTGCTGTTCAAGCTACTGAATACGTCTCATAAAAATTTGGACAAAATCGGTTCAGGTTTAGAAATAGACAGAAAAAAGCGCAGGGGAGGAAGTAGAGGAGACAAATTTGGTCAATATATTGAAATGAAAAGATAAACTCTCCTAGAAGCTGCTGTAACCTGAGGACATCATGGTCAGCAAAGTGCTCATGTTCCCAACTCCTACCAGAAAAACCCCTTTGGGAATGGGGGGTAGGATCAGTCCCTTGGGAAATACAGAAGATCCAGTTTTGCTTTGATTGCTGTCTTGCTGTCACAGAGGGGATTGGATGTTATACGGCACTTTATAAATATATTCAGCTCTGGTGATGATAATGTGAGTGGCTACTTGGGACATCTGAGGGACGTTCTGAATATTCAGACTCACACCTGTTTCTGCAGCTGCTGAGTAACAGATGTGTTGGGCCTTTGACAGCCTTGATATTGTTGGCAACAATGACAACTTTTTTCTCGTTTGAACTTAATTTGGGGTCTTTTTTGCAAGTTATTTGAGAGCACATCAGAGGAACCCTACCACTCCAGGACAGAGGTCTTTGTTGTTGTGGTGGTGGAAGGGCTGAGTCCACAGTGTTCTGATTCAGTTTGTGTTTTCAGATTCATTAGTCCAGACCTGTTGTTCCTATCTGCGTCGTTCAAGGACAGGATTTGTGCTATTGTGTTACTAAAACTCTTAAAGTAGCTTCTACTACCTTCGTGTCTAAATTTTCACTTGAGGGATTGAGCACAAAGAAGGTGCCCACCATTTTTTGTGGAGAAGAACACAGAATTGGAGGGTTAATGATTTGGTGAAACAAAGCCGTTCTCGTGTGATCGTGTTTCGGTGAACTAGTCAGGAATATAGATCCACGGGGTATTTTATGTGCCACATCGATCATATAAAGGAGTACTTGTTCTGTGCTACAACGGTCGGTAATCCGATTTCATAGCTTATGTAATTTTGTGCATGGTAACTATTTGCCATTTGTAGTGAATTCATTCGTTTTGTTGTTCCATGTTGCAGTTCTAGCTTGGAGACATGCTACATTAATTTTCCTTTATTCCTGTGATGACACTGGTTGATTTTTTTTTCATTAAACCACTGGTCATTTTGAAGAGCCACAACTCTAACAACGCTAACCACTTCCACAGAAGACTTGTATCCTATTACAAGGTTTGGAGTTGAGTCCAAGAAAATCAGAATTCCTTCTGAGAGCTAGTCTGTCTTAAAAGTCAGATTCTTTTGGAGCGTGGGTATTCAGAAGGAAGGAAGCACTTGCTGAATGGGGTGAATTAAGCGTGTACGTTTTGATTTCAGTGGGACGTTTGTAGCCTCTTGCTGCTGATGTTTGCTGAGAACTTGCCTCTTCTGAGGCACTTGAAGTTTGGTGATTGGGATCTAAGCCCCACGTTGCTCCATAATACTGACTTGAAAAGCCTCTTCTAAAAAGAACTTCTGTACAAATTAAGCATCTTAACATTTATATACTAAATATTTTTGATTGCTGTAGACTATATACTTTAAAAGGATTACTGCACTGCTGGTGCTAGAAAAGACTTGAAAAAAAAAAAATTGAGTGACAGGAGCTACTTCTGTCCAGAAATACCCTCAGTGTGCTCTTCGTGGTTTCCGTCCTGTGGCCTTTCAGGCTAAAATGTAGGAAATAGGAGCTATTGTCTTCTAGGTCAGGACGAGAGGAAGAGTTGCAGGCAATTAGTGAATGCATATGACAAGTTGTGGCTGTTCAGGGCTGAATAGAAGTAGGTGGGGGAAAGTTGTATTTTGGTGAGGTTTAGGCATAGTTTTAATAGAGCAGCTGTTTTTGTGTGAGAAATCTGAAATATTCTGAGTTCTCCCTTGAGAACCTGCAGGGGATGCGCGTGACCTGTGTGAGCTTGTGAGAACTTGAAGCAGTGTTTTCAACCACTATATTCCAAGCCCGTGATGACTGCAGAGGGGCAGGATGTACTACAGAACTGTGTCTGGGGAGGAGCTAGTAATGAGCAAACCATGTGGTTGATTCTGTGTTGCATCTAAAGGACGGAAGTCCCAGCAGAGAGCAGCTTTACCTGCCTTCCAGTGCAGTCATGAAAGCAGCTACTGGGGTTGTCTTCTCTTCTGTAGTGTTTGTGCTGCCTAAGGGGCAGATGTAGCAGCAGTGTGAAGCTGTAAGGGGAACGGACAAGCCATGATCCCTGGAGGCATTCAAAAAGTTGGTAGATGTGGCACTTCAGGACATGGTTTAGTGGTCATGGTAGTGTTGGGTTGGCAGTTGGACTTGATGATCTTAGAGGTCTTTTCTAACCTTTACGATTCTATAATCTTTGGCAGTGAAATTAAAGTCATTCTTTAATTCCAAGCGGAATTTTTGTGTAAATTGTAGCTTGACTTCAGCTAGACTGGTCAACAGCCGCTGCACCCTGAAATTTGTGGCGGAGGTAATTAATTTGCTCGTTATTGCTGGATGGTTTGGTTTCCTCCTGTCTGGACAGACCACCAAAGAGCACGTTGGCTAAGATTAAGCTAAAGCTGTATGTATGACAAATAATGTTTTCTTTAGGATAGTGTCGGTCCAAAATGTCCCACATCTAAAAATCTGACTGTGCCATTATCCGCACCTTCTGAAGAGGAAGGTGGAAATGAGTGGGGAAAAGTTTCTGCTTTTGGAATAATGGGTTTGATTTTCAGTAATAAACCTTTATCTCTGGTTTGCAAAGGGTGCAAGCACTTCCCTAAAAGTTCTGATTCTTTTCGAAGTAGCAACAAGATGGGTCTCTTCCCTCGGCACTGGTTCTACACACCTAGGATGGGCCTTCTGGAGCTCTCCAAGCCCATTTATAGATCTGTTGTCTTACAAAGTCATATGCTAGGTTTAGGACTGATATTTTCTCCCCATTTTTATGCCAACTAGTGCCTCTTGGATCCTGGGGCTTTTGAAACCCTGGAGCCCTGTGCACAGCAGTGAAAAAGGATTTGGAAGCAGGAGCCTTGCTAAGGGCTGGTCAGACTGGGCCGATGTGCCAGCGACAAGGATGTTCCTCCATTGCTTGCGAGGTCAGATCACTGTGTGCTTCAAGCATTTCGGAAGCAGATCTTTTCTGCTGCCGGTCATGTTGTTGGGTGTGTGTTGAGTCAGTCCAAATGAGTAGCTGTGCTTGTAACAAGCTGTGCTTGTACCACAAGTGATACCCATTAACGTCAGGAAATTAAACCAGAATGCAAGCGTGTTCCCAGTAATTAGTAACACACAGGAGTGCCTGGCATGGAGCCCTGGATTAGGAGTAAATTATTTGCTGTTACAGAGCTGAAGGATGTTTTCTAAATGCCCATGTTTGGACAGAGCCTTAGACAAGCCACAGCCAAAGGTGATCGCTGTTTATGGATCAGTTATTCAGTGGTTTCTATGTTTTCATTACGACTCCTCACCCTAAGCTTGGCCTGTCTGTAGAAGATTCAGGGAAGGTTGAATCCTCAGTTCTGAGGCATCTGCAGGTTCAGCTGCTGTTCCTTTTGGTATTGCAACAGTTTCTGTTCATCGTTAAATGTAAAAATCCCTTTCTTCAGCTATTTTAAGTTTCACTAAACGGCTTAAGGTATTTACCAGCTGTTAAGAGAAATATTAATGTAGATATTTTAAATCCTGTCATGTCTTCTAGCTTTCCTTCCTGAGGACACTTACTCTAGTTTTTATAAAGGGTATTTTTCTTTAATTTGTCTATTTTGAGATTGGCCAACTGTGCTGTGGGCTTTTTCACATAAGATCATACTCCCTGGAGGAAAAAAAAGGAAAAATGGGTTTTAAATCAGTGTTAAGCCTGCTGATAGGAATGATGGAAACCAGTGAGATACTAATGGCTTCTACATTCCACAACAAAATCCTTCAAAATGCCATGTCCTGACATACTGACAGTGCTCCCGTCACAGAGTCACAGGATGGTAGGGCTTGGAAGGGACCTCTGAAGATCACCTAGTCCATCCCTCCTGCCAGAGCAGGATACTAAAGTAGATCACACAGGAGCACGTCCAGATGGGGTTTGAACGTCTGCAGAGATGGAGATTCCACAACCTCTCTGGGCAGGCTGTTCCAGTGCTCTGCCACCCTCGCAGTAAAGAAATATTTCCTTATGTTTAGGTTGAACGGTCCAGAGGCACATCCTGGCTGTTCCCACCATGAGCCGTGGCCCATGGTGCAGCCTGACTCTGGAGTCAGGGGCTGGGATCTCTCCAGCCAACGCAGAATCCTGGTGGATGCAAGACCACAATGGCACTTCCTAAGCGGGTCATTTTGTATTGACAAGATCTGTGTGGAAAATGTGCTTAGAAGGGACTTACTGGAGGAGAAAAGCAAGTTTGGCAGCTACAGTAAATGAGAGACAGAGGAATTCACAGGCAGTCATGTCTTTGAAAAGGAAATACTCCCACCTTTCTCTAAATAAGAAGGAGGGGAGATTTAGATTAGGTGTAAGGAAAAAGTTGTTCACTGTGAGGGTGGTGAGTCACTGGCACAGGTTGCCCAGGGAGGTTGTCGATGCCCCAGCACTGGATGTGCTCAAGATGAGGTTGGATGGGGCTTTGAGCAACCTGGTCTAGTAGGAGGTGTCCCTGCCATGGCAGGGGGCTGGAACTAGATGATCTTTAAGGTCCCTTCCAACCCATTCCATGATTCTATGACGCTGCTCCTGTGCCAGCGTTCCCAGGGTAGCTGTGGTTGACAACGGGAGCGATGTTCCTGTTTGATTTGTACAGAAGTCCTGCGGTGTGTAAATAAGCACAGACATGTTTTGGTTGCAAGCACAAGCAATAGTTGTAAATGGAACTCACCAGCCTACAGGGACGAAAGAGAAGCTGTTGAAGGCAGGAGGGCTGCTCTGCTGTTGTACCTGAAATTTGGAGGGCATCACAAACCAACCTAACCCAGACCGCTTTCTTACTTCCCGAGTTGTATCGCGATGCTGCTATTGTAAATGTACCTGAATATACAAAGAGTACCAAGAATTTTTATGCTAACCCCCCCCCATCTTTTTTTATATTTATATGAAAATGTGTATTCTGCCAACAGCTTAATAATTACAGCTTTATATGCGTATAATTTTGTAGCATTTGTTACTACGAAAGAGAACCAAGCCCAATACTTCGGTGCCTTGCGTATTTGAAGCCGTTAAGCATATTAACTGGGGGAAAAAGTAAAGCCTTAAATCACAAGTGCCCCCAGAACTGTATGTAGATTGTACTTCACTGGTTTTAACCAAGCTTTGTAGCGTTGTGAGGGTTCTCTTCAGTTAAGATACATCCACAAGTTGTGGAACTAACTGAAAGCTGGCAACTTCTAAATTTTTTAGAGCATGCATGCCTTGAGTTTGTAATATATTGGGATTTCTCTCAAATGCATTGTTTCAAGTGAACTTTGATTTTTATATTCATGTCTGTTTCAACAGAAATCTCCATACCGGTCAAAAATACATGACATTAAAAAAAAAAAAAAAGGCCAATAACCGACACTTGTATATTTGGGGATTAAATTGATGCTGTTTTCAGGTTGTCGCTACAATACTTTTCATTAGAGCCATAAAATCCTTGTTGTGTTACAGAAAGTCTCCACCAGTTCTTTTCCCAAGCGTGGCTTTCTAGCGTACAAATGAACTTGGTAACAGTGTCTTAAGAACTTCCTCGAGGCTTTCGTCGCTTCCGACCTTCGTACGTTAACCATGTCTGGTCGAGAAACTGCAATGTTTCTTTATGTTAACAAAACCAAAGTCTGGTATTTTGTATAAATATCTGTACAGGTAACAGACTCTGCATTTGTAATATATGTGGATTTTGTTTTATAATAAATACTTCGTAAATATTTGATTAGCAGCCTTCTTGTGCGCGAAGCTCCTTCATTGCCTACGGGAGAGACGACCAGCCGGTATCACAGTGTTTCTAGATACTGTTTAAGGTAGTGTTGCCGTTTCCTTGTTTTGTACTTTAAAATGTACAACAACAGGTAGAGCGGGGAGGTGAAAAGCTGTGTTGGAAAACTGATCGCCTTCAGAACGTCAGTTTTTAGCTAGCTATAGCACTTAGCACAAGTTTGTCAGCATCATAATCGTATAAAAAATGGGAATAATCTTTTGGCAAGACCCAATGAGAGCTGTATTTCTTTTTTTAATTGTGTGGCATCTTTTAAACTGACGCTATAGGATGTCAAAGTAAATCTTTTAACTAATGATTTATTTTTTTTTAATAGTGATCAAGGGAAGTCTTTCTGAGCGGTCAGCAGCAGCCCTGGTGATGTCCATTTCTTTGGATTTTTCCAGAGTAGAAGTAGTACACATACAAACTCAGAGACATGATTCTGTTTCCTACAAAGTTATTTCAGGTTTTATATGATACTGAACCAGAAAATGTTGAATTTTTTTTCCTCTTAGCTACATTACCCTCCCTAGCAATGCTTATGTTATGGTTTAAGGCCAGCCGGCAACTAAGCACCACTCCTCCCACCCCCCCAGTTGGGATGGCGAGGGGAATAGAAAGAAAAAGGTAAGACTTTGTGGGTTGGGATAAGAATGGCTTAACAGGACAACACAAGGAGAGAAGTAATAATAACAGTAAGACCTCATGAAAGTATGTATAATGCAAATGATGCACGATGCAATTGCTCACCACCCAGAACCTGATGCCCAGCCCGTTCCTGAGCAGCGAGTCCTCCTTCCCTGGTCAGCTTCCCCAGCCGTTTGTTTATTTATTTACTTCTGATCTGACATCATATGGTATCAGATATCCCCTTAGCTAGCTCAGGACAGCTGTCCTGGCTGTGCCCCCTCCCATCTTCTTCTGAAAATTAACTCTATCCCAGCCAAACCCAGGACAGCTTCCTAGAAATGGACCCTGGACCAGCCGTGCGATGACTGCCTACCCCTAGTGACATATTCCATTGCTATGATTAATATATATTTGTAGTTTGAGGGGAAAAAAATGGAAGGATCTGAACTTCTGGTGCTGTCTTCTTGAAACTGGAGGAGGCTATATTTTCTGTTAGCTCCAGAAAAGCTTGCTCAGCTCTCTGACTGGATCCTCATAGTTTTACACTCCCACAGCTTACAGGTTCCTTCATTGGGAAGCACAGCTTTATCTCATTTATCCCCATGGAATCTGAGTACGCTCCCAGGACCAAACCTCTGCTCACGGAGAAGGGTGCCTAATTCTAAATCCACTGGCCCCGATCTTTTACGAAATTGCCCCAGCGGTTATTTTCCATGGCAGGGCAGATGAAGGTGCTTGGCTGATTCAGCGCAATGCTGTGGATTCAAGGGGTTGAATTGCATCTGGATATGCTAAGAAGTGGCTGAAGTGGAGCTCAGCAGTCGCCACACCGCTGCTGTGTTACCTCCCGATACACAGCAGCGTGCTAGGAGGGCTGCTCTGAGGAGCTAAGTCCAGCTCAGCCAGCCCCGGTACAGGCAGGTAACTGTGGCCACATGCTGTCAAAAAACTCCCACAAAGTTATGGGGAGAAGGAAGTTCTTAATGCAAAACTAATACTTTTTAGGACAGGAATTCCCCAGGTACGTTTGCTTTCACCCACCTATGCTGTGAGGGGCTTCACGGGGGTTGTCCCGTAAGTGGGAGAACAGGGAGTGGTGGTGCAGCCTTTTAGGCAGTGCGTGCTGCTGTGGAGAGCAGCGTGGACGGAAGGTGATCGAGCATGGCTTCCACGAGAGCAAGGGACCACAGCAGGCTGCCCACGCCCCTGATAGCAGCACAGAACACGATGTACCACAACCCTTCTCCAAAAAGTCCAGGTGGTTGCTGGGATCTGCTCAGAAAGCACGGATAGGAAGAGGGTTGGTGTGCACCGGAGCCGGCGCTGTTGTGGCTTTAGGCAGTATGAGGGGGCCCCTGCCTGTAATTAAGATTGGAGGCAAAACTAGCAGTTGGGAAATGAAGGCTTGATGAGCCAGGCTGATTGCTGGACTGAGTATATTGCAGAAATGAGATGAGGATAGTAACTGCAAGGGGTGTTGCCAGATCAGCTGGCTACGATCATAGCTACGGTGAAGATTAGGACAAGCAATTCACTTGGGTC
The DNA here is from genome assembly GCA_013400335.1 of Eurystomus gularis. NCBI lineage: Eukaryota > Metazoa > Chordata > Aves > Coraciiformes > Coraciidae > Eurystomus > Eurystomus gularis. The sequence goes on along the minus strand of VZZY01023719.1, from coordinate 13,798 downwards.
TGCCCCGTTTGGGGTTTTGATGGATTCCTCATGGAACACAAGAAATGGAAGAGGGACGACAGGGGCCAGGATAAGGTCTTGAATTGCCTCTTACAATTAGTGATGGGTCTCCTGTATGTAATTAACATGAATAGTAGGCTTGAGGCTAGAGTTGGCTTTTGGGATAGGAAGATACCAACAGCTTGCATGTATTCTGGACAGCCTGCAAAGACAGGATCTGGGCTTGCCCTAGTTAGGGCTAATGCCTTCTGTTACAGTTTTCTGAAGGGAGAGCTGCTTTGGCAATCAATCTGATTTAAGGGATAACAGCTTTAACTATCTCTTACTTAGGGTGTGATATTTTTTACTGAACTTTGCATGGTCTAGGAGGACTCATGAGAACAGGGCCAATGCTTTCTCTTGTGTTTGCATTTAGCTCATCAGGCTATCATTAGGGCTTAGACACTCACTTTCTCTTGTAGAGATGTGAATTTCTCCTAGGTTTAGGGAAACAGATGTAGTGCTTACATTCTTTTTGTTGTAGGTGTTGCACTATACATAGGCAGTCCCTAAAACTAACTCTCATTCAAAATATAATTTGGAAATTTCAGGCTCCAAAAGTTACAGTCAGTCCCCACATTATCCATAGCCAGTGGCACCAGGAAGGGTTGGTGTCCTTAGCTTCTCTTTTCTGTTGTAGGTTATAGTACAAAAAGCCCATGTGTTGGGAAAAACAGAGTGGCAAGTGTTCAGTTGTTACATTCACTGGAGCTAGAGTTGGGAGAAATGCTCATGTAGGTGAGACTATGCCCTCAGCTTCTCTTGCATAGCTGGTGTCTATCTTCTGCCTCTAATTGCAGGGAAGTGAGCAGGTTTCGTGATTAAAATAATAAACCTGCTGTTTATCAGGATCCTAGACCCAAGAAGGGTGATGACTGACAGTGGCAAGCAACTCTCTCAAAGCTTTAGGTTCCCTAGAGCTACACTAACCTAAACATTGAGAACTGATCATAACAACAACAGAAAATATATCGCTCCCGGCCTTCTTTTTAACTCCAGATATGCTGTAAGAGCCAGCAATAAACTGAAGCCCGGGTGTGTTAGATTTGTCCACCTGAACACCAATCCTGTCCCTTACAGGAAGGCTGATGAGAGATCCTGGCAGAGAGGCGAGTGCTTCCTGGGCTCCTCCCCTCATCCTCACCCCTTTTCTCTGCAGTTCTGGCAGGTGTATCCAGGAAATACTTAAGTATATATCTAGGGGAGAGGTAGTACCTCCACCACCCTGCAGTATTTAGTTAGGGGAGAGCATTCAAGGGACTTGTTTGTCACACAGCTCTACCCAGTTCCTGGAGAAAAATGTTTCCTGTGTTTGTTCGTATGCAGCATTCATTCCCTGGGCAGAATTAAACAGGGCTTGGGAAACCAAAGTGTAGAGAGCGTACTGGTGTGTCTGTACGGGATCAGCCAGTACACTTACAATGGAATCTGAACTGAACTAGTAAAGACCCACTTGTCTTTACTAGTAGACCTGCGTGGAGGAACAAACCTGAAAAAATCAGGAATTGGTGATGAAAGGGATGGAGGACTAAGTGCATTCTGGAGCCTGTTGTCCTAATTTGGGCCTTGTGAGACACAGTGTTCACTGGGAGAAGTATTTTGTCTCTTTTTATAAGTTAGTATCTTTTTTCCACCTCCAACCAAGACTAGGTTTTGTGAATTGAGCACTTGAATAGTCTAGTTTATTTCCAGATCCTGCTGGATTTCTAGAGATGCAGCCAACAAGGAAATCCTTGGAGATCTTGGGACCGTCACCTTCAGTCTTGCTCCAGAAGTGCTTCTCTGAGATCAGGCACTGTAAGGACAGCAACAGACGTAGGGATAAAAGCTTCTCAGTCTTACAACAGAAGACTGGATTTCATGGCCACAACTTCAGTAATGCGCTTGCAGTTAAGGCTGGGGAAGGAAGACTTGAAGAGGCACAGGATGGCTTTCTAGCTTGCTCACCGAACCAGGGAGAGGGCAGGTGTTCAAAGGGACAGCATCTTTTCTCCCAATTTTGCTAAAAGGTTATTTTTTCCTCTGGTTAAAGAAAAATAAGTGGCAGTCATTTTTAAAGGAATTTTCACTTCCTTCTATGTTCTTTGTCAATCGAAGTTGTTTCAAATATTTTGAATTACTTCTTTTGAAGATGGATTAGTGAATTTTTTCAATCTTTTTATTTTAATTCAAGTGGCATGTTCTCTCCCGCACTCAGAGGCCAACCACTTTTGGTTTTAGGAACCTGTCGAATTCTATTTCCCGAGCTTTACAAGCACAGAGGATTATCCTGGGGTACTTTCTCTGCAGATGTGATATTCTACAGCCTGTGCTGTAAGAGGTCAGATAATTCACACTTCCCCACCATATGCATGAATGGAAACACAGAAACATCCAACCTCCAGAGATCAATCTTGGGTGTCCAGAAAGGCTGCTGCAGGAGCTGGGGAGGGGCAGAGTCAGGGCTGGGTACCTCAAACAGCCTGTCCAAGCAAAGCCTGCTCTGGACTGTGCTCTTCATCATGCAGTGTGTAAGCTCAGAGTTCATTTCAGGAAGAATGACATCACATTTCTGGGGCTCCTTTGCTTCTCCTGTCCAGAGGGCAGAGATTTGCTTTGAGGGGCCTTTCTTTTTCTAATTAATTAAATAACTGGAGACTTTCCTCCATGGGAAATCAAAAGCTTGAAATGTTTCTCAACTCATACCTTGTATGAGTTCACAAACTCCATATGTACAAAGCATATGGAGATGCAGCACCCAACTCATTACTTAAATGAGAACACCTAAGTCATTAGAGCCCAGTGTCTACTCCTGGTCCATATTACTTCCTTCTGTACAGTGTGTGGGTTTTCACCATTAAACCTCACCAAAGATCTAAAAAGCAACAGCAGTGCTCGGGCAAATTCCAGTGGCAAAATGGGTCCGTTCTCACTCTGTCCCACAAGCTGGGCACCTTCATCTGGGCTGCTGCAAGTTGGACCATCACTAGCAAAAGGAAAGCAGAACTGCTTTCCTTCAGAAAGGCCAGAATTAACCTTTTCAGTGACAGCTTCAAGTTATGCTGAAAAATTAGTGAAAGGGCATCTCTGCTGCATTCTTTCTTTCCCAATCCCCGTGAATCTTCGCCTGCTCCCCGGAGTCGAGGACAGAGCGCTTACATTCCTGATCCAAACGTGCCACCTGCTGTCTGTCAGAAGGGAGACACTGCATAGACAAGAAAGCCAGTGCATAGAATACCCAAGCTAGAAGCGGTTTTGCATTGCAAAACCAGCCCAAAGGACCTGGGTACCACAGGTGAGCGTCTGCCCTCCACCACCGTACAAGAATCACCCTGCAATACCCCACTCTTGTCCCGCACAGGCCGTGCAGCGGAGTCTGGACAACCTGAGAGACTGCCAGCACACCATCCAGAGCCAAGGCACAGAACTGGTACTGCCTGAAGAACGTACGGTGTGCTCAAACACCACTGCTGCCTCCTGGGGAGGGCTTCTAACCCAGGGTGGGGAAGGAACTAGCAAGGAGAGGACCCACTGGTGTGGAAGCGAATTGCAAGGTAACACTCAAGGGCTGCTCTGTAGGAGCAGCGATAGCAGAGGAGGCCTCTGGGAGGAAGCAGTACCTCTGTGAAAGGGAAACTTCTGCTTGTAGAGACTTCGTAACATGCTTTAACTTTTGGTCAGCCCTGAAGTGGTCAGGCCGTTGGACTAGATGATGGTTGTAGGTTCCAGCCACCTGAACTATTCTACTCTATTCATAAGAAGTGAGATGAATATTTGATTTTTACCCCGTAGGTGCTGCTGACCAGACTGCCGCTGAGCAAACACAGCATCCCTGTTCAGTGTGGGGTAAGGGTGCCTAAGAAGTTTGTGGGGAAGAAAAGTCTCCCTCACCTCTGGATCCAGGATCCTCCACTCGGGCAGAGCCTGTCTCAGGGTCTGGAGACTTATCTGAACCAGGCAAGGAGACCCCTTCCCTTGTTCCCAGGCTGCAGCCAACCCTGCATCCCTCGCCTGTTCCCCCACTACCTCTCCTAACTGACAGCAGCCTTGGTGAGAAGGGGGGCCTGGGTGGTGAGAGTGGTAAGGAGCAGTGAGGGGCTCCCTGGACTTTCCAGCTGGTACCTGGGCCCAGAAGGTTTTGGGGATGCTGCTGGAGGGACCTTCTGTGGCACAGAGGCAGAACTACATCCCCCAGTGTCATGTGCGCACCCCCACTTCAGCACCAGCTCCTGCATTGTCCTGCTCCCTAAAGCAGGCTGCAGGAAGGGCTCTCAGACAGCAGATGCTCTGCAAAGAGGGAGGGATGGAGGAAGGGAAGAAGGGGTTAAAGGACGAAGGGAGGGCCAGGCTGCAGTTAGCAGATGTCCAGGCTGAAAAGTAGGTCACCTATTTCTGCCAGGGGGTGGATTTGAAAATCGACACTACATCAATGCACAAACAAAGCCAAGTAATACAGCAAGGAATAAAACTGAGCCTGGGAAGCCTGACAGAAACCCTCCAAGTACACAGGGCTCCTCTAACACACCACACACTGCTATTAATTAAGACCAATTTTAAAAGTGTGGTTTTGCCTGTATATACATATATAGATAGATACATAAGAGGAGAGGCTAATTAAAAAAAGATTAAGACATTTTAAAAAAACCCTTCAAACCCAAGAAAAGCAGAAATTCTCCTATTACACATGTACAAGGCTTGGACAGACAGGAACTTAATTCCAGGATTCTCTCGGCAGCCTTAGGCACATAGTCCCTGTACTCAGCACTGGCGAGGCCACGGCTTGAGCACTGGGTTCAGTTTTGGGCACTGCAGTATAAGAAAGACGTTGAGATGCCAGAGCGGGTCCAGAGGAGGGCAACGAAGCTGGTGAGAGATCTGGAGAACGCGTCTTATGAGGAGAGGCCGAGGGAAGTGGGGCTGTTCAGTCTGAAGAGGAGAAGGCGAAGGGGAGCCCTTGTTGCTTTCTACAACTCCCTGAAAGGAGGTTGTAGTTGGGTGGGTGTTGGTCTCTCCTCCCAAGTAACAAGTGATAGGAGGAGAGGAAGGGTTCCATCTTGACCAGTTTGGGAGAGAACACACCCTTTTCTGTGGTGGAGTTGAAGGGGAAGAAAGGGAAGGCAGAGGAAAGCTTAAAGCAAAAATAAATTGCAACAGCAGCTTATCTGATAGAGACTGTTTGTGCAGCACTTGGCAACTTCATGGATAGAGTTTGTTGGAGACTCCTTGGTACGTTATTATGTGGTAAAATGGGTGCAGAAAAGGAAGCCTGGTGATGCTGAACATTGCTCCCTGGTGCTACCACCAACCCCACGTACAGGTCAGGGTGGCTTTCCTTGAGTGATGACTCAGAGGTCTATAGACTCAGAACGATCATGAGAGCTCCATTCCCTGTGCTCACGAGTTTCCCTGGCTGATACAGCATGTTGCTATCATCCCTTTCTGTCCTGTGCTAGTTTCCCAGAAATGTGAGCTTGGTCGTTACTAGGCAGCTGTGTCTTGGCTGGCCAGGAAACGACACATGATATATGCACTTTGCACGCTTGGAAAGCACTTTGATTTTCCTAGGAGAAGGACCGTGAAGGTAATTTCTCTAACTTGTTTTTCCTCCGTGCTAGTTTAATCAGCTTAGCTATTAAAAGATAACATGGGTTTAGGACTATCATTAGCCCAGAGTGGTCATGTGGTTATACCGGTAATTAGCACTGCTGCTGAACTCAGTGTTACTGGTTTTTTCATCGGTAACTGCCTAACAAAATCAGTACTGACCACACTGATAAAGAAGCAGAAGAAAAATGAATACTTTCTCTCCCTGTATCTGTGTGCAACTATTTGTTTAGCAGATTTCTTCCTCTTTTCATCCTCTGTGATATTAGAAACTATATCCAAAGCATTTAGCTGCTTGAAATGAGATTAAGACACTCTCGTCTAAAATTGCAATCCTGCAATCCTCCTGCTCAGCTGCTCTGTAAGCCTTGAGGTATCAAAAATCCCTGGAAGGTCTTTTGAGATGGCCAAGCAACTCACCTCCGAATCATGATGCAGAAACTGTGTTGCTTGGACTGGGTCCCCAGGAGTTCAGTTTGGTCAGCATCCCAAGTTCTAGGCAAGCTTCCAGGACACAGGACTCTTCCCAACTCACAGTCCTTGGCTAGGGTTTATCTTGAAGCACAGCCAGAGGGAAAGGAAATGGATGGAGATGTGTGCTCCTTATATACAACGGTCTAGGGCTTAGCCCACTTACTGAGGTTGCAGGTTACCAAGCTTCTAGTCCCTTCTTTGCCCATGGGAATTTCAAGCTGCACCTCTCGAGCGTACCTGTAACCACCAGATTACGAGCTCTCCTGGGATGGGAATGTGCTGCCAACCTCCTGTCAGCCCAGCAGGGCCAGAGAAAATGAGCCCCACTGTAGTCCAGTCACCAAAGGCAACTTCTCTGTGTCTGCTCTGGGTGCTGCAGTGCGTTTTGCCTGGTGACTGTTAATGCATATTTAATGAAGTTCTGCTCAACTTTATCCCTAGACTTCAGTTTTAGCCTCAAATGTTTTTCTGGAAACTATACTTCATTGTTTCTTCTGTTTACAGTGCAGCCTGTTTTATTATTAGAGCATAATTTGGTTCTAATGTTAATAATTGATGTAACCAGATCCTGCCCGATGATTTCTAATGAACAGTGTTATGTTTGAATGGGAGATAAGCCATAAACATTCAACCCTTTTATCTGGACAAAAAAACCTGACAGGTCATTACTCAAGGAAAACCACCCTGACCTATACATGGGGTTGGTGGTAGCACCAGGGAGCAATGTTCAGCATCACCAGGCTTCCTTTTCTGCACCCATTTTACCACATAATAACGTACCAAGGAGTCTCCAACAAACGCTGTCAAGCAGCCGTGTGCTGCACAAACAGCTTTGAACAGCAAATGGATGGGAAGGAATCATAAGAGGTACTCAGCTAAATAGCCATGGTTCCATTTTGCAACACATGGAAGAAAGACCACACATACCTGCACTTAACCCAGCGTGGAAACACAGATAACTCAGAGAGCTCACATCATTTAAAAGGAGACATGTGGCAACAGGACAGAGTCAAACCTGACAGAACATTCCTCACGGCTCTTTACTACAGTCAAATTCACTGCTCCTAGCACATTGGGCAGCCTTTAAACATATCGGGTAAAAGAGACCATGGTTTCTGGGCCTCTGAGGATTTTCTACAGGTGGATAAGACATACTGATACTTGCAGGTATTTATCAATGGCAATGTAATTACAGTCCATTCAAGTACAGTTGGAGAAGTGGGGAGACACAATTTTAATGGGTCTTTAGCTCACGATACAGGGATTTCTCGCCCCGGTAGTGGGGACAGTCCTGTTGTAGAGCTCAGCAGTTTTTCCTATGTTCTGCACTGTGAAAACACTGTTTTTTTGCTTCCTTTCAAGGTGGACTTTCCTGTCCTACAGGGCTCCCTGGAAGACTTGGATGCTAAACCAGAGCTATATTTCTCCTGATACACGTATGAATCTCTTTACTCTTCCCTGCCGAAACAAAGCTCTTGATCACTGCAATGTTGTCTTTTTTTTCTTGGTTTGTTCCGGGGGGTTTGTTTTGGGGGGGCGGGAGGTGACACAGAGAGAAGGCTAGCACCTTCTACTTCCCCATGTGCTGTTCATCTGTGAGAAAGTTAAAATGTGTTTTCCTCCCTCCATATGCAATAAATCCCTGTTGATGACTTCACAGCATTTGGAGCCTTAACCAGAATCTGCCCCAAGCTCACTTGTCCTCTCATAAACCTCAGCTGCCAGCTTCACTGGTTCTTCAGCCATTTCCAACTTTTTCATTTGCAAATCCTCCCAGGAAGAGGTCGTACATTCCTACTAACCTTGTGCAAGCTACAACCTTGTCCAGTCACATCCCAGACCCAAGGAACCTATAGTTCCTGTAGGCTGTTTCCTTTCCAGCTTCCCTCCACACACCTTATCAATCTCCTTATAATGAGGCCTCACGAATCTCCTCACTGCTGCTCCATAACTTGCTCTTCAAAACTGCCCTTTCATACCCTAAGACCAACACCTTCTCCAGCAGAAGCAGCACAGAGCTTATGCCAGGTGAGCCCAGTTGAGCTTATTAGGGATTTGCTCAGTGGCCAAAGCAGTATTTGCCATACCACTGGCACACCTTGCCAGCCTCCAACATCCTCTGAGAAAATGTGAGAGCCACCCTGCTGAGAGCGATGGGGTTGGCTAGCCAGAACAGCTGTCCTGAGGGGCCATGCCTCTCCTCTGACCACCCAGCAGGCTTGTACAGCTCATCGGTCTCCGTGCTGTGACTACACCATGTGCCACCAAAGCGAACAAGTTCTGCTTGCTTTTTGCTCCCGTGTGACATGCTGTTGCTGGGCAAGTGGGAGAAAATATCTGAGAGAGGAGGACAACCAGCACTGATCTAAGCCCTCCCATGGTGATGGAAGGGGTATAGCTAAAGCACTCGAGGCTCAGGTAAAAGTCAAATGGGTTGGTGCCAAAGCCTCCCCCCAGGCCTGTGCTCTTTCCAGTGGGGACCCAGGGATGATATTGAGGTCCTATCCTGCTCCCCGGCAGCTTTGTCTTAGAAATGTTAATAGGATCAGTGCTGAGAAGGAGATTTGAAACTGAACTTGAACATTTTGTTTCAACTAAATGGGTTAATTTGTGGGTTTGTTACAGCCAAATACCCACCTTCAGGCTCAGGAACATAACCATGAAGTCATTGTTCAGAAATGCTCCTTCCCGCTTCTTAGATCTACTTAGTTTCCACAATTTTAATAAGCTGCTAAACATTCAAGTAATTAAAATTCTCTGAAGGGCTTTATTCTTTCCTGAACTATGAGGCGGATAAAGGATTTTGTAAGGTCTGTGGTTAAACCAGAGGTGTTCATGCCTCAGCTGACCTTACTCTACCAATGTTCATTTAGTGTTAACACAGCTGGGGACTCTTTCGTGCAAGGCACCCTGTTGTCCCACTCTTTCTAGATCTGTTTCCCAAGTGTAACTTGTCGATGCTCAGAAGAGTTAGCTACAACCAGACTAAAACCGGTTTAGACTACGGCTTTATTTTAGGCCTGAGGTGATCAAACGGCTAGATGTCATCAGGAGGAGGCTCAGCTCCAGACCCATACGCCAGTGCTCTCACCGCCTTGCAGGCACTGGTGTGTCCCTGCTCCTGCGGGAAAACCCAAGTCTGCAAGCCGAGCAAACCGTAAACAAATAACTGCTCATAGGGTCCCTCAGGTAGGTGCCTCCCTGCCCTGGAGGGGCATGCCCGTGTTCCTGGGTTGAAATCGATAGCCCAGCTCAAGTGCATCTACACCAATGCACATAGCATGGGCAACAAAGAGAAGGAGCTGGAAGCCATTGTGCAGCAGGATAGCTATGACATAGCCACCATCACAGAAATGTGGTGGGATGACTCATGACCAGAGTGTTGCAATGTATGGCTATAAGCTCTTCAGAAGGAATAGACAGAGAAGGAGAGGTGGTGGGGTGGCTCTGGATGTTAGGGAGAGTTTTGAGTGTGTAGAGCTTAGTGACTGTGAAGGTAAGGTCAAGTGCTTACGGGTAACGATGAGGGGGAAGGCCAACAAGGCAGATATCCTTTTGGGAGTCTGTTATAGACCACCCAACCAGGGTGAAGAGCCAGATGAAACATTCTACAAGCAGCTGGCAGAAGTCTCACCATCTCCAGCCCTTGCTCTCGTGTGGGACTTCCACTTACCGGACATCTGCTGGAAATACAACACAGCAGAGAGGAAACAGTCTAGGAGCTTCCTGGAATGTGTGGAAGAGACCTTCCTGACAGCTGGTAAGTGAGCCTGCTGGGGAGGTGCCTCGCTAGGCCTGCTGTTTACAGAGAAGGACTGGTGGGTGATGTGGTGGGCAGAGGCCGTCTTGGGCTTAGTGACCATGAAATGATAGAGTTCTGGAAATGGAAGGCAACATGTTGGCTGGGGCAGGACCGTGGTTGTCATGGCTGAGTTGAAGCAGAATCACACCCCACAGGCTCACGGTCTGACACGGCTTTGCAGCAGCTAGTGGTGAAATGCTGCCAAGAGGGTAGAGTCCAGCCTCCCCTCCTCAGATGTCACATCTCGCAATTGCAAAGCCACGGGATGAGCTGGCTTGGCAGGCTACACCACTGCTCAGGGAGACAAGCTTGTTCTCCAAGGTGTGGCAGAGCTGCTCCCACTGGTACCTGTGCTGTGGGGTTCACCAGCCCCAGCCAGCTTCAGGAGACCATGGCAGCTATGGCTGAGGGGTTAATGGTGGACAGTGAGGAAACACGCTCAGCATTGGTTGATGGGGTGATGGTTACCCAACAGGCTGATTATTTTTTTTATTTGCATACCACTTTATGTTGAGGAAGTTGTTGACTCAAACGATGAGAGGAATCCATCAGACGTGGCTGTCTCTACAAGTGCCCCAGGCAGCAGCCATCACAAAGTTAAGATACTGATATTGGCAATACCAGCAACAACTCATTTAGTAAAATACTATCAAGCTTCAGGTCACAAGCCACGCCTGTAAGTTCTCAGAGTTTCCCAGCCAGCAACTAAATACTACAACCACCTAAAGCAGGCTAAGGATTTTTTCTGATTTGTCTGTCATCACAGGTATAGGAATGGTGTGGACGTCTTCAGGTTTGCATACAAGTCTCAGGGATAAAGGGCTGGGATTTCTGTATTTTGCCTCTGGTTCAGCTTACTGGCTGACACTGGGCAAGCCATGTAACCTCCTCATTTCCCCTAAGTGTTCAGTAGCACTCTGAGATCCTCCTTGTAGACGTGAAGTGTTTCTACCTTAAGCTAGTAGCATTAACAACTTACATGGTAACAGCTGGTTGTAGTTTTAAAAAATAATTGCACAAAATCAAGACACAGAAATATACTGACAGGAACTCTGTAAGACCAAAACAGTGTCTATGATGTACCAAACCTCTCCAGCATGGAGATGGTGGTGATAAAATCCTTGAAAATCAGAAGTGTGCCAGTGCAAACATCCTCCTGCCCCTTCTGAGTTAAGATACATCTCTTACATCCAGGGCACATCTGCTCAGGATATAGGAAGTGTCAACAGCAGCATAGGTAAACACTTCTTTAGTTGTGGAGACAAGCTTTATGGTTACAGAAACTATATTAGGTAATTAACTATTTTACTGTAGTAGCTTGTTCTGCACTCCAACTATTAATCCCCTCTCCAGATACTGCCTCTGGTGCTTGCTGAAGGTTATAATCTCATCATCCTTTTAACAACCTAGCTGCTTGTTCTGAGAATGCAATTGAACACCGTACTCTCATTTATCCACTATTTCAACACACTGGCCAATCTCTCCTATTATCTCCCTGCTCACAGTTTCCAGTAAAATGTCTTTCCTACACGCTGTCAGTGACAAAAGACAACACAACCAGAGCCGCCTCTATACACTTCATGTTGTGAAATCTCTGTTTGCTGCGGTCAGGGCAGGTGCCCACTGCTAGAACGTTCAAGTGGCATGACATAAACAAAAGTGGGCAGAAAACAGGAAAAAAAAAAGGAGAAGAAAAGGAGACAGCTAAAATAAATGTAGAACAAATACAGCCTAGAGAGCTTTCTGGGCTGAGCACCAGCTGAAATAATGAAAAAGGAAACAATGTCCCATTGCATGTTGATTATTTTTAGGATAAACATTTTTTTTGTACATCTTACTAAATAAATCTGCTTGTGTGAAAAAGAAAACAAAACCAGGCTCTGCACTCAGCGCCCAGACTGCGCAGCTCTGCGGGTCAGCAAATACACACCATGCTGCTGTGTTTTCACCATGTGTTTGCAACACGTTAAGATCACGTGCATCCATAATTGCTGCAGCTCGGCTAACTTACTCAGGCAGAATAAGATGATCACGTGTCTGAGCTGGCAGCCAACAGTCTCCTGCTGATGGAAGCAACCCACTGGGTCTGCGGTTTGGGGAGGGCTTCTGTCCACAGAGGGCTTTTTTGTCAAATAAGGACATGCCATCATATGCTGAAGGGTACGTGAGCAAGGATAGCTCTTAGTAGGGTAAATTGTGCTGAGACTCAATCTTTGGGAGAACAAGTAATGTCTACAAAAAGCACAGGAGCCAAAGCTTGGTCAACTGGTAGGAAAGAAATAGGAACAAAAAGAAAGCTGACATTGTGTCCAGCCCTTTAGGTGATCACAGAACCAAGTAGATTGGAAAAGACCTTTAAGATAATCTAGTCCAACCAGAAATGGAACCACAAAACCATAATGCAATAGGCGTGATGATACCAAGTACCTGAGCGGCTGGCAGAAGCTGCATGGCTTCACCAAGGGTAAGTCTTTCCTGACAGAATTAGTGGTCTTCTGTGCTGGAGTGACTACATCAGTGGACAAGGGAAGAACTACAGGTGTCATCTATCTGTCTTCTGTAAGGCCTTTGACACAGCCCCCCACAATATCCTTCTCCCCAAATTGGAGGGATATGACTGGTCAGTGCATAAGGAACTGGATGGATGGTCACATCCAGAGGGTGGTGGTCAACAGCTTCATGTCTAGATGGAGACTGGTGACAAGTGTTATCCGTTAGGGGTCCATGCTAGGACCAGTGCTGTTCAATATCTTAATCAATGACATAGTGGGAACAAACGCACCCTCAGCAAGTTTGCAGATAGACCTCCAAGATGAGTCGTGCAATTGACAAGCCAGAGGGACCTGGGCAATCTGAAGAAGTGGGTCCATGTGAAACTCACCAGGTTAAACAAGGCCAGGTGCAAGGTCCTGCACCTGGGTCAGAGCAATCCCCAGTATCAACACAGGCTGGGGGACAAAGGGCTGGAGAGCAGCCCTGAGGAGAAGGTCTTAGGGGAGCTAGTACATGAAAAACTGGACATGAGCCAGCAATGTCTACTTGCAGTCCAGAAGGCCAACCATACCCTGGGCTGCATCTCCAGCAGCGTGGGCAGCAGGGCAGGGAGGGGATCCTGCCCCTCTGCTGCGCTCTGGGAGACCCCCCTGCAGTGCTGGGGCAGCTCTGGAGTCCTCAGCACAGCAGACATGGACCTGCTGGAGTTGGGCTTGTTCAGCGTGCAGAAGAGAAGGCTCCGGGGAGACCTTCTGGTGGCCTTTCAGGACTTAAAGGGGCCTGTCAGAAAGGTGGGGACAGATTTTGAGCAGGGCGTGTTGTAACAGGACAAGACGTGATGGTTTTAAACTAAAAGAGGGAGATTTAGACTAGAGAGAAGAAAGAGATTTTGATGGTGGTGAGAGCCTGTCGCAGGTTGCCCAGAGAGGTGGTGGCTGCCCCATCCCTGGCACCATTGCAGGTGAGGTTGGCCAGGGCTCTGAGCGACCTGCTCTGGTTGCAGATGTCCCTGCTCCCTGCAGGGGGGTTGGACTGGATGAGCTTTAGAGGTCCTTTCCAACCCATTCTGTGATGCTATCATTTGGGAACCCAGAGGGCACAAACCACCACCTTGTAGGCGCTGTTTTGCCGGCCGTGGGGCACAGGCGGCAGCTCGTTCAGCCGTTTGTCACCCGCGCCCTCGGGCAGAGGCGGCTGCTGGCGGGGTTTGGCCGGGCAGGGTTGTGAGGCTGCCCCCCAGCCAGCACCACCGGGGCGGTGCCAGGCTGGGGCACGGAGCCTCCCCTGGCTTTCACACGCTTCGTCTGGCGCATTTTGGTTAAAATACACTGTCGGTTTGGGGTCGGAGGTAGCCGGCGGCTCTGAAGAAAGCGAAGCCGCTTCTGCCCACAACGCGGGGATCGAACC
>VZZY01023718.1:0-10869 GCA_013400335.1 Eurystomus gularis | reverse complement strand
GTGAGATTCATCTCTTTTCCAGTAGAGGTATGGGTACAGGGAATGGATGTGAAAGGGTTAGGGAGAGTAGCATGTGTGCATTGTGTGGAAAAGGAGGAAGTCAGGTTGCTGATGCAAGCAAGTATGTGTCCCATGTCATCATGGGCTGATCTCCAAAGAATGATACAGCACTTTGTAGTCATGATCCATATTGGAAGTTCTGTCTTGTGTTGTGTTCTATCTTTGCATGTTTTAATGGTCTTTGTTAACTAGTTACAGTTAGGTTTTCCCCATATGCTTAAGAAAGAGGAAAAAAAAAAACAAGGAAGAGGAAAACACTAGCCATCACCTGCTCCGATTTAGAATTCTGATGTAATAGGTCACCTTTAACACTTTCTTGTACTGTTCGCTGAAGTCCTCCTTTTAAGAACTTGTGCTATGACCCAACAAACATTACTGAAGCTACTGAGTTGAATCTCAGAATGGAAGACATTTGTAGTAGTTTCCCCATGAGGGTTCTCTGCCAGCGGAGTAGAACCATTGAAGTATATTCACTGCAGACAAGTTTAAAAAGAAAAATCTAGAGCCCTCCAAGTAATACTGAAGGTAATTTCTTAAGTTTAAGCCAGTCTATAAAGAAGCTGCTTTAGCGTTAGAATTGTCTGATTGTGTGCCAGATACAAAGATGGTAAAGTTAACTCTTGAAAGCAAGTTATCCTAGTACTGCTGATTGACCATGGAATAAAACAGGACCTCAAACAGGACCTCCTATATGGAGGAAGAGGACTCTTGTGCTTAAGGGATTTTAATTCAAACAATGCTTACAAAGAAAGGGGAGAAAAAGTATTTTGTAGGTGAGTACTTTATATCTTGTTTCTCATTTTTTGGGATTATGTTCAAGTTCAAGGCTCCTCACAATGCTTTCATCCGTAAACTGGAGTTAAATTCTGCAACATGGCCTTTGTGTTTCTGTGGTGCTTTCTGCAGCAGACTCAGGTAAATTACAAGCAGAAAGATTTTAATGAATCAAGTTTGAAAATCATATTCCAATCAGTACAATGTTCTTTTTGGTGATTTGACATAAAAATAATTATTTACATTTCTTTAAATTCTTCAGTCCTTTGCAGACCTTGGTTATGATTCTGCACAGCCTTTGAGAGGTGGTGGTGATTGCTTTTGAGCAGCTGGCTAGAAGATAGTTGTAGTTCTTACAAAAACTTGATGTGTAACATGTAATATTTCAGAAACAGTATGTTTTTGGGACAATAAGGTGTAAACCTGAAAGTAAACTAATTATTATGCTCTTATGGGAGGCAGAGTAAATAAATGCATGTTATTATATACCTGCTATCATGTGGCATCTCCAGTTCTCATTCTAAGTTGTCAGAACATTTGTGTCACTTTTCAAATCCAAGTGATTATTTTTCTTGTATAACTTAAAGTTCACTAATTATGAAGACAATCAGGATGTTCTTATGTCTTAATAAATGGTCAGTGTTTGCTACTTATTTCCAAAAGGGAGTGGATTAATAAGAAAATGATAATCTGATTATTGTCACTTTGGATTTCATGGCTAGATCTTTTAATGTTTGTGTAGCCTGTTCCTTTCTTGAGTTTCTCTTAGAAAAGAGACTGGATTTTGCTTTCATCACATCACTTTCTCTGAATATAAAGTGTTCAGTGTGTCCCTGCATTTCAGTATCATGTTTCCAAACTGTTTTCAGTAGTGTTTCCTTAGATCTTTTGGAAGATAAATTACTTACATAAGTGGACAGAATCTCCTAGATGACATTTTGGAATGTAATCGATAGAAGTTATTGTGGGCTTTAAAGACATTTGGGATTTGAGAGTTTTGGTTTCACTTCATTATAGTTCCACAGTTTCCCACTGTGGCTTCTGTTGTCAGCAACAGCACTGTGAAGCCTAATTTAGTCAGGTTCAGTATTTGAAGAACCTGTTCATAGACTTACAGAATAATGGAATCATTTCTGTTGGAAAAAACCCTTCAGATCATTGAGTCCAATTGTTAACCTAACACTACCAAGTCCACTCCTAAACCATGTCCCCAGGCACCAAGTCTGCAGGTCTTCTAAACACATCCAGGGATGGTGACTCAACCACTGCCCTGGGCATCCTGTTCCAATGCTTGACAACCCTTTTCCCTTTTAGTGAAGAAGCTTTTCCTAATGTCCAATCTAAACCTCTTCTGGTGCAACCGGAGGCCATTTGCTCTTGTCCTATCACTTGCTCGCTACAATGTCCTTTCAGGTAGCTGTAGAGAGAGATGGGGTTTCCTCTAAGCCTCCTTTTCTCCAGACTAAAACCCAGTTCCCTCAGCCACTCCCCTGTCACACCCTGTGCTGCTATTATCTATATACCTTGCTTAAGTACTTGGGCATTAAGTGTGAATCTGTAGCAGTTACTTGCAGCAAAGATTTATATTTTTTTTCTAATTGTCACCTATGAGATCCACTGGACATTTTTATAATTTTTAAATGTGCTCTGTCTCCAAGGTGATGTAAAAGTAGTGTTACTGGAAAGGGAGTAGTACTCAGTACTAGAGAAGTGTGGCATAGATTCTGTACAGGAGGAGATACTTAACTGGTGCCATTGATTGTGCAAGTGAACAGAAGCTGTCTTTGTATGGCAGTGAGAATTGTGAATTTTGCCTTGATACTCAAAGACAGACATTCATTTGTAAAGAACTAGGATGGAAGGATGAAAAAAAAAAAGAACTAAGAGGAATAATTAATGAGAAAGTTAATTATTTGCAACCTATGTGAGCTTAATTTGAGGAGGATATTGAGCAGTAGCTGGTTTTGGCTTGGAAGATGATGTTCATTTCTGCAGAAAGTAGATCACTAGGAGGATACTTTAAGAGAAGAAAGGATACAAAAATAATCCTAAAATAAACAAGTACTTCAAGAGAGATTCATGCTTTATAATCTGATCTAAAGCCTATCCAAAACAGTGTGATGTTTTTCGCAAGTTTAAATGAGTTCTGTTAATTAATAAAGATTTGTAATCAGGTCTGGAAATCTGATCATAAGGGACTATTGCTTAACTTTCTTGATTCTAAATTAAACTGCTCAAATAAAAAATCTGATTGTGCAGATAGATTTAATGTTATGATTCTTACTTGTGATTCTTCTGTGATTGCCTACTTTGATCGTTTATCTGTAATTTATATTCACTGCATTTATTGTATTTGCTTCTTGCCAAATAGGTAAGCAACCTGAAGAAAATTTTAAAAGGAATATTGGATTACAACCATGAGGTAAGAACTGGTTTAAGTGATTGACATTCCTTTGTTGTTATGTATTTTAGTTGACCTGTTTAATGTAAATTATATTCTGCTGATTGAGTTCTGACTTCTTCTTGCAAAGTGTTTGGGATACAGTGTTTCATGGCCTATTCTCATGGTCCAACCTTCTGTAAGTCTTATTACCTGCTTTATTGTATTCTCAGAGCTTCAAAAGGAGTCTGATGTCCAGATTCTGTCATACAAATAGTAAATGTCTTTGCTGACTATGTTCTGATGATGGATTTTAACAGTATCTGTGTTTGATTAATTTTTTTCTCTACTGCCTCTTTCCTTCCCCCCTCCCCCCCCTCCCCCTTGAGGTGCCAGAATAAAGAGCATTTTTAGCCTCTCCGGACATTTTTAATGACATGTTTTAATCTTGGAATACTGGAGTCTGCCCTTGGCATTCTCTAAGACTATTGAGCAAACTCAGAAATTAACCACTCCAGAGGAGATACAATGCAGTATTTTTTTCAGTGGTGAGTTTTCAGCTGGAATATGCTTTTAGTTTCAGTGACACTTTGAAGCAAATTAATCCTTACAGGCTGTAGCACAAAATCAATAATATATACATTCGAGACAGTGCTTGTCTCAAAATACTAGCTTGTCATAAATATTTTCATGAGGAAGATATTTGTTAATAAACTTATGTCTTTAAAAACGAACAGATTTTTCAGAAGAAAAAATCAGACTCAAACTCATAGTCAGTAAATGGTCAGCTGTTCATGTTGAAATAAATTTTGAAAATTGATGGCTAAGCAAGCTGGTCATAACTTAAAATTCTAGAAAGAAATAAGTTCTTTGTTAAAGAAATAATTTTTTTTCTTGTCACTGTGACAGAGCAGTGCCAGCTTCTTTTTGGCTAGTTGATATGTATGATGATTAAGTTTCTGGTGTAAAAACTTTACTACTAAGCAAGTTTTGAGCTATTTCAAGTTGATTAAGTTCTTCAAAGATAATGCATGTTTATAGGTTTGACTGGATTTTGGTTTGATTGCTTTTATTCTACTGAGGCAATGCTTGTGGTGATAATGGAGATGATCTGGATTCTACTATGATTCCCTCTCTTAGCAGTCACCTTCTACAAAAATATGGATGTGAATGCATATGGATTTTACCAGTTTTACCTGATGTCTCTTAAAAGCCTTTGAGAAGTGTATGTGCTAATTTTGCTGACCTTCAAAAATTTGTATTGTGTTCAGGAGGACAATAGCAATCCTACATTGCTATGTTTGTCAATTATAGTATGGAAGAACAGGAAGCCACAGTTACATATTTATAGCTTGTTTGCTTTGTTATGCCTCAGTAATCCTGCTGCAGAACTCTAATGCTCTAGAATTAAAAATTTGATATTTTTTGTTTGGTAAAGTTCTTTTATTTTTAAAAAGAGGACAAATGATCTTTTTCAGCTCAAGATATTTATTGCAGAGTCTATCCTTCTTTTTCCTATTTCTTTCAAATTATTTTTTTTTATTGAATCAAAATTGTATCTCATGCTTATTTCAAAATCCTCTGTTTACACCTTTGCATCCTTGGCTGCTTTGTAGTATATGCTGATATGCCTCTTCCCTTCAGCTTTCATTAACAGCAGTTATTATCAATAACTATTAAGTTATTGTAGTACTCACTGAAATCTGGCACTGTGTTTGAAGGAAACTTAGGAACTACAAATCAATATAAAAACACATATCAGATTTGTACAATTCAAACAATACTATGTTTTACTGTATTACTGCAGTCTACATAAAATGATAGCATTTTCCATTGTGGCTGATGAATTTGCAGGATTTTTACTTCCTTTAGGTCATTCTAGTGAGAAAATATATTTTCCAACAAGAATGAATCTGAGTCCTTTAAAGTGTACAGAGACTTTTTTTTTTTGTAGTACTGATACTCATTCTTTGAGAAAGTTGTTTAAAAAAAACACCAAGAAAGCACAAAACAAGAACCACTCAACCAAAACAATTACACAGAGCCCAGCCCTGGAAAACTTTTGAATAGCTTGATTTCCCTGTGTTCTTCATATACATTTGTTTAATGTGGTTTTTTTTATAAATACCTTTACCTGATTTTTCCGTTTTTCTTGAGTATTAACAGAAAAAAGGACATCCAACAAACAAGTGGCTGATTCCCTCCTTAGTCATTCTTTCTTTACTGCACCCTGCTTAAGAAGTGACAGTTTCTTTTTGTCTGCAATTAGTGTCAGAAGTGTTTAATTCCATATTTCATATTCATATTTTCAGCTCCTTAAAAGCTCTTTGAGAACAATTTAGCAGAATTGTTTAATTCCTTATACTGACAATCATTAATGTAAATCCTTCTTAATTATAAATCAGGTTACATTAATTATAAGTCACATGGGGCTGTTTTGGTTTTTTCTTCTTCTTTCTGCATGTGGGCTGTTAAATTATGTATTGTACTACTATCTCAAATTCTCTTCTATGGAACTAGCTTTCTTAGCTGAGATTTGCTAAATATCCTTAAGTTTTCTAAAAGTATGAGGCTGAGTAATTGAGTATTTTACTGTTTTATGTTTGTCATCCAGTTTCTGACTTTCAAGTGGTAAAGATATGAAATTTGTGTATAATATTTTATGCTACATAAGGTGCTTTTAGGTGTTTTTTTAATTAAATGCTTTAAAAAAAACCCTTAATAATCCATGTGCTATTGACCACCCTCACTACCCTTCTTGTCTGATGAATAAAATCTTGCTAAGTTTGAAAGGAATAGTTTCTTACTAGTTGAGACTGTCAGGTTCGTCTTGTCTCAAATATTAGTTGTGTTAAGCAGTGTCATTTATTTGGATGTTAGGTGTTAGGCAATTTAGTTCATTTTAAAGGTGGATTGAAAACTATGTTAAAGTAAGAGTTAATTGCTCTTACTGATTCTGAATTGTCTTTGTATTTTGAAATGTGTATGTGTGTGTATATGTGCAGTGATACAGACATGTATGTACTGTATCTTTATGCAGATTCTAGGGCAACAGATTAATGACTTCACTCTTCCTGACGTTAACCTGATTGGAGAGCATGCTGATGCTGCGGAGCTTGGGAGAATGCTTCAGCTTATTTTGGGATGTGCTGTGAACTGTGAACAGAAGCAAGGTATTACATTTTGAAAGCATGTTTTCTCCCAGGCAGTGTATGAAAATCCAGTTTAACTACTTAGGGGAAATATTATTTCTCAGTTTGCTCTCAGAGGCAAATGTGTTTCTTTTCAGTTATGACATTATTTTGTCCTACAGATAAAAAAAAATGTTCTTTTGTTACAAGCTTCACTGGTTTTGGAGTCTAAAACCGTGGAACTGGTTTTACTTCCAACACACACATTTTCAATTTTTGTTTGCTGATCTGAAAAGGCACTCTACAAAGGAAGATTCTTGGCCCACCCTTTAACCATTCATAAGGCAGATTGAGATAGTTGAGAATCAAAAAATGTGATTGTTGCACTATTCTGTGTGACCCTTGGTTTTAGGAATACATTCCAGTCAGCATCTTAACTTATGGCTAAGAGCCATCAGTATGACAGGAACTGGTCTGAAGATGCTGAATGTGATCTGGTATACTGTAGTTTCTTAGATTTTTGCATTGGGTTGGCAAACAGGAAAAAGTGATGTTGGCAGCCATGCCCTTCTAGGCAGCAGCTGAAGCCTGAGCATGATACATACCTTAAGGGCATCCAGAATGTCATCCGAGGCATCTTTTTAGGTGATAGAATCCCTAATCCTGATCAGCAGTCACGGAAAGAAACTTCTGCCTTGCTTGACTCATGGCACCAACTGTCTATCTGGCCTGCACAGGTGAGATAGGGACCTATTCAGTTTTCCTGCAGGTGCCACAGGGGATGTGGTGAACAGTGGATAGAATCATAGAATCATTATGGTTAGAAAGGACCTCCAGGATCATCAAGTCCAGCCTTCATCCCAACATGTCCCTAATCACTAGACCATAGTGGTTAGGGACTCGGCCTGTTCCTTTGGAGGATGGGCCTGTTGAAACGTTGCACAGAGTTTATCCAGGAAAGGCAAAATGGGCTGTACTGAAGATGCTAAGGTGGTGCTGTGCGCTTATATATTTTCTTGTCTATATTCTCCATAAATCTGTACTCTCTGGCTCTCATTCATAACAGATCAGGAGGTATTTGCTCATGTGAGTTTATTTCTTAGTCTTATGGGACAGCTGGATGTACGACTCTGAAGACAACATTGATATAAAAATAATTAAGCTCATTTTAAAAGGCAATTGAAGCCCAACGTTCCTCCAGTCTTCACTTCCTACTCACTGGCCATGTGTTGAGGTGCAGAATAAGAAGAGTGAAACACTTTTTGGAAAACTGAAGGTGCACAGGAGTAGAAGAGAAGGGAAGTTGCAGGACTTCCCCAAGTCCCATCTGAGTGAATGGAAGGTTTTGCTCATTTTAACATGAATTTGCAATGCCAGACCCAGACCTTCCCAAACAAAATTCAGCATTTGGTTCAGCATTATGTGGTGCTCATGCACAAAAACTTTCCTCTGCCATTAGTCTTGAAATAAACCTTTGAGTAACTGTCATCTTCACTTGTATGATATTGTCCTGAATACAATAATTGTTCTAATAGTTAAAATGTCGTATTTTCACATACTCTTAAGTAGTACAGCCACACTTGTTGAAGTATCTCAGATCTCATGCTGTAAGCTTACCTTGGATGCAGGATGTCTTGTTACCCACTTACCTTAAATTACACTTAATTCAAGCTAGGTTGAGGTAACAAGACAACTACAAACATTTATTATTAACACTTAAAACAAGCAGTATAGGAGCATGTTTGTAAGATAGACATGTGGGTAAACAAAACAGTTTATTGTATTTACATTGAAGTCGTGACAAATACCTGTCTCTTCCTGATTTATCTCCTTTTGGTTTTCTTTCTAACAAAATTGCAGCCAATGTTTCAGACCTTTTGTCTTGCTCTTACGTGGTGTATCTTAGCTTTTACAGCTAGTTTCCTCTTTCCAATCTTCCTCTTGGGAAAGACGTTAAAAGAGTATAGGTTGCATGTGAAAGTGATCGTATCTGACTGGAAACCGCATGATACTGGGCAAGTCATAAATTCCTTGATTTGGTCTAAATGTCAGAATTTGTCCTTCTAACCACTGTATCATCTTACAAGGTACCTGTTGTGTAGCTTGCATCTACACATAGGTGAGGAATGAAAAAGTGGACATGACTTATTTGTTGCATAGCACGGAAATAAAAAGAGAAACCAAGAACAGATATGAAAATACCTCAAAATGAGGATAGCTAAACTTTTGGAAAAGAACCTATGTGTAGATTATGTGCTTGTATGGCCTGAATAGTTTGGAAACAAAGTGAAAAGGAGTATAAATAGTTACTTCTGAAGTGTGAGATGCCAGAAGGAAAAAAAGGATGACAATCACCTACTTTTTTCATTGTTGCAGAATTCCATTGAGTTTGGATTTATGTTTGAACACACTTCTGATAAAGTCTTACATTTGTTGGGTTGGGACTTGACTAGTCATTATGCATTTTAGTGTCATCTGGGGCACCTAGTCATTTTGTAGGAAGGGTGCATCTGCTGAACCTCATGTTCTGTTTAACTTGAGTTTCAACCGTCACATTTTGGAATGCTCTTATTTTCAGAGTACATCCAGACCATAATGATGATGGAAGAATCGGTTCAACATGTTGTCATGACAGCCATTCAGGAGGTATGCTGGGATGCCAACAGTGTGTAAAAGTTAGCCTTTCAGTGTTTTACAAAAGTATGCTTTTTATCACTTTGGAAAAACTTAGTTGGAAGTAAAGAAAATAAGGGGCATAGATTTTTGCCATTTTACGCTGAAAAATATCTTATTTTTCCTTAGGAAAAACAAATCAGTAAAGCTTGCTTTATGATAAGGAACTCTGATTGAATGTCCCACTTTTCTTTAAATCTAGAAGATTGAAACTTCTAGATATTTTTTGACATTGGGTTCCCATTCCTTCACCTTTCCCACCTTATGGCTCCTGAAGTGCACTAGAGTGCTTTTATATGAGTAACCAAATACTGTAGAATTTCTTCAAAGTTTGTACCTTGAAACTGCAAAACTCCATGAGCTACCAATTTTATTTTTTTACTGGACAAGTGAAAAGAAAGAGAAAGGAATAGCAGAATATTCTTTTGTCAGCTGCAGTGTTATGAATAGGCTAATGAAGATATTTGTGCTAATAAATTTTTACAAGTTAGTAAGTATGCTGAAAGGTATTTTTAAGTGCTCTTCAGTAGTAAATTAAAACCACAGTGAAAATTAAACCACAGTGTTAGTGAACACTATCTCAATGAAGCCCCAAAGTGACTTTTCAGGAGCTGGAAGTGCCTATCAGTCTTTATAGATGAAGGTTTACTGCTGGGCTGGCCACTAAGGAAAGCGGGAAGTTGCTATTAACCCCTCTATTCTGTACCTGAAGAAAAGCTCTAGAGCAATTTCACTTTTCTGTAATGTCTGAATAAAGATGATGTCAGTGAGTCTACAGGAACCTTGTCTGCTGTTATCACTTTGACCAACACTGTGTATCCATGCATTTTTACATCCTGTTGTCTGTGAGTGGACTGCTGTCTTCAATATTGCAGAGGGGACTTTTGACATGAGCGTTGAAGGTATCCTTATGCTAAATAATCTTCCAGTCAGTGCTGCCGAGCATCAGTTAGACAAACTGGTTTTGGGCTATTTTACTTTTGCATTCTTTTTAACAGTAATACGATGTTTTGGTGTTTTTTTTAATATGCTCTTTTATTAAACCTGTCTTTCAGCATCACTTTATTCTGCACTGTCTTAAAATAGGAAACCTTCTCTTATCTTCCCTTCTACTGTTGAAAATCTGCGGTTTGATTTTTGTAAAAAAAATCCTAATTTTAAAAAATAGCTGGATCTGAAGCAGCCCACAATTTTCCACATTTGATGAGTAGGCATTCAGTTCAGTGTTTGTGCCCTTTCTCAGAGTGGGGAGAAATCACAGGATAAGATTCTTCTCATGGAATATATTTTTGAAACTCAGGGAATCAAAAATCGTACTACTTGTGTACTGGTGCAGTTCTGAGTGATTTTAATGCTGTCTTCCAAGCTGCTTGGAAATCCAAGGCATTCAGAGCCAAATGAGGAGGATCTCAGGTGTTTAATGAAGAGGTCAGAAAGTGTATAAAAAACTTTGAGACACTTTGAGAATGGGACCTCCCTCTTATTTTTGAAAGGTCTTGGGAGTCTGGAAGGGGTCCTAATCAGCTGGAAGCTGGCAAAGGTTGTCCCCGTTTTGAAGAAGGGAAAAAAGGAAGACTATGGTAATTACAGGCCTGTCAGTGTTTGATAAAATTATGGAGAAGGTTATTCTTGGAGCTACTGAAAAACACTTGAAAGACATTGCAGTCATTGGTCATAGCCAGCACAGGTTCATGAGAGGAAAGTCCTTTACTAACCTCGCTTCCTTTCATGACAGGGTCACCAACCTAGCTGACCAAGGGAAGCCAGTAGATGTTTTTTTCTAAATTTATCAAAAACTTTGCTAAAATACTATATCATAGTATTCTTCTACAGCTAGACAAGTCCATAATA
>VZZY01023717.1:0-10272 GCA_013400335.1 Eurystomus gularis | reverse complement strand
GGTGCAGTTGGCATGCCAGAGGGGTAGGATCCATCCAGAGATACCTGGACAAACTGGAGAAGTGGGCCCGTGTGAACCTCATGAGGTTCAACAAGGCCAAGCGCAAGGTCCAGCACTTGTCCCGGTCGGGACAGTCCTTGCTATGAATACAGGCTGGGGGATGATGTGGCCCAGAGACACTGGGCCAAGGTTGCTCAGAGAGGTGGAGGAGGCCCCATCCCTGGGGGGACATTCAAGGCCAGACTTGATGGGGTTCTGAGCAACCTATCTCGTTAGAGATGTCCCTGCTGACTGCAGGTTGGACTAGATGACCGTTGAATGTCCCTTCCAACCCAAACCATTCTATGATTCTTCCAGAACACAATCAAAAAATAAGAGGAGCGTGTGCTGTTTTCTTTTTAGAGGTAAGGCAATACAGGCGGAAAGCTGAATGCTAAAATACCGAATACGTAAATTTTAACATCTTCCCTGTGTTTGCACTGCTTGGTGCATCTTAGCTGGAAAAGTGGGGAGAGAAGACAGCGGACTTTAAAGTCCAGCATTACAAAGCCTCTACATGAGCTAACGAGAGTGATACCACCAAAGTTATTCCTAGATCTTTGATGTCAAATGGCCACTGACTAACTTGAAGTATATAAATATATAAAAATACAGTAAAACACAGCAAAAGATCCAATTTCATTCCAATTTTGGACCAGAGGTAACGGCTTCAAGTTGCACCAGGGGAGGATGAGATTGGATATCAGGAAGAAGTTCTTCACTGAAAGAGTGATTAGCCACTGGATCGGGCTGCCCAGGGAGGTGGTGGAGTCACCATCCCTGGAGGGGTTCAAACAACAGGTAGATGTGGCGATTTGAGACATGATCTAGGGGTCAGGGAGATGTTGGGATGAAGGTTGGACTAGATGACCCTAGTGGTCTTTTCCAACCTAAATGATTCTTTGATTCTGTGATTCATTGCAGAATTGCAGACCTAAGAGCCTCAGAAAACAGAAGAACCTCAATTCAGATTTTAAATTTTAACTGCTTGAAATTTGGACTACAAAGCAAGAGAAAAATACATTAAACTTGCACGTGAAATGTTCCCTATCTACAATGACTGGCATATTGAAGTCTGTAAAATTACAGAACGACTTCCCAGTACATTTAGTTTTGGCTCCCTAACAAGTTGTTGCACATCGGATCAACATTCCCAAAAGTTAAAATTTACCTGATATATCAAAAAAGTTTTAATCCATGAGAAGTATTGAAGAACTCACTTTAAAAGCAAGTAGCTCTAGTAACAGAATCGTTTGGTTGCCCAAATGCTTTTTAGAATATTAAAACCTTTCTAGCTCAGAAAATTCCAGGAGGAGTTTTCTGGAGTATTGTAAAACAGGGAAATAACTTCTGCAGATGCCCGGTGCCTGGGCTTTTCCCCCACTGTCTTATTGGTCCATAGATTCATTGACTCTGTTGGTGGCCTTTTTAAAAAAATCCGAAATTTGAAGGAGTCTGTGGTGCAATAACTTGTGGTGGAATACCTTGTGGTGGAATACCTTGTTCAGCGCAAGCTGAATTTCTAATGAAATGTTGGGCTTGTTGAGGGCATGGGCACAGCGAGGAGCAATCTAAAGGTCTTTCCTCAGTTGGAAGGATGGGTTCAGGAAGGTTTTGATGGGCCTTCAATGCTCAGAGCTGAAAAGATGACCCTGCATCATATTGAATACAATGAGTGATGGTCCATGGAAGACCAGGCACCAAGAGGTGCCTGTGTCATCCAGAGAACCAAGTCTTTAGGCTAGGAGGACCCCAAGTGTTGGTGGGAAATGATGTCTGCTACTCTTTGTTTTGGCTTTGTGTAATGACCTTGTTAAACCTGCTCATGTTGGTCTGAGGGAGAGGGGAATGAAGGAAGTTTCGGTCGCATCAGTGGCTTGAAGCATTTATGGGTTTTGCCCTCCTTCGGAGGTGATGTGATGGGTTTCTTTCTAGTTTCAGACTTCTCTGCAATTTGCTTTTGTTGCTGTGTTGCATGTGCCTCAGTTGAATGGACAGCAATGGAACTAGCGTTCACTGAAATGATCAATTTTATCCTTTAACTGTGGTTTGCTGTTAGAGAGGCACAAATGTAGCCAAAAAACCAAGCTCCATCCACCTCCTGGGCATGATCCAGGGCACCCTGCTCTGAGTGACCCTGCTTTAGCAGAGGGCTTGGACAAGATGATCCTCCAGAGATCCCTTCCAACCCCCAGCAGTCTGTGATCCATGAATCCATTCCTTTCCAAAAATGTAATGAAAATGAATTTTCAAAAGTAAATATGACTTATGATCATAGGATGTGTTGGGTTGGAAGGGACCTCTAAAGGTCATCTAGTCCAACCCCCCAACTTAATTAACCTGTCACTTCATAGGAAAAGGTTCTGACTCTCAACTGCTCTTCCATCACTGAAGCTGATGCATTTGTTGGCCCTTCCATATCTGAATAATTGCTAATGTTTCCTAAGTATGCTAATTGTGGGGGGTTTGTGCAGCTTCTGAATAAAAACTCCAAAAAGTAAAATATTAGCAAAGAACTGACACAAAACTGTAGTAGATTTCTATAATTAACTACGTTCTCTCAGAGCATGTGTGCTTACGTGTAGGAGCAGGGTCAGTCGTGTCGTTAACTGGTGTAAAGCTTGGATGTCTACGCTTGATCTTCACTGTGAAACGTTCCTGGTGTAAAATTACACGTGTGCTTATCTTTCCATTAGAAAATACGTAGTTTTAGAGTCGTATGAACAGCGCCAGAGTTACGTGGATGACTTCAACGCGGAGTACGATGAGTACAGGAACTTGTATGCTCGGGTGGAGAGTGTCAGGAGGATATTTGTGAAGCTTGCTGAACAGCGGAAGCTCCTCTCCCCAAGGACCAAAGAATATGAGGTAAAGAAGGATAAAACTGTGAAGGCTTGTTTTGCCTCTTCCAAAAGTCCACATTTTTGGCATAGGGAGACTCTTCCAGTCTGGGAACTGGCATAGACCTCCAAGAGCATTAAGTCCAGCCTCTTGACTTGATGCCAACACCATGACATCATCTAGACCAGTGTCTGAGACTGAGTAGGTGATTGCACGGCTGGAATTACCAGACCTGGCTCAGGCTGCGCTGACCATCTCAGCATCCTGGCGAGGCCAGGCATGCTGGGGGAGAAGATTGGGAGCACATGGAAACCAGTGGCTGTAATCCCAAGGCTTTCCTGACCCCATGATTTTGTACGCTTAACTGAACCTACCACCAGAACCTATCTTCCAGGTGGCTGATCCTAGCTGCAGTTTTAGCAGCAAAGGATGTTAAAACCTGATAGTCTGGCTTTCCAGCCTGGGCTTCTCTGATTTGGACATAAAAGTTCCACATGTAAAATACCAGAATTCTTTCCTTCTGTGTGCATGCTGAGGTGTTTTGCTTGTCTTTTCCTTTGCTTTTGGCCAAATTGCAAATGTACTTGTGAGCAGAAGTAGTTGGGGGTCGGACTAGATGACCTTTAAAAGCCCCATCCAACCTGAACTGTTCTATGATTCTATGAAAATGAGACAAAGGGAAACCGTGCAGAACTTGTGTGGCTGCTCAGACCCTGCATGGACTGTCTCTGATTTTTGAACCTTGACAAAACCATGCAACAAAGCTGTTTGGCCCCCAAACTGCACCTGTTTGGGCCATCCATGAACACACAGGAGCGTGAGTAACTTCTCAAAGGGAATCTTCAAACACATGCTCCTTTTTTTCCATTTGTTTATAGGTTTTATTGCAGATCTTGGGTGATATGAGGGGTTGGGGGTTTATTTTTGCAGTGCAGGAGGGTGGTGGCTTGTGGATTAAAAAATGTCTTGAGTAAAACTGAGGGTATTTTTAGTGTTTTATATAAATTTGCGTTTTCTGGTAGTAGTGAAATGTTTTTCATGTTGTTTCCATGTTTTGTGTCTTTGAGATTCTTAATGAAGCGATCATAGAAGAGTATCGAAAGATACAACAGGTATGTGGCTACAGCAGGCAGGACCAGGGCAGGGATCCTCCCCCTGGACTGGGCAGTAGGGAGGCTGCCCCTTGAGTGCTGGGGTCAGGTTTGGGCCCCTCACTCCAAGAAGGACACTGAGGGGCTGGAGCGTGGCCAGAGAAGGGCAACAAAGCTGGGGAAGGGTCTAGAGCAGGAGTGTGGTGAGGAGCGGCTGAGGGACCTGGGGGTGTTGAGCCTGGGGAAAAGGAGGCTCAGGGGAGACCTTCTGGCTCTGCACAACTCCCTGACAGGAGGTTGGAGCCAGGTGGGGTTGGGCTCTTCCCCTAAGAAACAAGCAAAAGGACAAGAGGAAATGGCCTCAAGTTGTGCCAGGGGAGGTGCAACTTGGACACAAGAAACAATTTCTTTACTTAAAGGGTTGTGAAGGTCTGTCCCAGGCTGGGCAGGGCAGTGGTGGAGTCCCCATCCCTGGAGGGGTTTCCAAGCCATGGGGATGTGGTGCTGAGGGACATGAGTTAGTGGTGGCCTGGCAGTGCTGGGCGAACGGTTGGACTCCACCGTCTTAAAGGTCTTTTCCAACCAAAATGATTCTATGTGTAACACCACATTTGTGGGAGGTGGTAGTCACCAAGGCCGGCTTAAGGATATTTTAAAGCAAAGAGAATGAAATTTTAAACTCTGCAGAAATTTTTTCATGCCCTAAATTTTCTTTTTATCTTCTCTTTACAGTCCAACTACTACGAAGAGAAGAACAGATACAAGTATCTCCACCAGAAGCTGTCTCACATTAAGAGACTGGTAAGGGAATTTGATGAACAGCAAGGAGAGTCCTGCAACTAGTCTTCTGTTTCAAGCAGGACATGTGGACAAACAGACACTTTTTTATTTTAAACTTTTATTAGCTGCTCTAAGATTCTACAAATCCATGTCAAACTTCCGTGTTACAAATTTTTAGTATTAGCAGGTTTAAGTCAGTTTTCCTCTTTTTAATATTGCTTCCATGCCTATTTTTAGCAGCTTTTCATGATGCCGTGGACCCTGTGCCTTTCCTGTGACGCTGTGCACATTTTAAGAAAATATTGTAGGGAACTGAAGCACTTTTGGACAAGTTAAGGCTGTTTTCTGACCTTCCTTGTTAATGCACACTCTTTGCCTTAAACGGTAGAAATTTTAGACATTTGCACAAATTATTATTTTTAATTTTGGAGGGTTGAAGAGGCAGGTTATGTGCTCTATAACAGCCCCTTCTGTTACAGCAGAAACTCGCTCGTAGCACTTAAGATTGCCTTAAGGTGTTGGCTTTGTGTGTATTTAGCGTAGTTAAATTATTACCTGCACCACTTCCCTCTGCCGGGCCGCGTGTGCGGAGCGCGACCGTGTCCTCCGTGTGTGTGTGTAAGCGCAGGTGACGGGGATAAAAATATATTTATAAAGCTCCTGCTCTAAGTAGGCCCAAATGCTCCGGTTACAGCAACCGGAGAGCGTCGCTGTAGGGTTTGTATTCCCTATAAAATCGCCACTTCTCGTGTGGAAGGCGAGGACGTTTCCATTTCAATGCTGTGTTGGATTTAATAATATCGGGGAGACTGGTACTTTATGGGAATGTTTTGGGGTGGGATTTTAAGAGTAAAGATGTAGGTTGCTTATTTATGTACTTCTAGGAAGTATTTTTTATGGGGAGACAGATGCAGAGAAGCTAAAGCCTACGTAAAATATATATTTAAAGATTTTCCTCCTGGCTGCCAGGAATATAGCAAAGAATTATTTAATTATAAAGTACCGTGATCACCGAACAGCACAAACATTCATTTCATGCATATTTTTTTGGTTTGCCTTGATGTAAACCTCTGCTCACTTTATCATGTGAAAACACGGGTTATTGAGTCAAAATCAAGCAGAGCCTTTGCGTGCCTCACTGTGCTTGCCTTTCCAACACGCCGAAAAGGGAAGCGTTGTGTTCACTAACCCGATTGTGGCGTTTTTGCCGAAGCTTCGGTGCTATCGCTGCTTCGTCTCCAGCATCAAAAACGACATCCGCGTGCCGCTGTGAACAGAAAATGTCCGATTGCCAGAAAACGGGAGGTCGGGCAGACGGGAGCGGTGGGATTTGTGCCTTCAATCTGAAAGACGTTGTGTTGATGGAGGTGGGACAGTGAGCACGGTGCATCCCTTGCCGTGGCATCACAGGCACCTCCTCCAGACCAGGTTCACTGTGGGACTCTTGGATTTGCTCCGTTGTTTTCAACTCCATGTTTCACACGTCAACGTGAAGAGCTCTTCTTCCCATGGAGGAAGAAGAGTTCAGGGGATGAAGTTGGTCAGAATTATCGGACTGTAAGCGCAGGAGCTGTTGAATTGAGCAGCACTGGGTGGCTACCCTTCCACTGATGGAAATAATGTGCAGTTCCTGACATCAAGACCCACTTTGGCATTTCTTTATATCAACCGTGTGCCTGGATCTGAGAGGCACTGCCGCTGTGGGACACACGATGGTGCTACAACCATCTCGATGTGCCGCAGTCGTCCCTACTGCTGTTGCTGTATAGCTGAGACCCAGTGCACTTTATTGATTTGGGGGTTTTTCCCCGTTTTTCACCACTGACCTGTATTCGCGTGCGTCTGCTGGTTTGCAGGCTGTGCATGTTGTGCAGCTGGAGGCGAGCACTGCTTCTGAGGTCTCATGTCACCAGCAGACCTCACAAGCTGCTGTAAAGGCCTTAATGGAAGGTTTTGCCTGTTCCTGGTGGGCATTTCTGAAGCCTTGCAACGTAGTGCTGTAAATCTACACACCGCTCATTTCCCTGGCACTGACGTTCCCCTTCAGCAGATGTCCGGAGCCCACTGGAGTCAGGACTCTGACCGAATTCTTGCCTTTCCTGTGAAAGTTGGCTCAGAAAAGCAAACGGTGCCCGTGGTGGCAGCTGGGCTGGAGTTACGCCGCGACAAATCCAAAGCAAATGGTTGGTGTTGAGAAGGGGCGACTTCTCCTTCGTCAGAACTCTGGATCTCGCTAGGGTTTATAAACAAATAAAAAAAATGGATGGTCAAAAGGGAGGCAATAGCCCCTTACAATTGGCGGAAATAAGCATCGTTTAGGAGGGTTGGTCTCCAGTCTTGCTGGGGTTTCAGGCTGAAAAGCTGTGGCCCAAAGCAATATTTTTTTTACAGATTTTTAATGTGCTTTAAACTGAGAGCTCACTTCACTGCTTTTAAGTCTTCAGTTCACCTCATCAGTTATAAAAAAGAAAAAAAGAGTAGCAATATTCAAATATTTTGGTAGTGCTTTTTAGGAGACGCAGACAAGTCTTGGAGGCCATTTGCTGGAGCGGCTTTTTAAACAGAAGTTGGGTTAAAGTCTTTATATTCTAACTTTTGCACATTTATTAGCTTTTTTAAAAGAGTAATATCATGGGACAGTCTTTCCTGACAGGTAGATGTTGACCCAGCCAAAGGCCTGTGTCCTCTCTGAAGTGCAGTTCCTCCCGTTAAGGTTCCTGTCATTAGTGTCTGTACCTGACGGGGCTGGGATCTGGGCAGCTCTTCCACAGCCTCCCTCGGGGGACTTCGATCAAAGCAGGACAATATTTGAGAACACGAAGGCTTAAAAGCAGGCTGTGAATCCACCTGTCCAACTTTGAGAATATTTACCACTTTTTAAAGTGTTTTCATAGAAACTGCATGAAGGTTTTGTACATGCAACATCCTGGGGCATTTTGATAATGAACACTTGAGC
This sequence comes from Eurystomus gularis, assembly GCA_013400335.1. NCBI lineage: Eukaryota > Metazoa > Chordata > Aves > Coraciiformes > Coraciidae > Eurystomus > Eurystomus gularis. The sequence continues at coordinate 2,565 of VZZY01023717.1, read as the reverse complement.
CATTGTTGCCTCCTCTCTTCTACATCAGTTTAGGTTAAATAAAATGTTAACTTTACAAATCCAGAGAATTTGGTCTTTTCTTGATGGGGGACAAGGGGTGATCCTCCTGCATCTCTGCAGGACAAGGAGGGTGTCCTTGGAGACTGCGGCTTTACCCTGAGTGCAGGGTGGCATCTGCTGGTGTGCCAGGGCATGTTGGTGGTATGTCACTTCACCAGCACCTCACCATCACCTCCTGCTGCCATTTTACAGACCATGGAAGAGTGCTGCTGCCAAGTGTGGATAGGGAGGTGAGCAAGATGTGCATGAAGTGATGGCCAGTGAAAAGGAGGTGGTTTTATAGACTCATAAAATGGTTTGGGTTGGAAGGGACCTTTTGAGGTCACTTTGTCCAACCCCCCTGCAGTGAGTAGGGACATCTGCAACTAGAGCAGGTTGCTCAGAGCCCCGGCCAACCTCACCTGCAATGGTGCCAGGGATGGGGCAGCGACCACTTCTCTGGGCAACCTGGGACAGGCTCTCACCACACTCACAGTGAAGAACTTTCTTCCTTCTCTCTAGTCTCAATCTCCCTCTTTTAGTTTCAAACCATCCTGCCTTGTCCTGTCCCAACAAGCCCTGCTCAAAAGTCCGTCCCCAGCTTTCTGACAGGCCCCTTGAAGTCCTGCAAGGCCACCAGAAGGTCTCCCTGGAGCCTTCTCCTCTCCAGGCTGAACAAGCCCAACTCTCCCAGCCTGGCCTCCCAGCAGAGGGCTTCCAGCCCTCCCATCATTGCTGGGGCCTCCTGTGGCCCCGCTCCAGCAGGTCCATGTCTCTGCTGTGCTGAGGACTCCAGAGCTGCCCCAGCACTGCAGGGGGGTCTCCCAGAGCGCAGCAGAGGGGCAGGATCCCCTCCCTGCCCTGCTGCCCACGCTGCTGGGGATGCAGCCCAGGAGGACGTTGGCTGCTGGGCTGCGAGTGCACGAGGCCGGCTCAGCTCCAGCTCCTCAGCCCCAGCACCCCCACCGTAGCAGTCAGCTTGGTGTTCTCTGCACCAAGTTGTAGCTGTGCAATCACAAGGATGTTTTGAGAAGGGCAGAGCCTTCAACGGGGAGAGGGGAGAGTATAATACAAGAGTTTCTGCAGCATTTTCTCAAGAGACTGCTGTCTTTCCGTCTTCTCAGAGAGACTGCCAGGACAGCAACTACTGGGCCACTTGCTCTCCACTAAGCAAGCTTCCCCTGCTGTGAAATGGTCACAATCCATCCTGGGTGACCCTTGGTGGCTGAATACCATGTCAGAACCCAAGAAACAAGATGCCAGCTCTTTTCACTGTGACATGCAGCTAACTTAATACCAATCTACTGCATGATTTCTAAACATTCTTCCATCCATCCATCCATCCATCCATCCACTCATCCATCCAGCCATCCATCCACCCATNTCCATCCATCCGTCCGTCCGTCCATCCATCCATCCATCCACTCATCCATCCATCCATCCATCTACACATCCATCCATCCATCCATCCATCCATCCATCCACTCATCCATCCATCCATCCATCCATCCATCCATCCATCCGTCCACCCATCCACCCATCCATCCATCCACCCATCCACCCATCCATCCATCCATCCATCCATCCCTTCTCCAGTAAAGCACTTGCTGTTGCCCATTTTCTTCTGCAGCACCTTCTGCATCCCATCCACAGAGCGGCTCCTACAGCTTAACTCTGCCTTTTGAAACACTTGAGTGGTTTTAATGCCTTTATTTTCTTCATATGTTAAGAACATTTATAGTGTCACCTTCTCTTTCTTCTGCTGTTTTTTGAGGGTGGGAGACAGGACCACAATCCACAGACTTCCCAAGCCCCTTCATGCATGATGCCTCTTCCAGATCTCTTTTCCCTCCCCTTGTTTCCAAGCTGATGTTTTCTCCACAAGAGGGATTGATGGCACAGGGACACCCTCTCCTGTTGAAGACAACTGTTGCAGAAATGATTTTCTTGCTGCAGATCACTGGGGACATTCACAGAACCACTGCCACCTGTGAGCTGACATCAGCAGGACATGCTCACGCCCCACTGCACTTCAGAGGGGAAACCTCATATCGTTTCCTTTAGCCACAGGAAAAACATTAGTTGCAGCTCTCGTCCTCCTTGGGTGCTCGGATGAGAACCAGCCACAAGAGACAAATCAGTAGGAAACCAGGTTTCGTTCAAGTACCCAGAAAGCTGACTTTTGTCAACTCAGGTTACCTCATATGTCGGAAGTGGCTTAAAACCACTTTGTGTTCCTCCCCCCCCACCCTCAACTGTGAAAGAGAAGTAATAACAATTTTTTAAAAAAATTATGAAGAGGTACTTGCGGTGGCACAGCAGCGAGCACCCAGGCATCCACGTACAGCATGCTGAAGGGTGCAGGAGAGACAACCTCTATCAAGGAGCTTCATCCAACACAAAGGTCCCTCTTCCTCTGTAACACAACAAGCCACCCCACCCCTGCAGCTTGTAGTGGTACCACAGAGCATCCAACTCAACGTCCACAGAATCATGAAGGAACTGGGTTGGAAGAGACCTCTGGAG
>VZZY01023716.1:96187-167278 GCA_013400335.1 Eurystomus gularis | reverse complement strand
AATGTTTTGTTTTTCTGATTGGCAGAGGCAATTCAGAGGCAGAACCTGGTCCACCTGTGTCTCTGTGGCTCTGCCCTCACCCAGGTGGTCATGGTTGGGGTGGTGGGCGAGGCCAGGGCTACTTTAACCAGGAGCTGATCAGTTGGAGGAGCTTCCTGTTGGGTGTGGCTTCTGTTGGGGCTGGTTGCATCTTGCTGAGCTCTCTCAGTGGTGTCCTTCCATGTGAAGGGCTGCTGAGGGAGCCATCTCTGTCCATTGTGTCCAGCAGGTGATGCTGGCACCACAGTGGGCAGTGGAGGAGCTGGGCCCACAGGAACCTATGGCAGGACTGTTTGAAAGAAGACTTGTGAGGGGATGTTGCTGAGTTCAGTGTTGGCCTGTGTGACCAGGCAACTTTTGACAGCATAAAATGATGCTGCCTGAATCAGCTCAACAGTCCCCCAGTCTCATGGGAGAAGTTCAGGTATTGCTTGAATGGCTTGCCCAGGGCCATGCAAGAAGATAGCAAAGAGAAGAAAACTCTTTGGCGTGTCCTCAGTATGCAAGTTTAACTTGTTTCATCCCTGTAAATCAAGCCTACTTTTGTTTCAAAATAGAAAGAAAAACCCAACCAAACATAGTAGCTGTCTCTTAGAATATGACACCATTCTTATAAATAATGGAGGAAAAAGCCTCTTGCATTCATGTATGGAAAAAGAGCAGAAATAATTTTGCTTTGAAGAAAGCACTCTCATCTGTCCCTTAACCTTCATGTAGAGAACAAGCACCAACATCTTGATCCCTGCATGTAATGTTCTGGGAAACTGTGAGAAGGCAAAACCAAGGCAGTGTCCTCATGGAAATTGTTTTTGTGCACTAAAATATAGTGGTTGCCACTGGTGCCTGCTATAAAATTTTTATATGTAGGAAGTGGCAGGCTATCACACTTTTTATATATGCATATATAAAAGTGACAGGCAGAGGAATAGGATGCCTGAAGCTGTAGAATGAGGGGTATAGGCCACAGTCCTTTTATTTCTCATCTCAGTGGGAAAAGTTTTCTGTCATTAGCTTAGAAGCTCAAAAAAGTAATACAAATGTTTTCTTCTTTTGAGGACCTTCCTCATTTAATCCAGGCAATTAATACTGCTGCTCTTGCTTATTAGCATTTCAGGATGAGTTATGGCAACTTTTGGGGCTGGTTCTGGCTGCCAGGACCATGGGTACCTGCTCTGTCTCAAGCACCCAGGTCATGGCTAGGGTGAGCGTGGTGGGAGGGTGGCCACCAGCACCTGTCAGGTAAAGCCTTAGAATCATAGAATGTTTCAGGCTGGAAGGGACCTCTAGAGGTCATCTAGTCCAACCTTCCTACACAAGTAGGGACATCTACCTAGGTCAGGTTGCTCAGAGCCTCATCAAGCCTGACCTTGAATGACTGCAGGGATGGGGCCTCCACCACCTCTCTGGGCAGCCTGTTCCAGTGTTCTATGACACTCATGTTAAATAACTTTTTTCTAATATCCAACCTAAATCTATTTTTTCCTAGCTTAAAACTGTTGTTCCTTGTCCTATCACTACAAACCCTTGTGAATAGACCCTCCCCTGCCTTTCTGTAGGTACCCTTCAGGTACTGGAAGGTCAGTATAAGGTCCCCCCGGAGCCTTCTCTTCTCCAGGCTGAACAGCCCCAACTCCCTCAGCCTGTCTTCATATGAGAGATTCTCCATTCCCCTGATCATTTTGGTGGCTCTCCTCTGGACACGCTCCAATACGTCCACATCTTTCTTGTGCTGGGGGCTCCAGAACTGGACGCAATACTCCAGGTGAGGTCTCACCAGGGCAGAGTAGAGGGGCAGAATCACCTCTCTTGATCTGCTGGCCACAGTTCTCTTGATGCAGCCCAGGCTGTGATTGGCCTTCTGGGCTGCCTTTGCACACTGGTGGCTCATATCCAGTTTTTCATCCACCAGCACTCCCAAGTCCCTTTCCACAGGGCTGCTCTCCAGTATGTCCTCTCCCAGCCTATACTGATAATGCTGGTTGCCCCGGCCCAGGTGCAGGACCCTGCACTTGGCCTTGTTGAACCTCATAAGGTTCACCTGGACCCACCTTTCCAGCCTGTCCAGGTCCCTCTGAATGGCATCCCGTCCCTCAGGCGTATCAACTGCACCCCCCAGCTTGGTATCATCTGCAAACTTGCTGAGGGTGCCCTCAATGTCACTGTCAATATCATTAATGAAGATATTAAACAACACTGGTCCCAGCACAGACCCCTGGGGGACACCACTCGTCACCTTCCTCCATCTGGACATTGAGCCATTGACCATCCAGCCAGTTCTTTATCCACTGAACAGTCCACCTATTGAACCCATAATTTTCCAACTTAGAGATAAGGATGTTGTGGGGTACTGTGTCGAAGGCCTTGCAGAAGTCCAGACAGATGACATCTATAGGTCCTAATATTTGAGAGCTGGCTGAAATACTTTCTAGTTTTGCCGTTTCCATCCCTATGTGGCTTTAAAAAATCAGGGCCTGAATGCAGAAACAGAAGAGATAAAGGAGGGGCTATACAAAGGAACACAAGCAACACTAGCTGTCTGTCTAGTCCAGAGCATTGTCTCTTGTAGCAGCAGCAGCACTGCAGGCTTTGGGAGAATAAATGGGAATCTCTTATGTAGGGAAACCGGTTGTACAAACTCACCACCCATCTTCAAAAACATACGTATTCCCAGACACCTAAAGTCAACAATTTACCTGTGGCTAGTGGAATTGTTCAAATTCCAGTGGTAGTCCTGGTATCCAGAAGGTCCTTGTTCGTGTTTGCCCCAGAACATGCAAGTGGCTGTGGCTGTTGCAATCCATGGTACTGACGGTGCATGCTGGACTTCGATGTACCATCATGGTTTCACACCATGGTTAGAAGCAGCCTGGATGCATGCACATGAATGCAAGATGTAAAGCTCCCTGGTTTTGTTAGCCGTAACTTTTCTTTTGGACATGGAAATTATAGTTGTACGGAAGTTGAGTAATTCAGGCAGTAAGGTCAGATGGAGAATGGTTTGGGTTGAGGGAGACATGGAAATCCCAGAAAACAACACAGATGCAGATGGTTTTGCTGATGTTTTTGGGACCTGCGGAATTTGTCTGTGTGTGGTGTGCATACAATTCCTTGTCTGGGATACCCCAGAGGGAAGTATGTGAGGGCTACCTGTGTGTATGTGTCTGTGAGCCTATTCACATGGAATGAATACACTTTTGTCTCAAACTGAAATGGTTTCCAGCCACTTGCAAGCACTCCAAGCTGCAGCTCTGCTTCTTACCTTAGACAGCAGATCATGACTTGCATTAGTGCATCTCGTCCCTGACAGGAACGTCCCCTGGAGTCCAGTGTGGGACAACCTCTGTTTTGCGGCAAATGTCTGCTGAGTGTGTGGACAAGCAGGCAAAGAAACTGTGGAGGCTCTGCAAGGAGCATCCTGTTCCTCCGACACCTGTCACTGTAAGGGCTGGATTTACACCTTGCAATTTGTTTGAGGAAAAAAGTCAGGGAGCAATAAAGTAATAATCTGAGCAGAAGAAGAATTGTTATCAGAAAATTATTTGTAATGTAGCCTTTAAAATAAATATCCCAGCTATTCCCGTGCTTTACAGTGTCATTTCTAACTCTAAAAAGTCAGTATATAAATCTAATAGAGTAGCTATTCATAAAAGTTCAGCTTGAGTAATAAAAGTAACAATTTTCTGTAATGATATTTTATAGATTTGAATAAGACATATAAAATATTTTTGCTTTTATAGCATATGTAAGGGGAGTAAGTATACCATGCCTATAAAACACGAATTACTTTTAAATTCTTAAAATATTTCTAGAACAAAGTAAATAATACTCATAATTTTTTCTTGAAAGACCAATTGAAGGCCACATAGAAAACTTTTCAAATATTTTATAAGAAAACAGTTCTTCTGCAGCTTCAGAGAAGACATAACACACTAACCTCTCTCAAGTTTTAATAAAGGAAATTCACAGGGTCTCTTTCCCCTTCCTGTTGCATTTCCCTCCCTCTGAGCCCTTCAGCCCAGTTCTTTGCCAGTGTGAGTGTGTTCTATGTGAGGAGAAGTTGGGCTTTTATCCCTGGTGATGTCATTTTCACAAATGCCAACTGAACATTGCAAAGAAGGGATTTTTTTCATCAAGTGTGGAGGAAGAGGGAAATCACAACTCTGAAAGGTAGGTGGCCTGGACTTCTAATTTATTTTGTGGAGAGTCTAGGGAAAAATAATACCAAGTTTTCGTGAGTTACTGCAGGTTGTGTGTGAAGGTAAGCAAGATCAGAGCCTAGCTCTCAGACCCAACCCTCTGGAAAAGCAGCTTTATGCTTGGTGCCACCCTCTGAGTCAGAGGGACAGTGGTGGGTCATGCTGCTGATGTGCCCTCCAAGCTGTGGCACAGGCGCTGGGGGACCACACTAATCAGCCCCTGCAGCAGTGTCCTCTGATGGTGCTGTTACATTCAATGATGAGGTCATTGGAGCACCATCGCACTCTGTGTCCAGTTCAGCTGTGCATCCAGCAGTGGCACGAGGATGCTGGGAAGATTGGGTTTGCACAGCTAGGATGTCATACAAGGGGAATGGATGGGCAGCTGGGCACACCAGTGCTTTACAGCCATGGGGCAGCCAGCCCCCTGCACAGATTTGAGGGTGCAACCTGTAAGTCTGTGGAAAGGCAAAGCCTAGTTAATTTAAAGAGCTCTAGTTTGGAAAGCCGTGTGAAATAAACCAGAAAATGTGTGGCATGCATGGGATTATTCTTAAACTTGTTTTCTATAGGGTTTCTCTAAGGCATTGATGAGGATTAAATTTTTCCCTTACATCAGTAAAATAAATTTTAAAATTGCTTTGTCCAAATGCGTTTTGGGCTACCTTCTGTGAAAAGCAGAGAGCAACTTAAGTGGTTAAAATAAGTCATAAAATAGACAATAGGAAGGATGGCTGGCCACGTGTGGAGCTGCAGCCTCCTGGCCTGGGTTTAGGCTGACGCCCAGACACTGCCCCGCACGCTGGCGTACGGCCAGCCACATCCCCTGCGGTTCCAGCTTTTCCGCGGTGAACCGTGTCCTACTTGTTTTCAGTCACAGCCCAGCAGGGTGAATTAGGAGCTGAGCAAGCCCATGCAGCCACTGGGCTTGGCCTTGCCACCCACCAGTAGCCACCCTGGCAGGCTCCCTGCTGGCATTTCTGTGCTGGTTCCCTGCCCACTTGCTGCCTGCGGCTTGCTGAGCAACGCTGCTGCCCGCGCACTGTATCGTGCGTGAGGTATTTACATCTGCAGCCTGGCTCCTGTACCTAGATCAGAAGGTATCGCCATCACTTTGCCTTCATGTAAGCACAAAAAGCCGAGTCTGTCCCAATGGATATCTCTGTACACATGGCCAGCTCATTATACAACCAAAGTTATTGTTTTATAAGGCTTTTCAAAGGAAAACCTACAAAAACCTTTTTTGTGGCATATTCAAGGGCAGCTGGCAGCGGATCAGCAGCAGGCTGGTGACAGACTAATAATTATAAGCGAATCATCTTTTGAGTCAAGCACCAGGTCACATTTTGGGGGTAAATCTTAAACAAAACATGTTGGGCAAGTTGCTGTGCTGTTACAGAGGCTGCAGCTCAGTCGGTGCTTTTGAGGGCTTCATGGTTTAAATACTGGCTAGGTCTGATTTTTTCCTTTTATTTTTATTTGACAGTTGGCATATTTCTAAAAAGTCAGTGCACATTTCTGAAATTTCATTGCACATCCATGCATCATTACCTGTTTCCTTAGAGCTCGAGGGAGACGATATTGTTGGGGGTTTTCTCTCACGTAGGGAGGCAAGGCAACGAGGCATAACAGAAGTGAAGGATGGCCTTTGGGAGAGCAGCACAGCTTTTCTGAAGAACAAGTCTTTGGTCCAGCTGAAAGTCCAAAACAAAGGAGAATCTCTGTCTCTCTCCCTTTCTCTAGCTATACCTTGGTAATGAAAAGGAAACAGCAAGGGAAGGAATAAAAAAAAAAAGAAAATAAAAAGTAGAAGCTACTATTTTTAAAACCTGGTTCAAAGTTGAAGAGGCTGGTGAGCAGAAGCAAATACTCTTCAGAAATGCCTGACTGCTGTGCCAGGGTGAAATATTCCAGGAGAACAAGAGAGAGGAATATTTTTACCAGTAAATATTGGAGCTGAACAAGACTGGCTCATCTCAAAGAAAATGATGGACAAATGCTGCAGGGCATGCTGAGGAAAATAAAATGCCTACCCTTTATCCCAAACCCGTTCAGCTAGGGACCATTTTAAGAGTTGAACGAAGTTCTCTGAGTTTTTTCCTTTGCTCTTGTTATTTTCTTTTCAATAGCAAACCAAAAGCATACCAGTGTCTCTGTTGCTGGCCTTTTCTTGGACTGAGAAACTCCTGGTCTGGAAGAGAGCAGCTTTTCTCCTGAAGGCTGAGCTTTTCTATTTTGTTGAGGAGTGTGTTACCAAGCTCGGGGGTTACTCTGGAGCCTTCATCAGTGGTGGGGCTTAAAGATGGGGAAGACAGGGGAAACCCTCCATTTCAGTAAGCTGGGACCTGCAGGCAACTCCCCCTCCTCCCAAGGCAGCTATTTGCCCAAACCGGTTCTAATTTATTTGATATTTTGGCAATTGAGTTAGGTGTGGGAGGTCTGGGTGCAGGTTCAGCCTCTAAAGTTGAATGGACTTTTTTGGAGGGGGATGGGGGGGGGGGGATTGGGTCATGTTATCCAGCTTTTCTCTAAGCTAGTTCTTGTTCTGTGATCTGGCCCCACATCCACTACTCCCAACAGGGACCACAAGCACTGTGGTAGGAAAGCTATCCTGAAGTATTTCACAACTTTTGCCACATTTTTCTGAGTTCTTCAGATTTCAGGAAAGATTAGGATAGCTTTTTTTTTTCTTTTTTACATCTGAGCTGAACAGACACCATTAACCCTTTCATATCTCCTCATGCTGCCAGTCAAGGGGAAAACAAATGACTCTTTCCCACTTGCCAAGCCCCTTTCTGCTCCCAGGTCCAGGTGTTTGAAAGCTGAGCGGGATGTCAGGTGGCTTGTGGGTTGGTGCTCACCTTCTTGCAGCTTTCCTGAGGACAGGACAGACAGGCAGCAGATGCACAGTGGCTTGGGAGGCTGCTGCTGTTGGCCCGACGAGGGAGGCTCGCCAACTGAAGGCTCCGTGTGCCCCTGCCGACACAAAGGTTAATGCAAACCTGAGAGGTGCCCGATCGCATCTGGCCCTTGTGTACGCACATCTGTCTTCCCACCCTCCAATTTCGCTGCCAGTGCCGGGAGCAGCCGCCCTGCGGTCCCTGGGCTCCCCTGGGCTGCGGAGGTGCTGCTGGAGTTATGTTACACACATGCTGAAAGCCATTAATTAAATTAGAGCTCTCCGACAGGGGCGGCAGAAGCAGCTGTGTCATCAATCACCCTGCCGCAGGCTGACATGCAGGCCGCATCACATGGAGGGAAATTTTTGCCTTTTAAAGCCAGCTGAGGGCTGTAACCAGGGGTCCCGTGTGGGAGGGTGGCACTGTGGGGGCCATGGGGGCATCTGGTGGCCCAGAGACCCCCCCTCTCCATGGTCGGTGAAGAGCAGCGGGTCTGTGGCCAAGGCGCCTGGGTGTTGCGACGGTGCAAATTTTAATGGGCATCATCCGCTGTCACCCCGGGGCTGCTCATGTCTCTTTGTATGAACCTGAGGAGGGAGACAGAGCTGCTGCCCCTGTTCGGCAGTGGGTGAGCATGCTGAGCCACGGCCGGCCCAAACGCCAAGCCGTGGGCTGCCTGGATGGGGAGTCCCTGGCACGTGGGGCTCAGCGCAGGACCCCCTTGGGTCCTTGCCAGGGCGCTTGGTAGCATAGCATGAAATGGAGGAGCTCAGTGGATCCCAACTATGCACAGAAAAAGCGAATTTCTGTTATTTACAGGCTCTGGGCCACTCAATAAGGAACTTTCCACCTGCTGCCAAAGAACTATGGCTTTTAGACAGTTAATCAAATAAGAAAGGCGAAGGGGAGTCACTACACCCTTTGCAAATAGCAGTCCAGACACAAGAGCAAATAATTTGTGTCAGCATGACAAGAGAAAATGGAATGTAAACTTTCTAAACAGCCAAGAGATACCGGCTTTTATATATATGTTTTTTGCTCTTAGCCCAAGGAAACAACCCAGGCAGGTTTGAATCTGGGATCCATTTATAGCGTCAAGTGCCCTCCCTGCCTTGACCCATATTGGTAGGGATCCAGGGAGAAACAGCCTTGTAGTATCTTAACATTCCCCGGGCCAGCTTCTCCACATCCACCTCTCGGTATGCTACCTACGGAGGAAAGACAAAGCTTCAGCAATTTTATTCAGGCCTGTTTCACAGTGTAGGTCATCTTAGCAGAGCACAGAAACAATAGCGTGTGCCAATCTCTCGGCACAAATACTGACCCACAACTAATGAACGCTCCTAGCAACCATCAGGAGAAATAGCAAAACTTGTAACACATTTCTGTGGAAAAAAAAAATTTAAAAAAAGGAAAAAATTATTACTTTTGCACCCGTGAAAAATAGCCTGCTTGTAGACGATCTGAGAAGAGACAATTGTCAGATAAATTATTTGTATTGAGTAATTTGATCGGCTCTTCTTGGAAGCCTAATGAATAGGTTATTTTCTGCAGCAGCTGCTGTTCAAACTCTCAGTCATGAGGCCACGTGGTCTGGCTGTTCAAAGGGAATTACTGTGCTGGCTTTTTTAAAGTAACTGTAAAAAAAGTAAAACTAGGCACACTCTATTTGTTGACAGGGAGGAAAGATGGAGTGGAGAAGATTTAAGCTGGTGGTAAAATTGTCATGAAGCCCTAAAAATTAGCAGTAAAAAGGGTAATTGTGTGAAGGCACAAATAACTCGCCTGTCACTGGGACTGTAAAAGACCATCATGTCTGGACGTGATGTAATTCAGACATGACATCTGCATTTCACGTATGCTGCTATGGAGAGGAAATGCCTCACAGATGGGGTACGAGGCTCTATGGCATTGGGAGCTCTGCTGCCGGGCAGGTTATAATTGTGCAGGCACCCTGATCTGGAGCTACTCCTCTCTGGTTGTCTGCTTTATTTATATAAGGTCAAATACTACCTGCGTGCATGCGTTGAGGGGCGGGGGGGGGGGGGGGGGGGTCTACAAAAAACAAAAGATCTTGTAATGGCTTGGGGGATGGTGGTGGAAAGGGTTAAATGCATTCTGCACTTGTGCAAGAATTTGCCACGCATGATATTTTGTCCGTCATCTGCATTTGTCCAGAGGGAGCCAGATTTTCTTCTGCGCTTGTTAGCGCATACTTGCTTACAGTAAGCACAGGCTGACTTGAACCTCTTTTATGGGTGATATTTTCCTGTGCTTTTCTCTGACTAGGTCTAAATAGGGTAAAGTGTGATCTGTCAACCATAAAAACCTGAATTCTTCCACCATTAGTGTGATATAAAGGCACAGCTCTGCATGCCTGCCTTGCTCCCTTGCCCTGCCCGTGCACTGCCCTGCAGACGCTCTCTACCTCTGGGATGCTTTGCTCAGGTCATCTTGCAGTTCAGCACTTAATTTCCACACACTGGTCCTTTTTGCACCTGGAAAGTTAGGTTTTGGAGGGTTTATTTCATTGTTCTCTGCATAATCTATTCAGAAACTTAGTATTCTACTTCTCTTGTTCTTTCTCTTCCTGTTCTTGTCAAGGTAATCAAGAGAAGTCTTGCTGTATGAACATGTTAAGCATGGAGTACATATTGAGGTGAAGTGAAAGGTACCTCAGGTAGGAATTGGCCATGAGTTGTCTTTGCCTTGTGTTTCTGCAGGAGTGGATTTAAGCAAGCTACTGCAGCAGGAGACACTGAGGGTGGATGCATGCAGGCATGCATGTGTAAGAGAAAGAAAAGCATTCCCCCCAAAAACAGAGGAAGCAGCCAAATGCACATTTTATAATGAAGGATTTGGTGGTTAGCTTTTTGAGGGATGATTTTACCACTGTGAGGACCACCTCATCTAAGATGCTTTGGCACTGTGTCCAAGGTGGATACTGTCTCTTTGCGAGGCCACCTCAATTTCCATAGGTGGTTAAAGAAGTTGGAAAGGGTTAGAAGCACAGCGAGAGAGGCTGGAAGAATGATGCAGCCCTCCCTCTTGACCCAGGACTGTAATCCTAGACTGCAGCATCACCTTTCTTTTAGGACAGAGGCCAGATCCCCCGCATGGGACAAACCGAGGTGAACGTGCTGGCTGTGTGCCTCCCACTGCTGAGTGTCAGCTCCAGCCTCTCTCAGTTTGGTCTGTTCGGCTCTTCTGTGGGACATGCTGTGTCCATCCCTTTTCTCATTTGGCTTGTGGGGGGGGGCTGAGAAACCCCCGGCCACACTAGGGGCTGGCACATGGAAGGTCCTGTTTGCATTCGTGTTGCTTTTTCAGCTTCTTATGTCGTTTGGGCTAAGCTATGGAGAAAGTCATGCATTTCCATACTAACCAATTGCAGAGTGAAACCCCACTCGCCTGTCATTTTGGGGGCAGCATCTAACTTTGTTTTTCATGAAGGTCATTTGGCATATTGCAAGAACATGCTGAGCAGTTCACATTTCATCTGAATTCCTGATTTCATGTGTATTGCTACTGAAAGTCTTCTTAATTATGAAAAAATTAAAGCTTTTTGTTTTTTTAAAAACCACAGATTTTAAGTTTGTTCTTGTGATGAATTTGGCGTGTCTTAACCTCAACAAAAATATAGTCTTTGATGTCATTTGTGAAAATTGTCTTCCTGCCACTGTCAGTGACTGCATTTTGGTCTGAGCACAGCCTGCCATCAGCAGACAAGGCTCTCTGCGGCCAGCAAGGAGCACAAATCCTACCATACCTGCTCACTCTTCTCCTCTCGCCGACAAAATCACTGTTACTCAAATAATCTTTTGGAAAAACAGGCTCCCATCCCATCTTTTTTGTACTCCTCCTGTTAAGTTGCTGCGTAAAGATATTGAGGAAGGGTTTTGTGACTAGAGAGCCACCTGAATCACCCCATCGCTGGTACCATATAGTCCAACTGTGAGCCACAACACAGAAAATACTGCAGCACTGGCTTGGGGGTTTTTAACAAGAGGCTAGCACAGGCTCAGAAACCACCCTTAAAGATGCTCTGTGCTCAGATGGCTCTGCTAAGGTATCCTACCAATACAGAGATGGGTAAACCTTAAGGCTGAAGGAGCGGGTGCTGAAAATCTGGAGCAGGGCAGCATTGTGGCACTTCACGGCAGATATTGCCACAGGGAGAGTCGTCTTTGTCACCACCACCAACTGATGCGTCCAGCTATGAAAAGGTGAACTTCTAGGCGGTAAGTTTAAAGATGGGCAGATGTAGCAAATGCTAGGACTTTGAACCAGAGAGGAATGCATGAGACACTCACCCAGGCAGCGGGTTACAGATATTTAAACTTGTATTCGTAAACAGGCTTCAACGTGGATTTTGGAGTTACCATCCCCATTTGGTGTCCGCTAATACCTGCCCTCCTACTGACTGCAAGTGCAATGCTCTGAGTTTGACACTCACCTGAGTCACCAGTTTGCAGATATTACCAGTTGTAAGTTGAAACCATATGCACATCCAGGGGTCATCTCCCCAGAATGAAGACTTGGATATTAAAGCAGCGTGGACATGTTATAATGATCATCAGTATTGGTACATAGTGTGACACATATTTTAATAGCCAAAGCAGCTTGTAACAGCAGGTGGCACCTGGTGTTCCCTGTCACATCAGTCATGTTTTGGTTTTTCTGTGCATTTGGATTGATACATATGTATTTTCTAGGTAACAGGGATACTCTTTTTCAGTGAGGAAGCAATTTTTGCAATACCTTTCCTAGTCTGGTCTGTGTATGGTGCCCATTTCTATTGGGGCTGATTAAGATTCATGTTACTTTCCTCCAAAAGTGCTCTCTAAGGTTCCTATTTACACATGATACAAGATCAGTGGGGTAATAATTAAGGCAGTAGTGTGATGCTATTTCAGGTCTGTTGTCTGTTTATTTGAAACATCTGTCTATGAATATGGGCTGCATGATACAGAGGTTGCCATGGTTAAAAACCATGTTTACTGACTGCTTGGTAAATAGTTGCACAACTTTTCTGTGTAAATGCCAAAAAGCACATTAGAGTTTCTCTTGGGCGGTTTAAGTCAGCCACAAGCCTTCTCCCCAATTTCTGCAACCATTTTAAACTTTTTTGCTTGCATATACCTGTACAGAGTGAGGCGAGAAGGAAATGTGCCACCAAGAAAGGAGTGAATTTGTGTTTAGGCTGGAAAGGCAAGGACCAAGTGGTGTGAAGCCAGTCTTTGCAGAGATGAAAGGTGACTGCAAGAGAGCTGGGAATAATCTCCTCCATCTCTGGTGGGTAGGAGAGGAGCAGTGGTCTTCAATCGCTGCCAGGAAGAATCGAGTTAGGCGTCAAGGAGAGACTTTGTAATGGTAATGATGGTGAGGCAGCAGCCTGCGGAGGCTGTCAAATCTCCATTGCTGAGGATCTTTAAGAGCAGATTAGATCTAGCTTTGGCAGGAATGATATACTGTAACTAATCCAGCCTTAAATCAAGGAAATGGGCTGGATGACCTCTTGAAGTACTTTGTAGTCCATAAGTCTATGCCGTTAATATTTGGAGGCAGAGTCTGATTAAACTGTGGTGTATACCAAGCATGGGAGCACATGCTGTTTCTTCCATCCATAACTTGGTGAGAGAGGACTTAGCAGAGCTCTGTGTGGAGCAGGTTGCTCCCAAGGAGGATGGTACCAGCATGCCTGTGCTTTGCAGGCCTCAGCTTGTCTCTTCAGAGATGGACATATAAAGTCAGTGGGGGCTGCACTACAAAGTGGCACCCAGTGCCCACCGGAAAAATCCCTCTTCCTTCACCGGCAGTGGGTCCGAACCCCTTTGTGGGGCACTGAGCACCTGGCTGGTGCCAGCAGTGCACTTGTTCTCTTGCCCTCCCTGGGGGGATGCAGGTACCCAGCCTCCTGCTTTGTGCTCCCCTGTCCTGCACACCTCAGCAAGGGGCAGGGAGATGCTGGCCCTTAGCATGGCCATTCTTTGTTTCCCATGCTCCCACTGAAGAATTTAGTTTTAAAAAAACAAAGTAGGAGCAATAATAAATGTAAAAAAAAAGTGTTGTGGTTTTTAGGTTTTTGCTTTTGTTTTTCCCCAAACAGCACATTTTTTCACTTCCAGGCATGTCTTATTTGCGTTTGGTTCTCCAGATGTAAAACAGACCCATGAGGTCAGGCGGTACAGGTTTTCTATTTTTCACATCACTGCATCTGCAGAAGGACAGAATTCGGTATTGCTCACATTATACAGGAGGAAAAGCCTTCCTATTCATGCCACATTCAAGAACGTAGACTTTTCTGGCAATAATACTAAGAAAAACCCCTCCTTTTCTGCTGTGAAGGGCTGCTGTAGGCCCAAGTAGCACTGCGGGTTGTGAACAAACACGCTTCTCCACAACACGTTCTTTTTTGTGAAACAGGAAACCTGTGAAAGGCAAAAGCAACTGGTAAAGACAGCATGCTGTAAAATGGATTAGCAGATAGATGACTTCTTGAAATGGAAAGGGCTCGCTTCTCACAGGGGCCTGGATTTGCTTATCTGCCACGCAAGTACTTGCATAATAATAGCTAATCTGCATATGATAAATTAATAAAATAGATTTAAGTGTTGAGGAGGCAAAAAAAAAAAAATCTAGATATTTGGCTTTCTTTTACTTACCTCAGTTGAAAACATTGCTGGGGGATCTGTGAGGAAATTAGTAACATTTACTGGAAGAGAAGTTTATGCACGTGTGATGGGTTCCCAGATTCTTTCCGTAGTCACTCCATTTTAGCCATATCTCTCTTGAAACGTGTGCCTGGCCTGTTTGCAGTGCTTTGCAGAGCTCGCCTTATATGCAGCCGCCTTCCTTTCAATATAATAATCCAAAGCTTACAGAGCTGCAAATAAAAACGCAACCTGTGTAAGCCAGCATAGAAATTTTTCCTGAGTCCACAGATGATCAAAATGATACTGTTGGAGAGCATTATTTAAGCGGATTCCTGTCAGCAGTTACTCTAATGCTCAGTAGCTGCGGTGTAAAAGAGTCTGGGGGGAGGCTGGGGAAGCACCCGTGCTCATTCCTATCTCTGCGCTTCCCATAGCAAGAGATTTTGATATTGCAGTCACTGCTGTGCTACCAGAGCTGGCATCTTCAGCTGGCTAATTTGTGCCAGTGCAGTTGCATTGATTACAGCAGTACCTAGAGGCTGGTGGCAGGCTGTATCCCCAATTTTCCCTGATTCTCCAGCGGGCTTTAGAGTTTTTTTGAGGACCTTCCTGCAATGCGTGGCTGAGCTGCTGTTGGCATCACAGATACCGAGCTTGGATAGATCCATCTATAACACTGCAGCTACTGCAGAGACAGTTGAGCAGCAAAATACCGGGAGCTCGTTTCTATCATGGCGAGAGCCACACCGCTGGCTCACTGGCCGTTTCTAATCAAGCAGCGAACAGCAGCGACAGCAAAGCTCCAGCTCGCAGAACATTAAGAAAATACCTTAAAATGTGGATCTTTCATCCACAGATCTCAAAAGATGTAGCATTAATTATGTAAACTTCACATCAGCTTTACCTGGTGGTGGCTTTGTAGCAAAACGAAAGCACGAAGGAGGTAGCTGTTTTGTGGGTGGGTTTTTTCCCCTCAGAGTCATATCACTAGCCAATATCCCAGGCTGGCCCAGTGGACCTGACCAAGGATGGAGTTTCATTGTGAGGGGCCATGAAATTCTGCCTCTGAAGATTATAGCCCAGAAAGTAGAGCAGATGGAGGCAAAGAAACGACGGAGGAGAAAGTCCCAGCAATTAACTCTTGTGGTAAATATCTGTACTTGAAAAAGCTGTGCTTATCCAATTGGGAAACTAACAAATCAGGTGAGCTATGGGCACAAGGAAAAAACAGCTCAATTTTAATATCAAATACTCTAAGTAGTAATCACAGTGAGCAGCTTACCAGCAATTCAGTCTGGAATATGTTTGCATTGCTTGTCAGATAATTTTGAGCTGTGGACGCATTCGTGGAAATTGTGATCTGTTTCAGGACAATTCACAAACAGGCAAAAGGACTAAATTCAACAAATTGATTCTCCACTGCGAATAGTTCAGCTAGAACTAGCTCCTCATGATAAGATATTGTGCATTTCTCATTTCTAACTCAAATAAATGTGCTACTGTGCTATTGCATTGTTTATCACCAGAAATTCTGACTTCATACATATTGAATCATGAAATTGAGATGGCATAAAACTTTCTGCATGTGGAAAAAAAAGAGTTCTGCATCACCTGGACCCCTCTGCTACTGCTCTTCCCAGGTGCCACACTGGTCCTTGGAAAGGGGACAAGTCTAGGCGAGCTTGTCACATTTGAAACTATATCCTTTTCCACTTGGACTTCTTGCCCTTGGTAGATGCTGACATTAATTATGTGTCCCTTGCTGTAATGCTATGATACAATTATTTTTTCAAATTCAGATTATTTTGAAAGATTGAAGGGAGGGATTTTTGCCCCAAATGCCCACTGAACCCTGCTGCACTATTGTTGGCACCCAAGTGGTAATAGATACCAGTTATTAACCAAACACTTACTCTGAGTTCATTTTCCCACAGGTCTCTAAGGATAGATGCGTTTTGCAGAATTGGTAACACACGTGGTGGCTCTTTGCATTGTAGCTCTCCAAGCCCATGGTGACTTGCACCACATTGAACCCAGTAGATTTCCCTGCTTAGCAGGCAGTTTTGCCTTCAAGCTGTAAGGAATAAGACCATTTATGGGGGGGGAAGCTGAGCTGTAGTTGCTGGAGCTGAAGGCCAGTTTTGGGGACACACAGTTGCTGAGCTGAGGTAGGGTAGGCCAAAAGTGTGAAGAACTATTGTTGCCAGAGACGTCCTTTTGCACAGTGGAGACAAATGAGCATTTAGAACCTGAAGGGGACAAAAGATACAGCCACTGAAGCCATATATTTGTAAGCCTAAGAGAGTCAGCTCCCAAGTTCAGGAGTCAAAAGAAATTGTTATGTCCACGACTCGTCAATGAACAGCTCAAAGCCAATGAAGAAAACTTAAAGCCCCATCAGACAACTAAAGGTTGATGGAAACTTAGTGTCTGATGCTATAGGACTGGATTTTACTGGAGAAACATTTTGTTCAGATATAATGCTGGCAATAATTGTCTTGGCTGGGTTAGTGATTACACATAAATTTCTTATGCTCTCCTATAATATTTGCATGTTTCTGTTTGTACTGCTGGCTACATCCAAGGAGTCCTAAGGGCTGTAGTATTGTGGGAAGGGATACATCAGCCAGTTCCCACTCAAGGGTCAAGCTTAAGTCATAAAGGTCTATGATTTTTCACTTACTTTTACCATTTTGGCCATTTTGGCTGGCCATTTTGGCAGCCTGTGCAGAGGACCAGGCCTGCTGATATGCCGTGGGCCTGCTCTCAGCCCCAGTGTCACTTCTGGAAACAGCTCACATTCCTCCAGAATTGTTGCTCAGTGGTGTTTTTTTTTTCTCCTTGGCTCTCCAAACGTACTAAAGTGTCATTAAGACAAATGGCAAACATTTCTCCTTTTCTCACATCTGTCAAAACTTCAAAAATCTACTTTCATGACATTTCACACAGCATTTTTTTACGTACCACTCAAAGGACATAGAATCCTAATGAGCCTTGCTTCCATGATTTTCATCTGCTGTGTGCTGCTGTCCCCGTATAATAAATTAACAAAAGGGAGGTGGGAGTGGGGAACAAGTGATGTAAACAGCTGTGGGGTGGGAGGAGAGGAGAAGAGAATTAGGTTAGTACCCACATAGGATTTGGAGGCACACTTTGAATGAGGTATCTATGTATTACTACCAAGAGGGCACCTGAGCAGAGTGTCTCCTCAGCCTGCGCTCCACCAGCAAGGAGGATGAGTGCCTCAGTAGTAAAGAAACTGGAGTTGTCAAAGGAAAACTCTGTAAGACTTCGGAGTAACTTTGCGTTTCCAGTGTCAGCCTAGTGTCAGGAAGCAAAAGGGGGCTTCATTTTTGGCCCTTAATTTTTAAAGGAATTTGTTGTTTCTGCAATTGCAGAAACTGCTACCATACTTGGTCTGCAAATGTTAATTGACGTGCTTGCTTTTGCTGTCTGTAGATGTACTATCTGCTATTTAATAGTTTCTAATGGGAGAATGAGAACCTTACAGATGGAAAAATGTACTAAAAATTGCTTAAGTGCCTCCTATATGGAGGAAAAACACGAACAGCCATTTCTCTTAATTCAAGGCTGGGAAGCTAGTAATGCTGGTAGCTCAAGTTCTTCTGTTAATCACCACAATACAAATAGTAGCCACCTCCTCCCCATCCTCTGGATAGGGGAAGGACATCTTCAAATGGACTGGCTGGCCTGTAATAGCTTGGATAACAGCAATGTAGTTAACAAGATGCTGGGCACGCCTCCATTAGTTTGTTAAAGGCCATCCATGAGCAAAAGATCTACTTTCACTGTGAGAGATGTTGAGAAATGGCTCTACTAGCAGCAGTCTGAAAGCACCCAGGAATTATGCAGGGCTTCTGCTGCCAGGGAAGAGTATTTTACCTTGATTACAGGATACCAACAGCTATCATTGCTGTAGGATGGTTGGTTTTCCATCTTCAGGATACAAACTATCCCATCTGGATATAGCCTGTACTGTTAATTTTGTAGAAAATGTGGAACTCAAGTTTGGGTTTAACAGAAATAAAACAAAAATGTTTGTTGCCAGGATAGAGCACATAATTATTGAAATTATTGAAATGCCTAATGAATGGTCCTTAGGCACTGATAATCCATGTAGTGTTTCTAGTTTAGACCAGAAGTACTATCAGAAAAAATCAGAAATACTAGTACCAAACTAGCCAATAAGGAAAACGACATCTTATTATTTCTTTGTCAACCTGTTTCAGAGTTAACCTGGTGTGTCAGGATTGCATATATGTATATAAAAAAATAAAATAAAATAAAAAAATATATAGTGGTGCTGTACATGCAAACACACATTTTTTATAGCCCTAACAGCAGAGAGTGCCCCATGTCCATATGAGCAGTGCAATATGCTGGATGGCAACCTAGCAGTCACCCTTCATGCTCCTTCACAGCAGGGAGGAAGACCGCTACCTCCACGTGGCTTCTGGCCTTGTGGGACTGCTGGTGCCCCATGGCCCCTGCCCAAACTACCACAGTCCTTTTAAGTGGCCTCACAGGTCTGAGTTAGATAAGACCTGCATCCTCCTTCCTGCCAATGCACAGACCAAATTACCTTTCACTGCCTCCCCTGAAGTCGAAGTTCAGCTTTCTCCAGCAGCATCAGCCAGCAGGAAGCCTAGATAATAGTTTGACATGGTAGGCATCAGCACAGAGAAATGCAATTCTGCCTCTATATGGAGTCTTGTACAGGTTTTCTAATATAGATTCAGAAAGTTTCCAAATGAAGCAGATACAGCAGGAACTGATGAAAGTTTGATTTCACTTGCAGTGAGGGAAAGGGAAGAGGAAGATGGGTTAATGTGCTTCAGAGAAGAAGATCCTCCAGGAAGATGTTTACAAGTAGTCACCTGCCCTACTTTTACCTTTCATGTTGGATGCCATCTTTTACTAAATTGCCAAGCTATTCATTCACATCAATAGAAGCTTCGGAGTGCTCAAACTTGAGGAAATCAGTGTGTATTTAGGGGGCCTAAAGCTGAACTCAGAAGAATAGTTTTTTGTGTTTTTCATACCACTGGCAAAATGTAAATTTCGTTGGTGCAACGTTCACTCATTATCGCTGAATCAAAGAGCAGTCTGAGTTCCTGCTGGCATCCTATTTAACAGAAAAATAAAAATCTCTTCCGTTGCAGACATACGTTGCTATGTGAATGGATGGTGCTGCCTCGATCTTCATGTCTCACATGTGTTGATTAGCTGCCCCATTTTAGGACTGTTTGCATTAGGCAATAGGCTAGTAAAATCATTAGCGCGCAAATAAAAGTAGGTCTTTACCTTAAGAATTAAAAGCATAAAACACATTATTAAAATGATGGGAGTTTACAGAAATGAGGAAAACCTCATGAACTAGGCGAGACCCCATGATTTGAGGTGGATGAGCTTCACTGGGGATAAATGACAGGGCTGAAGCGCACAAGTGAAAATAATCAGAACTCCTGTGTAAAGTGACGCTGATACATTCTGAATGTCACATTACACTGCACAGTGCTATGCTCACTCCAAAAAGGCTCTTTAATTATAGTTGCTCAAGCCTTAAAATCACGAAGCTCAAGTACGCTAGAGGTGGATGCCATTTAAGCAACATAAATCATATTACTGAAGATGCAGTGCAAACGGGCAGTTCATCTCCTAGATAGCTTAGCAAACCTACCTGTGATATTTAATTATCTATGTGTCTATTTAAGGCTAACAGTGGGAAGGTTTAAAGGAAGGGAGTGTCTAAAAATTTGTATTACAACTATTATCTTTTAAAAATATTTCATTCTGCTTTATCTTTCCGTTCTAATGCTTGTATAGTAAACTGCTTTTGGTTGGGTTTGGACGTATGAGCCAGTTACCTGTTCTTCCCATGCTGTTGTCAAGTATGGAAACCCATTCTGGAAATCTCTTCCTAATTATCAGCTCTTCCCAAGGATCTGCAAATGAGGTCAACACCCACTAACTGATGTCAGAGTTCAACAGTCCCAGGGGAGTGGAGGCACCTTGCATGGGGCTAACGAGGCAGAAGTGAGGGTGCTTCGGAGGTTTTGCCATCGAGTTCAGGATGGTGGCATGTCACTCATCCATTGCAATTTGGCAAGTGAAAATGATTTTGGCGGTTTCATCTTCTCCTTCCTGTTGCTTGTCAGAAAGGGGACCCATCCCCTCAAGTGTCACTAGAGACATCCCACACTTGGATATGGATCAACAGGGGAAGGGTGCAAGCCAAAACTTAGTTCCTGAATTAAATGAGAAAACACTGCTCCTGGTGCTTTGAGTGCCCTGGAGAGTGCAGCCTGGGCCTTTGTTGGCTTTGCAAACTGCTACCCTAGCTTTTTAAGCTAAAAACAATTCTCTCCTTGA
Source organism: Eurystomus gularis (assembly GCA_013400335.1). Lineage (NCBI taxonomy): Eukaryota > Metazoa > Chordata > Aves > Coraciiformes > Coraciidae > Eurystomus > Eurystomus gularis. Next base: position 147,094 of record VZZY01023716.1, on the reverse strand, counting down.
GAGCTTTTCTCCCAGAATTTTCTTTTCAGGAGCTGGCAGTGAATGAAGTAGCTTAAGAAAAAAACAAAACAAAATAGAGCAGAGTTTCAAGCCGAAAAACTGAAAAGCCCCCTTGAGCTGCAGCCACACACAGTGACACACTCTCAGCTGTCCGGGGATCTCTCCTCTACAAAGTGTGCTGGCTGCTTTACTGTAGAGGTTTTCTTTCTTTTAGATGGTACTGATGCATTCAGTAGCAGGCCTCTGAAGAATGACTTTAGATCTGGTATCACCTCAGCCAACAGCTTTATTTCATACCCTCCTGTGCTTTTTCTATGCCAGGTATTCCCAAGGGAATCGTGTTTATTGGTGTAAGGCTGGAAGGGCTTCACTGTGCTGCCGAAAGTGCTTTGGTACTTCACAGCCAGGATCTTCAGGATTCATCTGGCTGGGCTGCCCTCCTGGGATGCCTCCTTGGTTGTCCTGCAACTGTTCTTCGGAAAGACAGAGTCAACTCACCTCTGTGCAGCTGAGCACTAAAAATTCATTGCTGTTTTGGGGAACAGCCAAAATACCGTTGTCTTCAGCACAGCTCATCATCTGCTTTGGAAAGTTCAAGGGCTGGGTATATGGATTTAGAGGTGTCCATGTTGGCTTTGTAAAACATGTTTTGCAGTTATGAAGAAAGTAATAAATATCACGAGTGATGATTTGGCAAGGAAAATGAGCCAAGTTCCTTAAATAAACTATAAGCAACAAGAATCTGTGATTGGCTCAAATATTTATTAAGAGAAAACCATGAATGAAAAAATGAAAGAATATTAGTTCTAAACTAAAATGTTTTCCTGGAGTTAGTGGCAAAGTATTAGAAATTCATTATTTTTCCAAAACAAAATTAAGATGTTGAAAAGTATGTGAAATGTGAGGAAAGAAATGCTTTTTAGTATCATGGTGCCCTACCACGTTCCCCACAAACAGAGGATATGTTTGTCAAAGGCCTCTAGACTTATGTTCTCAAGAACAGCTGAGTGCATGTGCCATAATTTACTATCAATGAGCAAGAATGTGGTATTTCAAGTCTATTATGTTACATAGAGGTAGTTATTTTGAAAATTGCATTGTGGCTGTTTGAAATTAAATGAATGTTCCCTCTGCCACTGCTCAAAAGGTAGAGTAACTGAACTGCTTGCTCCCATTTATAGTGATACCTACTTCTTTGTAGCTTTTGATTTTTAGATGAGGCACTTGTTGCATGGAGAGGAGGGAAAAAAACCCCAAAACTCTTTCCCAAATGTCTGCTTTTGTAAAGCATTGGCTTTGCTTGTCACCCAGTGACAGGTGTTAAAAATTCAGGAGAACCATTTTGGATGAGCAATACCCCAGAATGCATCTGCATGAATGACTCTGTATCATTATACGCTATTTTTAAAAATGATTTTTATTTTAGTTTATTTAATGGTAAACATTCTCTGCACCCACACTTGGAGTATTGTGCAGCAGAGTAAGACACAAGGAATGGCTTCTGTCCTGGAAAACCAACACTTTGCTTTAGTGTAGAAACCTGGAGCCATGCATAAGCACTTATGCTCACTCGGTCTCTCTCACGTCCTTTTAAATATTTTTTTTTATATCTTTCTGCTCTTATAGTGCCAAAGGAAAAATTCAGTCAGAGCTGAGTCGCCGCACAAAATACAAGAGGTTTGCTGGAGTCCCCTGCTGTGCAGGGAAGAAGCATCAGCTGATTGATCCACCATGTCATTTTACCTTCTCCCAAGATTTCACAGCCTTAAATGTCTTTGTCTGTAAAAATCCTAAAGCAGGTGTAAATATGATTGAGGTTTTGCACTCTAAGAAAAAATCAAATGTAAGCTTTAAGGGAAAGAGGGGGGTGTGCGTGTGTGTGTAAGAAGCAGTAGCCGGATTCATAGGTGTCAATTCTGGATCCAAGAACACACTTGCATTTTGCAGTTCTGGAGACCTGGGAGCGAGAGGCTTTTAACATCTTCCCTTCTCCTTCCAAAGAGTCTCAGTTTACCATGTTTACGTTCTGTTTGTTTGGCAAATGCTCGCTGCAGTGTACGTTGCACATGCCACACTGCATCCGTGCAGCCATAGCCCTTTGTGCTCGGCGTTTGCAGATGGATGGCTTTTTCCATCATACATCATGGCTGTGACAGCAGACTGATGATCTACAACTCCGAGGGCTGTAGCTCTGATGATGTGGCTGTGGCTGTAGTAATAATGTGGGTCTACTCCAGGGACAGCAATGCTGCATAGGGTTTTTTTAAAGGTGAAGTGAAAGGCTTAAATCCCCTCTTGTTTCCTATTTGCCTCTCCCCAAAGCTGTTTCAAGTCCCAGATCAATGGAAAAAAAAAAAAAAAAGATTAATCCATCTTCTGCAGAAATATCATCACTGGTGCGAGAGACCTCACTGATTTAGATGCTGGACAGGATATCAAAACATCAAGCTTTGTAAATACAGAATTGGACAGAAATGCAAAGGGAAGTCCAACTTTTGGATCTCTTACCCTGACAGGTAAATATTGTCATATCGGAAGCAGAACAAACTTGTCTTCTGTGTAGCTGCTGTTTGATTGACTCTTGCAGTTTTTCCATAGGCTCACATCTCTAGCCTTCATTAAAACTCCAGCTCCTGGAGGCAAGTGAGGTTGTTAAATCACATCTTTCCTAAGTAAATAAACGTTACTTTATTTGAAAGGAAATGCAAACTCTTCAAATCGTGACATCATTTACCCATGGAGGTTCAGAAATAAAAAGGTCAAGGAAAGAACTCCCGGTTTATTATTATCATATTTCCTGGGTTTTAAGCCATTCTACTGATTTAGGATTGAGTCATGATGCTTGATTGCTTGAGGGTAGCAACAATACTGAATTTAGATCCTCACCTGGCAGTCACTCTCTGTCTCACTGCAGGCTGGCAGCTGGTAGCGTCAAGCCAGAAGCCAAGCTCCTTTCTCTCCATCTCCCAAGTTCACTAACCAGAAATATACTGTCTGCTTTTAACAGGCTGGATGGCCCCAGCTCTGGAGCTGCCTGTTTGTATGCAGACCCCAGCCCTGCTGCTGTCTCTGCCGGCCAGGCCACACTTGCAGACATAGGAAACTGCCTTTGTCCAAAGCCTGGAGAAGTGAAAGGAGAAGCCACCCATTCACGTCAGCGAGACTCAACTGAAGCCCAAGCCTCATATATTACAGAAAAGTTAGGAGTGCTGCCTGTCACACTGATCTAAATAGCGCAATGTGCTTTTCTTATCTTGTTGTTTTTTTTTTTAATTTATTTTATTGCTTTTTAAATCATAGATTTCAGCTAAGGCCAAAGAGTTTTAAAAGGTGAACCCAAAACTGGTTTCCGAATTAGTGAAATTAAAGTAATTCCATCTTTTCTCTGGGAAATGAAACAAAAAACACACTGGCAGACATATCTGCTAGTGTTAAGCTACAACAGTTTGCAGAGGACCTAAGGCAAACGTGGCACTGAGAAGGAAAAAGCCCTGCAGGTGATCTGACCCCCAGCTCTGGCTGAAGGAGAGAGAAGCTTCTTGCATGTCCTGTACATAAGCTCCTTCCTTTGCTAAGTTGCTGTCCTAATACTGTAGTAGTAGTACAGAAAATGTAAAGGATGGGGCTTATTTTCCTATATGACACAAATGGCATCTTGTGGTAACTTAGTTCAATAAGCAGGGAGTATTCACCAAGCACCAGTGCAGTGCTAGGTTGCATATGGTCAAGAGGAAAAACACTATGTTGGCTCCAGAGGGATCAGCTTTCTTCTAATCCAGCTGTTTTGCAGCCCCAAGGCTGGATTCATAGCAGCCATAGTGTTTCCCTGTGCTGTCTGAGGGCAGGACAAAAAGACCAGGAACTGCCCCAGTCTGGCAGCAGTCCCCAAGAGCATATCACAGTGAGCCACGAGGGGAACCAACCACAGGGCTCTCTCTCTTCATCCCTGGTGAGAAAACCCAGTTGGGAACCAAGAACAGAATGGCTTGACAATCACCATCACTACTGACCCCGCTGCAGCAAAACCTCTGCCCCATCACTGAGCTGCTCTTACCTGAACAGTTTCTAACCCTCCAATGTAGTCTGCTTTTTCTGAGGTGTCTTGTCCTAGTAATGAGCCTTTCAGGTGAGAGGACATCCTCAGTGGCCACGACCCCCAGCCTGGCTGCTACAGGAGTGCTCTGTTTCCCCACTGCCTTTGGGGCCCTGGTGTCTGGCATCTCTATGGTGGTGGACACTGTCTGAGCTCCCTTGGCAGATTGTTCTGTTACCTGTTGGATCTTGGGGAGTTTTCCCTAATCTGTAACCTAATTTTTGCCTGCTGGAGTTAAAATCCATTACTTCCCATTTTATCCATACCGACTAATGAGAATTGGTCCTAGTCCTCTTTCTAAAGTCTCTTAACATGCTCGTGGACAGTTATGTGCCTCTTCTGCCCTCTCCTCCAGTCTGAACATGCCTTTCTCTCACAGGCCTTGTTTTCTAAATTCCTCTGTCATCTTTGTTTCTCTCCTGTGAGCTCCTCCAAATTCATCTTTAAAGAAAATGTGCCCCACACCAAATGCAGTGTGCCATTGCCTCTGTTGCTGAAGGAGAGCAGCATAATTACCATAATTATCTCACCTGGTTTTCCCACAGCTCTGCTATTATCCATTCAAGGTTAACAATTTATTCAAGGTCAGGCTTGATGGGGCTCTGAGCAACCTGAGCTAGGTAGAGATGTCCCTGCTCAAGTAGGGAGGTTGGACCAGATGACCTCTAGAGGTCCCTTCCAGCCTAGAACATTCTATGATTCTATGATTCTAATGCTGGGGCACCTTGTCCAGCTGGTAGCATGCACATCCAGGCTTCTCCTGAGCACAGGTTGATGTAGGGTTTGACTGGCCAGCTGTTCAAGCAGGAGTCATTCTTATGAGTTCCTGCAAAGGCAGATACTGCTTTGCAGACAGAGTCTAGTCCCTGCCTTTAGGCAGACCTAAGCTTCAGAGAGTGATGTGGAAAGTACTGTAACCTGGGAAAAGCCCTGGGGAGCCTCTGCCCCAAAGAGGCTCAGGGTGGCAGATAGCTCCAGGAAGAGCTGGTGGACCTACTCTCGCTGAGGTGACACTGGCCATGTTGGATGCAAGCCCGGACAAATGCGGTATGCCTCTGGGGCAGCAAGGTGTGACCACTGTGATGGCCATGAAATACATGTCATCTCTGGCTGCCAGGAGAGAAATTGGCTTTGAAATGGCAACATCTGCAAGGAGAGTCCACAGGCTTCACAAAGCGCTGCCACCTGGTCACAGCTGGGGCACCCAGCAAAGCCCATCTTGGCATCTGTCAAAGAGCAGTGCTGCTGGCTTGCATTGCTCTTAGGGTTTTAACGGTGACCTGTAGATCCTGTAGCAAAACAATACTCTTTGAACATTTTCTGTTGCCGTGCTAGAGTGGTGCATTTCGTTACTCTTCATGCAGAACATTGACTTTGTTGAATCTCAGCACATTTCTTCAATTTATCTCCCAAACACCATATTATATTTTAATCCTGTCTTTCTCCATTTTTGCATATCCTCCTTGGTTTGAATGGTACCTAAATAGGGGCTTGCTCTTAAAGGCATGGACAGATTTGCATGTCTGACTGTGCCAAGAGCTGCTAATGAAAATACCAATGAGCATGGGGGAATAAACTCACCACCTGTGGAGTCTTGTTTGGCATCCTCATTCAGCCTAATAAAGAATCATTCATGTTTAATTGCTACATTTGATTGTTTAATTACAGTTATTTTACATGCCATCCTGTAGTTTTGTCTTGGCTTTAGACACTATCTGCTACCTTACTCTTTTTGAATAGTGAATTATACTATAATAGAAAATTATTTTAGTCAAAGAATTGGAACTAGGCCTTTAAATTGTAATCAGGATTTTAAAAAAATTTTGTTCATAAAACCCTTTTTATTTGGTGTTTCTGTAGAGATTCAAATTCAGGCTTTTTTCTGTGTAACAAGAATTATATGAATAACTGTCTGAAATGCTCTTGCAGGGCTACAATATGAGTAGCCTCATCGTCTCACTAAAGTTTTATCAAATTACATTTACTTTGTTTAAATGCCAATTCATTTTAACCAGTGCAAGATTTTTTTTGTACAGGCTTAACTTGGCATAAAATTAGTTTATTGCAGGTTCACTTAATTGGGCAATGTTCTGACTTCAAATCAATACAAATCTGTCCTAAACTTCAATAAGATGGTCTGCTTGCAAACCTGGCACCTGTTTAACTAAATGAATGCAAAGGAAACCAGAAAAACTCTTCTGCTTCTTCAGGTGTGCCTTTTCAATGCTCCCGTCCTGTAATTAAATAGTGAAGAGATACCTACCAGCTTGGAGCCCCGAGGCAGCCCCTTGCCTTGGTAGCTGGTGGGTTTCTCTCTGCAAGATCTCCCTAAACCTCATTCCCAGGAAAGGTGTTGATGACCTCTCCGAGTTAATGATGAACCTGTTCTGGGTGAACATCTTCATCAAGCACTTCCCAATGGCAGTCTGGCTATGAACCACCTGCCCCTGAACTTACCTTTCAATAGGGCAAGCTCCCTTCTCACTAATGTACTTAAGGACTTCTTCCACAAGCAATGAAACTCTTCCAGGTCATCTGACAATCTTTTCTTTCTGTTTCTGTGGATCATACTCTGTCCCGCTCAAGGCAGCCATCACTGTATAGCGAGCAGTCCCTAGCTCCCCTCTTTGCTTTCCCAGCAGGGCAAGGTATCACTGCCTTGCTCTGAGCCCCTCTGGTTTTGCTTCTAATCTCGTCACATGTAGGTTCCCTGCCCACAGACTCATTTGTCCTTTCCGATCTTGTACAATAAATCAGCCAATATTTGATCAGTCATCCCTCCTGAAGTGCTGGTCTCTAACAAATTTATGTAGAAGTAGCTGAAGAGATGCCTAGGCCATTAAAGGTCTACCTTGTCTATCATCTTTTCCTTCAACCTTGTGATCTTCCCAAGTCTTCATCCCAACAACTGAAGTCCTCAGGTGTTATCCAGTCTTCTCCTTTGTACAGCGTCATTTCCCAGTGTGGCACCATCTTCTCTGCCACAGAAACACCTAACCACACAGTGCTCCTCCCCTCCCACATTCTAAAAATAAAGGACCAGGTGACTGCAAGTACCACCCATGGTGTCGGGCTTTCCCTTTAGCCTGCTCACCAGGGAACAAATTTCTTGATGCTTAAACTCCCCTTTTAGACAAGTAAAGACAAGCTGCTCTTTGTATGCCCAGAGAGCTGCAATGGCAAAGGCTGCACCCATTCTCCTCAGATCAGGCTGCAATGAAACATGGCAGCGTGGGGAAATGTGCCCATCACAGAAGGTACTCTGCCTTTTGATGCTCACATCTCCTAATTTTAGGCAACAATTTACTTGGGCCATTTCTGTGTGACCAATATAGGTACAGGAGGAGGAAGGCTTCCTTTTACCCATGCTTTTATTCCTGATACACTAATGCCTAAATTTGTCTTTGAGGGGGCTGCCCAGGTGCTCTGCCCACCCAGAAGAGAAGTGACTTTCTCAGACTAGTCTTTAACGACATTGCTTAATAGGAGAAATTTTTAGGATGCTGGGAACTGATGCTTAGAATTTAAAGAAAAAAATATGGAAAAGGCATCTGTCAAATCAAATAAAAATGAATAAATTCAGGGCACTGTGCTGTGTGAAGGCTCTCCATAAGAAAGAAAGAAAGTAAAAAAAAGAAGATAAGTGAGCTGAAGAGCTGCAGGACAGTTTAATGCTAGTTATTTACCTGCTTGGAGGCCCCAAGGGATTTCCCTTTGGATGCATTTTGAGCTTGTTCCCAGGAAATTCTTCCCTTGCTTTTTACTGCCGCCTTGCCTTCCCCTTCTCACCTCATACAGCTAAGAAATGACATGCCACCTGAGAGCTTTTTTTTCAGGATAATTTCAGCTACTTCTTGCTCAGTTAAGATTTTTTAAAAGATCAGGCTCATGTACTCAAATCAGTTTAAAGTGCTTTGCCAGAGTGTGGCACAGGAATACTAAATCATTATTCAACATTTGACCAGACATGAAAATAATCCACACCCATAACTAGTTTCTCAAAATGGCTAGTGTAATTACTAATATGTGGAATCAGAAGGTAGGAAACAACTAGTATTTCTGCAGACAGGGAGCATCTTACTGAGACAAAGCTACAGCGAAGCAGGCAATTTTCATTTCTTTTTCAGCAAGATTTCTACATCCTTTCTTGCCTTTGCACTCATAGAAAGCCAATTTTCCATGTCCCTACTACATGCAAAATGGGGCAAGATTTTAAAGATACAGCTCCACTCTATTTGACTGCAGCAGACTAAAAGAAAAATGAAGTTCAGCACTTAACTGATCCCTCCACAATATTTCAGGGTAAATTAAAAATCTAAATGTCAAGAGGTTCAATATGTCAGTGGGCCTTTTGACAGAGCAGCCACTTTGAAGCCTAAATGGAAACTATGGTTTTTTTAAAAAACGAAAACCAAATGTATGCAGCTGCTGCTCTGTTTCAAAATTGAGGCCCTTCATCTTTGTATTTGTTTTGTAAGAAAATTAGTAAAATATTCTGGCTGGTCTCCTACTTATTCTAAGAGCAGAAAGCCTCCATTTCATAGAACAGCTACCTACCTATTAGGATGGCTATTCTTCATTATCTGCAGTAAGGTAAAGCCTGGAAATCTCACAGGCTGCTTTCTTCCACTGAGCAAAACTGTATTTACTGCCCGCAATGTGTTTATCTTGCCTAGCCCTCAGCAAATCATTTTTTGTTTTCCATCTCAGTTTGTGTTTGTAAAACAGGAAAGATAATAAATGATAATACTTACCTTCTTCACAAAGATGTGGTGAAGATTAATTAGTTCTTGTTTATACAAAGATTGGCAATAGTGATCTGCAGGTTTGCAAAACAGTCGAGCGATTGCTATCACTGCCGCGCTTGACAAAGAAGCAGAGTCAAGGACAGGAGCTGCTGCCACTGCAATCATTTACAGGACCGATGATAGATGTGGCCTTGAAGAAAACTCCCCCAAAACCACCTGCATCTGCTTTTCAAACAAGGAGGAAATGCATATCTGGATAGTCAGAAGTTGAGTTTGCAGAATGATGTTCACTGGACAGCACCACGGCAGCCCCGTTCCTTTGCATCTCAGCAACAGCAGTGCTACCAGCTAGTTGTAAGGGGGGGATTTTGATTCCTTGGAACCTGCAAGTGAAATAATGTGCCATTAGCACATGACAAGAGGAAGGATATCCAGGTATTGTGAAGAGGCTCGCCACCCTGCAGAGTCCATGCTGCCCCAGCCCCATCAGAGGGGCCACAGACAGTGGGCTCAGCCCAGCATGGGACTGGTGCTCTGAACATGAGCTTGAGACAGAATTTGGTGAAACATGAAACTTGCTCTGAACAATGCTGAGAGCAGTCAACCGGCTCTGAAGATGCTTCCCACTGCCCAACAGGCTGCTCCTCACTTGGCCACATGCCTTCCACTCTCAGACAGGCAGTGTCAGCTGGCGCAGACCTTGCATTGGAGCCCTCCTCAAGCAAGGTGCTCCTTTGCTACTTTGGCCATAGCACCCCAGGAGCAGCCCTGTAAACTCTTTGGTCTGCTGGAAAAGGTACATGGATAAGTGATCTGAATTGCTTATTCAGTAACCTAGACAGTGTTAAACTTCTTCCTCTGAAACTTTGCTACAGATGCAGTGAGGGACTCAACCTCTTCCACTCATATCTGCCTTCCCCGCCGGTTGCTGTGTACATGTATTGTGCTACGGCAAATTGACACCTTTGGCGCTCAGCCTGCTGCGTTAGTTAGATACTTGCAGGCTGTCCAGTCAGCAGGTTAGGCTATTTTCATAGTGATACATCTGCAGTGAAATGTGTTTTTCCCCACAGCCGCCCAATTTGTTCTCGTAGATGCTTTTGAACGTGGCCGGCTTTCAGCCCAAGCTTGCTGCAGGCGAGGCTGTCTGCATAGGAAAGGACAGGAGGCTGTGCTGGTCTGCATGCCTTGTCCCCCACCTTCCCCCTATTCCCTACAGCTTTCCATAGGTTCCAGCTGCCACCTTTTGCCTTTCTCAGCAGTTCCTTGCCACTCTGACGTCTGCCCCTGCCCTCCCGTGCTGCTGCACTGCCTTCAGCAAGGAGGAGATGTGGCACATCCAAACACAATGATGCAGCAAATGGTGAACTCCCTGTGGGCAAAGCAGGGTCTGTGGCTGGTGATGGCAGTGGCCAGCAGCCAGTGACAGCTGGGCCTGGGTGCTGCAGGTTGCTGACACAGGATTGCTGGGATTTTTGGGGCTGAAGCTTTGTTCCTTTTGTGGATGAAGCAGCGCAGGCGATGAGCTGAAGTTGGGTGCAGGAGATGCTGGTCCTTGCATAACTTGTGACTGCTTTTGTCAGATCATCTGGTGGTACCTGGATAAGATTTGGGGGGTGATTTTTTCTGCTTTGGCAGTGACAAAGACACTCTGTTGAGGAGAGGTGAATTTAGCAGAACATTGTAAGATCTGAGATGCGGGTACCACCATTACTGTGCTGACCAGCAGGTCCCCAGACTGGACAGTTGGTCCATCCTTGAACGGCTAGATATTACGGGGTCCCTTGAATCCCAAGATCTCACTTTGTGCTTCTTTACTTACAGCTCCTACTACGTAGCTATGTATTTGTGCTGGTCCTCTTCAGCAGTCCACTTGCTCCTGTTAGCCTTGTTTCTGCTACATGCCTCCCTTGGTACCGACTACACCCATCTGAATAAAAAACACAGCCAGCACCGACTGTTCAGTAACTCCTTTCATGTTGTAACAAAAGCAGCACTGATAAAACTTTCCCGTTCCATAAAGATATAATTTCTCAGCAAGGTTTTTTTAAGAGCAGAGGTTCAGTTACTATGGTGGACAGTTATGGCCTTAAGGTCAAAGTCTACAGGTTAAATTGTGCAAGGCCAAAAATGCATGCCATGGTGATTTCAGGCTATAGACATCTATTTAGTGGTGTGAGCTTAAAGGAAGGATGTATTTGGGGCAATTTGCATTGCAAAGTATATGCAGGTGACAGTGCAATATGAGGGGAGATGCTATTACTGAGATTAGAATTTACACTTATAGCCTAAATTGGGATTGTGTTTGTCTGAGAAATGATGGTACCCTAGAAAAAAATACTAAACATCTGATAATTTAATATTGACTGTGTCCAGTAAATATCCCTTTAGTTCCTATTTCCAGCTAAGATTAATTTTCTGATCAAAGAAAATTTGATCAGAACTGCATAGACAGTAAAGCAGCGATATTACATGGCTTGAGGATATGTGTTGTACCTTTGAATCTCTACAGAAAAGCTAGCCAGGAGGGGATGATGATGGCTTGCGGTAGGAGCTCTGCAAGAAATAATAACTCCTCTTTGGTTTTGGAAAGGAGTTATTTTTATGTATTTCTTTCCCACTGTCAATCAGAGAAGTCCCTTCCTCACTTTGAAAGTAGAGATAGTCCTTGTTTTATGCCTGTAAAACTCAGGATGCTTTTGGTCGAACGCTGTGCTAATTGCAGCTATTGCTATTTTGATTTCTTTTTAAAAGTCCAAAAGTAGAGATGAGTGCTACCACACCATTTGTTTTGGTGTTATAAACTATGCTAACAAGATTACTTTCCATCCTCCCATGTTTCTGCCCTGTCCGGTGTGACAGATAGCCCCTTTCTCCTTCCCCTCCCACTTCCATCTATTCCTGCTAGATCAGCATCCCACCCACACAAGCTCTGAATGGTTTCTGGTTAGCCCTTCGCCTTTCATTTTCAGTATTGCCTTCCTTGCTCTTCTACTACCATCACATTAAGGATTCGCTGCTTCACAGTGCCTGTTAACTGGATGGTTTGCTACTAATATCTGGCTCTGAATGGAGACATCTTACTCGGAGTATTCCCAGCACCATCTGCCGCCTTTCTTTATTTCCATTTCTAGAAAGGTTTTCGCTGATATCTGAGAAGCAGGGGAGGAATCTGGATACGGTTGACACAAATCCCAGAAAACATTTGTCTGTTTGTCTTATGCACTAATTAGCACAGACTTGGTCAGAAGTGTTCTGAACTTTTATTTATTTATTTTACGCATTTCTATAGCATCTATCACCATGACAGCAATGTGCTTCAACAGCAGGAAATTAAAACACATAACGCAGGCAGCTAATCAAATGCAGAAGCAAACAGAAGAATTTTGCGCAGAGCCCTGGTGTCGCTACGGTCCCGCTTTGACAGGCAGTTGAGTTTCTCTTTCTGCAGGAAAAAAAAAAGATGTTTTGTTTGTTTCAAATTCCCTTTTCCCTTGGAAGCATAAACGTGAAATTACTCTATCTTCCTCTGTTGGGACGTCTTATTTATTTTCCTGCTAGTGGCTGTTAAAGTAGATGATGTTTAATTATTTCCTGGGTTTAATTCATGGCTTGCACAATTCAGCATGGGGATTATGGCAGGACTGGTGAGGACTGACCTGCGCTGTTGAGGCACAGCCTGGTCTTAGCAGCTCCAGTGCCTCCACGGTGAGGATCTGTCCCCCAACAGCTGCCCAGGCTCTGCCAGCACTCCCCTCTGTGGCGTTCTGTCTCTTGTTAACAGAGTCTCATTCCACCCTTTGACTCTCTGGAGCTGCACAGGGGTTGGTAGGTCTCCATGCATGGGCAGGGGCTGAATGTTGGCATGAGGATCCTGGGTTGCAGCACAATTTTCTGGCAGGAGCATGTGAAAGGGCAGCCGTCCAGCTTGGTCCTGTGCACTGAGCTGCTGCTCAGCTGGGCCAGGGGGCTGGTAAGACGTTTCAGCAGCCAGGAAGACCTGCTGAGCAGAGAAGAGAGGTTAAACCTGCCTGGGTAAAATGGGGACACCATGCCAGCGAGGCTGTGTTTTATGGCTTTGCAGCAGGTAGCAGCAAAGAGGGCTTGGGAGCTTGTTGCGCTGGATAGGAGTCACTGAGCTAGTGAGTTGTTAAGATTAAATCATTCACTTAATGAAGAAAGACTGAGGGACTGAACCAAGACAAAAGCAGGAGAGCTATGCAATGGGGCTGCAGGAGCCATTATTGCGTGGACAGGTGGCCCACGAGCTTGCCCTCACCTCTCCTCATGAGGCAAGGGCAGGAAGGAGCAAAGGAAATCCCAGCAGGAAAACAATTCCATGCAAATCTCTCAAATATTTGAAAAATGTTTGGTTTGCAGGATCCAGACTAGATCTTGTCTGGGCTTTGCGAAGCTTTTTATTTTAGAGGTATTTGAACACAAAGTATAGTGGTATTGGAACACACTGCAGTTCCCAACGCGTCATGACTTTTCTCCAGTTTTCCCTTTCTGGGCTGCAGCCGGTTCCTGTGTCTACACGTTGCACTCTCTGCTATGGGCATCATTCACACATAAACCCCAAACCCTCCAACCCCAGTATGTGGCAGTACCGCGTGCCTAATCCTCAGGTCAGCTTGCTGACAGCCATGTGTGAGTAGCAGAGCTAGGGCTAAACCTCTGCTCATCTGATGCCCTTCACCTTAGTCAGCAGGCTGTGCAGTGCGATGCTCACCTCCCTCCAGCACGCACGGTTTTCCTGGTGTGAAGTGGCTAGCTTGTAGCTAGGGCATATGTTTATGACTGATTCTACATCTCTGGGTGTACAGCACAGTTGTATGACAGGAGTAGAGTTTTGGGCTTCAGGTGTTTAGCTAATTGCTAACTTAAATGCTAATTGTTAATTATTGTTTAAAGAGAAAGCACTTTTAGAAAAATATTATGAAGAATGAATTACAAGTAAGCCCTGGAGAGAGCCTCATAAAAGGGTAACAAAATCATTATGGACTCTTTTTAACCTTGACAGGGACCCTTTGAGCTCTTCACGTGAAGTATTGCATATGGCAATCACAGTCTCACTCCTGTTATCAATCAGAAGTCTGCTAACTTCTCTTGAACACTTTCATAAACTCATTGTCTTATACTGAAGTCTTCAGGTGATTCCTTTTGGGGGCAACAGAATTTTACAAAAAAACAATCTTTGTATTACTCCCCTTGCACCTAAATTAATTTTTATTTATATTCATATTCTTTTGAGTCAGCAGTTCAAACACCTAAGTATACCTACCATAGAGCATCCTAACAGACTGCTTTCCTACTAAGCTTTCTTTAGTATTGAAAATTTAAATGCATTTTTCTTGATTAGTGCTGGTATGATGTCTGCCACGTAACGAATCACATAAACTTTGAGTCCTTCCCTGCACCCAGCGAGTCTATGTAGGTACATAGAGTTTTTCTGCTTTGCTCCTGCGAGCAAAGTCTGGATTCTATAGAGTCATTAAGTAACACATCTCATAAATTCACATACTAACATTAGCAGCCTAACTCGTCTCAAAATAATTACACTGCTGCTACCTCAGGTTGTAAACTTGGGTGTGTTGTTAAGCAGCTGTTATGTTTCACTCTCCAAATGACCAGAATGATTCAAGGTGCAAAGCAACCAGGTCTTCTCCTAGGTGAGAGATGCCCCATAAATCTAAGAGACTCATTATTTGACTGTCCTTTCAGATACATACAGGATAAAGCAATTTACCAATGGGGATTTTTCATCAGTGACATACACTAATGAAGACGTTAGCTTCTTTTTCAGTTCTCTATCCAGGTTTTTGAGTTATTTACTTGATATTAATTATTGAAAGCCCACACTATTTTATTTTGTGGAACCCTTGTACCCAAGTAGTGTTATTTCTTGCCATAAGGGCACAGCAAGGTTAAATACCAAATGCCACTGGATGTGATTTTGCAGAGGGCATAAGGAGCCACAAAAGTGCCTGAGGCCATCATCAGATCCACTTGGCATCTATAATCAGGAGGAGTAAGCTGATTGTCTTTGCTTTTCATAACTTGGTGTGTGAGTAGGAACTCTCCAAACTATTTCACCTGATAACATCTTGGCAAAACTTTCATTTTGTGTATGTAGCTAGGCAGTCTCTCATTGCTTTGGAAACTGGTTTTATATCATGGCATTTTTCTCTTGTGTTTGTTTTATGTATGTAGGTGCCAGTCTAGAGGCTGCAATTTTAAAGTTTTTTCTTTTCCTTGCATGCTTGTTTTAAAATGATTTGTTGGTAGTGAGTACGATGTATTTTACATGGTTAAAATAGAGCACATTGATGTAGATTCAACAGAAATTGATTTGAGACTGCAGCAACCATGCTACCTTCATATGCTAAAATCAGATGGTATCATAGTTTCTGAAGTAGCAAGTGTTAGCAGCTGAGTGGTGCTCACTATTGGTCAGGTTCAGAATAAAGCCTATTCCTTTGTTGTTTTTTTTTTAATAGTTATAAGTTATTCTCTGGGCTGAAGATACAAATTTCTGTACTTGGAAACAAATAAAAGTTTTTTTTCCAGTCATCCAAGGAGAATAACTTCATGAACCCTACAGTGAATATTGCTTTGGAAACCTGTATGAACATAATCACACAGCAATTTTAAAACTGAAAGGAATCCCAAAAAGGCTTTTGCTGCGTAGGGAATGGGTGGAACTCACAAGTTCACCCTACTAAGGGTAACAGGCTCTAAGTTTCAGCTCTATTCTCTGATCCACAGGGGCAATTCCTCTCAACCTGATCCCAAAGTCTGTGGCAAACCGTTGTATTTAAGAACCCTTCATGGAATGGAGATTAGAAAGCAAGAACTGAAAATTGGAAAGGGCTTCGTGGTGTCTCTTTAACAGTTTAGGATTGATTCATTTTAGTATTTGTGTCTAGGTTGTATTCACTGCTGCCTCATAGATCAATGGCACGATGGAGTCCCAGCTCTTGTTGATGCAGCATATGGGAAAGGGATCCATTATCTTCAGTTCCCAGGACTATAAAATGTCTAATAAACTCAGCAGCAAGAGTGCCAGATTTATGCAGCACTGCCAGCTGCTCTAGTCTTGTTGTCTATTAAGCTATGTTTTTAGTTTCATTATTGATGGGGAATGCTGATAGTTGGGCAAATGAGGTTGCTTGAAGATTCAAGGCACTTTGCTAGAGCATCAATGATATTAGAGGGTTGAAAGAGGTGGACAGTAAAAGAAAACCAGTCAGAAAACCGCCCCTGGCACCTACAGAGTGAATTCATGGTTCACCTGTCTTACTTCTCCTTTGGAAACTAGGAGGCCTCCAAAGTTGTGCCTATGGGATTTGTACATGAACACTCATTGCAAGAGACAGGGGAAAACAAAAATCATGCATACCAGAGCAAGAAGGAGACCCAGATGTGGGAGATCAGGACTCATAGCAGGAGCAATGCTGTTGGGTAGAAATCTCCCTTGCCGTGGTGCTCTCCTAGACCACCCCTGTCCTGCCTCCTCCTTCTCCTTTCTCTTCTGCCAGACAGGATCTGGATCAGAAAATGGGAGAAATCCTCGGTTCACCACCTAATTAAAAAATATTTGTTCATCGTCTCATAAGCCTCTTTCTCCTATATCAGCGTGACTTGTAAAGGTGACTTCAGCTACCTCCTCTTGCAGGGAGGGAGGGATTCATGCTGCAATGAGAAATCAGTTTAAATTTACATGGGCACAGTCAATCCTTAATCATGTCAGCAAACTCGGGCTGGCTACAGGAATCTGAGTAAGAAGTTCAAATGCCTCTGTCCCAAATGTTCATCCCCTATCCCAGAACCTGAGTCAAGGTGTCCCTGAGTGTTAGGTTGCTGCTCCAGCACTTTTCTCAGTCTCTTCCCTATCTGCTTACATTATAATTCATCTCTCCCCTGTTTTTTCCACCCACTGCTCTGTGGCTTCTGCCATACCTTTGGAATAAATTCCATAATCACTCTGAAAATGGTGCAAAACATGATCTTGCATATCGATATTGTTATGGTGGGTTGGGGGAACAGCTTTCTACTCAGCTTTGTTTGCTTCCTGTGCATTTTTACTAGAGGCATGCTGCCGTTACTGACCAGTATTAGTTTTCATTGCTTTCTTTACTCCTTTGGGACATGGAGATCAAGCACAGCTAGGGGAAGTTAGGCAACATTTTTGGTCTCTATTTTCTTTAGTTTAGGCACTTCAAAGTCAGTAGCAGGCACTCAAATGGAAGCAAGTTAATATGAGCTAGCATCCACATTTCCCATTTAATCCACTGACTATTGATGCCTTTGATCAATCTCCAGGTATTATTTCTTGAAAAGAGCATCCTGTATCCCATGGGCAGGATCAGTTTCTGTATTTTGGACAACTTGGACAAGGGAAAACATAATTTGTAGCATTACCGCTGGCATAAATGCAGAAGAAAATGTTCCCTTGAGTCTTACCTGGGCTAAGGCCTGTGTGGGTGGTGATTAGAGTATCTGTCACCCAGGCTTGTAGCTAGGCTGCTCTTGGTTTGCAAGTCTGCTGTCACTGCCCAGTGCCCACTGGCTCTTGACAGCCTTCCTAGGGCATTTCCGATCTCTCAGTCTTTGCCATCAACAGCTGCAGCACTGGGGAAAAACTGTTAAATGCTGGTGTATTCCTGCAACAGAAAGAAAGAAGCTTGTGAGCCAGGAGTTTCTTTTAAAGAACACGGGTCAGAGATTTTGTGCAAAGTACTTTCTTCAATTATTTAAAATTAGCTATAATTACTGGGTGTTTAAAAATATTCTAGGGAATAATGCCTGGGCCCTTCTGTTTTTCCCTTCCCTTTACTGCCACATAGAGTCTCAGCCATTAGAAATGCTAAAGGATGAGTTTCGTGAAAATGAGGGAGATGACAATGGCATGCTTGACAAAAACAATTTCTGCTCAGTGAAGCTCTGTATCCTCATCAGAAGACACCAAGGGGTGAAGGATTCTTTATGTCTATCAATACCTTGTTCAGCAACTTTCACCCTTCTTCTTAAAAATGTCTTTTTACCATCTCAGGTTTGCCTGTCTCAAGCTTCCGGCTACTGGGTCTTGTTGTTTCCTGCCTTAAAGAAGTTCATGGTTCCTGCTGTTACATGAAGGTAATAGTACATTGTAATCAAGCTACCTCTTGGTTTTTTTTTTCATAAGATAAACAGATTGTGCTCTCTATGTTTCTCACTCTAAAGCACTTTCTCCGGCTCTTAAACGATTTTTGTGGCACTTGCTGTGGCTTTTTTTTTCTGTGCAGTCGTTAATTTTGCTACACCCTTATTAAAAAAGATGAACTCTGGAGCTCAGCGTTGTCAGGATCTGGCCTCATCTAGACTGTATACAACCTAAAAAGCCCGTGTCTGAATGTGCTTATATTCCTCTTTCTATCTATAGGAATTATTTTACCTCTTTTTAGTGTGGCTTTGCCCTGGCAACCTATGTTTGGTTGCTTCTCCATTATGACCTTAAACACTTTGCCATTGCTGTGGGATTGCCCTGCTGCCCATTTCCAGGAGTGGCTTCCACTCCCCATCCCTACCCTTTACACCTGCCTCTATTTAGATGCAATTTGTTTGAGTGAGCCTACCTTACCAAATGTTGCCCCATCTTCTGCATGATTTACAGTTTCTCTGAGGAACTTTTAGACAGATGGACAGTACCTAACATAGGATGCTGATCTAGTGCCTCCTGTCCCAGCTCCACAGCAGGTTTGCCCTGGGAAAGGACTGTAGTCCATGGAAGATCACAAAATGAATGCCCCTGGTCTATGGCCTTCAGGCAATAAAATGGGAAAAAAATAACTTCTTGGCTCCATCAGTGTATTTGGTGCTGTTGGCCCCATCCTTGTGACAGACCTGTTGCTTCCTAGAACATCTTTTTAGATTTCCTGAAGAATCTTGAATGGAAAATATTTTCAATGGATTGGTCACTTCTGACTTGCAGTGGAAACATCTCTGTTTGAATCCCACTCAAAATACCTGAGTTCTTCATCTACTTAATGCAATCCTTACTGATATCATAGGGTGCTTATTTTTTAATCACCATGCTGTAGGGTACTAAGTGAAGCACCTGACAATGGAAGGAGGATTGCTGACTAACCAAATCCATCGTCAAAAAGAGAATTATTTTTTGAGACAGGGTTTCTATTTATAATAATGCTGACTGACATTAATTATCACTTGAAATCTGTATCAGCGCTTCCATTTGGCATAAGAATGATGCCAGGAAGCTCCTTCGGCAGTTAGAAAAATGTAATGCCTCCACATTAGGTCCCCAGCAGTTGCTCTGGTGTTGTTCATAGCCACACACGGGTGTTGCTCTGAGACAGAAATGGAAGGTACTGCCCTCCCCTTTTAAAATCCCTTGGTTTTACAAACGGGTTTGCATGCTCAGGCCTTTGCTTTGCTGCTCAACTCCACTTTATGAGCATGGCAGGGTGATTTATTAAGGCCTTCAAGAGGGAGACACGAGGGTCACAGCCGCACCTCTCTCACAGGGCTTGCCAAGCCCCCCTCCCCGTCTCCCTCTGAAGCCATGAAGCAGCTTTTTGTATAACACACGGTGGCAGCGCAGTAAGGCACTCACCCATTAAAATGCTTTCAGTGCTTGTCCTTATGACTTAAATAAAGGCTTTTGGTTTTCCATGCAAGGGTTTTAGAGATGTCCATTTCTTCCCTCATTTTTTTTGTCCTTTGAGTGTTGTTATTGCTTACATTTCTTAAAGCTCCACAAATTGTAAGCCTGTGGCTTCCAGTGAAGGCATGCTGGTAAATGATTTATAGAGGGTCCTACAAATCATGTTGCATAGAGCGCAACCCCTTCCCCCACAGCAACAGTCACGATTTCAGAGCAGCACGGTCTTCAAGGGAGCTAAGCTGTCCTTTCCCTGCTGAGATTTAGGAAGCCAAACAGTGAAATGCAGCTAGAAGTGAGAGTAAACATGCCACAATAACAACCCGGCATTTAAGTTTCAGCAGGGCTTAAGGTGGCCTCAGAGAAGCTCTTGCTCATCACTGGTATTATATTATAACATCAACAGGCATCTGTATATTGTTTTCATGCTTTTACACATATATATCTAAAACCCCAGTATGTAAGTATGTCAGCAAGGAGTTGAAAATTACTTCAAGGATTAAAAGGCAAGCAGAAATTTCTAAGAATTAAATGAACGACAGGCATCTCCATTATTAATTGTGGTCTGGGCTATACCAATCCAGTAAAACCTCAGAGTGATTGTAGCAGACCTAAGAGCACAATTTGGCTCTATGACACTAACCTCAGGAATTTTCAGCCAGAGAGCCCTCAGCACCACCCAGGAAAGATATCCCGTATGACATGTGGCAATGCCCATGTGTACAACAAATGCTTAAAAACCCCTCAGCCCTGCCAGGCTCCCAAACACAGAGAAGGGATGCTCTTACCTGGCTGCCCTCCCAGTGCGTGGTGCATCTCCTGAGCATCAGTATGCACTTGGGTAGAGCCTATCAGCGTAGAAAGTTTGGAGACCTAACTTGGTCTTGGCTGGCTCTGGTGTACGGGGAATATGAAGAGCTTGTAAAACTGCTTATGCTGCTTTCCCTTTTCTCTTGTTCTCTGTGCCAATCACAGAATAATTTAGGCTGGGAGGGACCTCAGGGGTCACGTAGGGCAACCCCTGCACGAAGCAGCACCAATTAAATCAGCTTGTGCAGAGCCTTGTCCAGATGGGGTTATATATTGCTGAGGATGGAGACCACAGCCTCTGCAGGCTCCTGCTCTAGTGTTTTGACTGCCTTTCTTGTGAAAAAATTTTTTTGCTGATATCTAATCTGAATTTCCTGCATGCCAATTTGCATCCATTGCCTCTTCCCCTATCCCACTGCACCTCTGGGAAAAGTTAACTTTAGACTTTTCTGTGCCCAACCTTCTGGTACTTGTTCCAGGTCAAAAAAGCAGAACTCCATACTTTGCCAGCTCTGTTGATTTTAGTGGCTCCAAAGAGTTAATGCAATAAAACATCACAAGGAGAACAGTTCTGGTGCCTACAAAGGAATTATTTGCCGTGCAGTGAAACAACTGGATTAACAGATTGCAATTTAGACAAAGTATTTTACCAAGGAAGTTGCCAAATAGTAGAAATGAAAAGATTTTTTGTTTTTTTACTAAATTAAAAGTTCCTCTGGGGCTGGGAGGGGGTTGTTTATCAGCAAGTTATGCCCTCTTAAAAATAATCAAAACATTGCTGGAGCTAAAGACTAATATCTTGGTAAGATGCACTATCTCCTTAATGGAAAAGTGGATTCTAGCCACTGTGATACTCCATCTGATGAGGACACTTAGCTGTGATGGGGTGGAATAAAGTGCTTTATTATACTAAAGTGAACCACGCTGCGAGTGTTGGGGAGACGGTTAATGCAAGTACAGAGAAATTACACAGTGTCTGTTTTGACTTTCTGATTTCCTCTAATGGACACACAGCCTCCAGGACAAGCGCTCAGAGAGTTCTGTGCCATGCCATTTTCTCCAATTATCAGCTAGGCTTTTCCTCCAAAGTACCTGGTGGCAGTGGCTCATTCACAAACCTGGCATTTACAGCTGGGAATTTAAAGGCCTGTCTCTCACATCCGGCATCCTTCATTTCAATCCCATTTTCCTTTAATGACGCATTAGCCATTTTAGCGCGTTAACCGATGTCACCTGTACAGTGCGGGCAACCCAGCAAAATCGACACCTCCCCGTGGGGTTTTGCCTGTGGATTTTGTTTGTTCAGCATTCATCCTCCAACATCGTGGCTATTTCTTTCTCTTTCAGATCCACCTCTGCTCCCTGTTTAGATGCTTCGTTGGTGAAGGCAGTGCCTGCCACTGATGGGGAGCTGGTGGGTCAGCGCAGGCAAGGCCACGCTGCTCCTGCTGGAAAACTGCTCTCCCAGGGTCAAAGGCTGCTGCAGGGGGAATGAGGCAAATTCCCCAGGGAAGCACACACCACACCCCCCCTGCATTCACTTACAGGGCCCTTGAATGGTGCTTTATATGAAAGACTTTCTGTTTCCATACGGCTGCTGTTGATTTGGGCTTGGTTCTCTTTTTTCGTCGTTTGTTTTTCTAGTTGGATTGCCTGGGACAAACGTATCTGGGGGGAGCAGAGGGACTGTCAGAGGTAAAGTCTTGGGTTCAAGTTAAACACTTGTGCTTTCTACATGTTGGATAAGAGGGGGTTTTAACCTAAATATTCACCATACATTCATATATATGCATACATATGCCTATACAAAGGGGCTGCTTTGTTGCATAGCCTCTTTTTCAGCTATTGCCTCCATTTCCCCCGCCTGCCTTCCAGTCTCTGCCAGTTTATGTTGAAAACCCCAGCCAATGTAAGATACTCCACCATTTAAATCTCTCTTCCCATCAATCCCTGGACTGTTTGTTTTCCCCACCACTACTGAACCAGGCTTGTTGTGTGGAGCTGAGTTATTGCAATGGTCTGGCTTCAAATTTGTCTTGGTCTTGTCCAGGCGACGAGGAAATGCATGCAAAAATAGTCTCCTAGGAAAACTGACCGTGGAAAATTCAGCTTAAGAAGCAATAAAAGAATTTACTGCCGTCATGCGGAAACCAACAGGAGAATTTACGTCCCTGACAGCAAGCTCCCTCTGGGGGCATTTCCATCCTTGGAAGGGAGGGACTGATCATCAGCAAGGCCACCATGGAGGCCAGCAGCTCACCAGAGTGCAGAGCAATCCTTGCCCATCAACCGAGGACTCTCCTTGCCAGGCCCACTTGAGCGCTGCAGCATCTCTAGTTGAGGCTTTGCCTTCCAGCTTCAGAAGAAAAAGTGGCAGTGGCTCTTTGCCAGAAGCTGCCTTATCCCAGCCCGTGTGAGGGGCAAATGGGATTTTATTTCCCCAGCAGGCATGGTGGTTCCCCATGAAAGCCCTCACCCACAGTGCTTCCTGCAGCCACACTGCTGCAGGTCCCGGAGGTTTCTCAGTGTCCCCTCTGCCCCGTGGTAATTTTCTGGTTGTTGCCTTTTGTTATGCAGAGCATGGGATTTACACTCTTCATTGACCTGAGGAGGTCTCAGAGGATTTTTTTTTTTGTTTTCTTTCATCTAGGCGCTTCTGCTTTTTTGTAGCTGCCAGCCCAAAAATCAAGGGTAAACCAACATTCAGGCCCATCACAGGGAGGAGGCAGAGAGGTGTCCCTGGGGGGTGTTTTTGGGAAGGGCTTTCCTAAGAAGGTTACTCCTGTGCGCACATCTCCAGGAGCATGCACTGCTCCTTGCAGAGCTGGGTGAGGGCAGTGAGTGGTGCACAGCCCTAAACACTTATTCTTCTCTGTGGCTGGCACATAGGTGCCATGTAGACTTGGCAAGTTTGTATACAGGCATCTTTCCTTGCGAGCTCTTTCTCCAAAGTCTTCGTAATTTTTGTTTTGAGTTTTTTCAGTCTCAAGCTCTTTTTCCCGCTTTACGTCATGCTTTCCATTTTAGAGATGTCAGATGATCTGTGATAAACTGACAGTTTGTGCAGGAGCAGTGAAGAGACGAGGTCCATTTTAATGAGACTAAGTCTACTGGGTAGAGAAAGCTGTGCCTCAACAAGCCCCTAGATCTTGTTTCTCTTTGCACAGCGTCTTAATGGCATAAAAGGATTTTTACACAAATAAGGAAAGGCAATTCCCAAAACAGAATCCTTTCAGTAGCCATTGAAATGGAAAGTTACCGCTGAGAATTGCATGCTCCCCTT
Organism: Eurystomus gularis; assembly: GCA_013400335.1. Taxonomy (NCBI): domain Eukaryota; kingdom Metazoa; phylum Chordata; class Aves; order Coraciiformes; family Coraciidae; genus Eurystomus; species Eurystomus gularis. The sequence continues at coordinate 123,497 of VZZY01023716.1, read as the reverse complement.
TAAGAGGTAAGCATGATCAGACATCAGCATTCTCTTGGCTCCTGAAAACAGCCTGAAATATTTCTGAATAAATAGTGTGTTTGCTTGGGGTTCACCATTCACCCAGCAAATCCTGCAAAGCACCCTGTATGTCCTCTGTGATCATCTGTAGGAGCTTGAATAGCCAAAAACAGATGGGTGGGGAGAGAGCAAGGGAGAAAGAGCACATGAGGGAGGATGAAGCTGTGGCTGGACTTCTGTAGAGGGAACCTTGCAAATAGGTATATGAATAAGTGCTCATTGTTATCACATGTGTGCCCTGACTTCTCCTGAGAAGGCTGTTGGTACAGCTCCTACTCACTGGCACAGAGGTTTAATCACATGTATGGATCACAGTGCTGGCTCTATATGACTCGTTCCACTGGCACAGGCAGTGTTTGGATGTTCATGAGGTAGGAAGAGTGGAGACTCTTTACTGTAAAGCTCAAGGTAAATGTGAGAAGGCACCACAGCACTCTCCGGTCCTGTCATTTCAGGAAAGGACTTGGGTGCCTTTCATCACCTAGCATCATTATTCCCTGTAATGAAGAAGTCAAGTCAACACAAAAACATTCAGTGCTGTTATCTAATAATTACCATGTTGTTAGGCAACTAAATGTATAGGCAATTTGGTGTACGTTTCAGGGCTGTATTCATTTAGTGTCCCCTCTGCGAAATTCCTGCTTGCTCTTCCCTCCAAAGCAGACTCAAGTAACATGGCATGTGAAGTCAATTCTTCATGGCTAAGTTACTAATCTTTTGGGCAGACCAGGCTCATACTTCATGCTGGTTGCCAATACAATCTGGGTGAATTTTGGAGAGATAATCACAGTTCAAGTAGGGTCAGCTGTACAAGGCCAAGGCTATTGATGGCTATTTTCTGAGGTTTGCTGTGGTCAGGAAAGCCTGTGACATCTACTGCATTTCAGATTCCTGCTGAAACCAGAAAGACATCTTCACTTAGGCCTTTAATTAAGGAACTCCTTACCATAGGATAGAGGCTTGCACTGCAATGTGATTACATAGAAACCTTCAGCAATTAAGTGAAACACAATATAATTTATGCATACTGGCACTAGCTAAATGCAAAAAGACAGCTCGTCCTGCTCCAAGTTGCAAATAAAAGCTCTCTTTCAATGGTTTATTTTTATCCTAGACACCACTAGCTTAATATGTTCTGGAGCATCTACAGAGAGGAATTTTTATGGAATATATTTTTTAAATCTTGCTTTCCAAGGAAGTACTTTTTTATCTAGTACTGTTTCCTAAGCTATTTTTGGACCCCAATGCATGAATTCTAACATTTTCTGGGCAACATTGTGAAAAAGGGAATAGATGAATAGGAGATGTAAAATACTCCAGACTGTATAAGAGTTATCCAGTCCAGTTTGCCTGTTCTCTATTGAAATATGGACTTAGCGGTGATTTGTTCAAGCCTGCAGGAAATCTTATTTAGCTATGTATTAAAAAAAAAATAATCAAATGTTCTGATCTTAACTTGTATTTCTGACTACAGATGAATCCTGTATTTTTTCAGCTAGATCTGGAATCTCTCTCCAAGGTAACTATGGTCTATTCTTGAGTTTGCTCTTTCTAAAAGTCAGATTTATTTAAATAGGTGTGGGAAACTCCATATAACCAGTTATGAGAGGATATTAACCAATTTTTAAAGGCCTGATCAGAACAACTGTGGGAAAGAGGTCAACATTAACATGATGGTGACTCCAAGTGTTAATTTTTACTTCAGCAATACTAGATACTAAAATGGTTTCCTAGATAAGAGTTGTAAATCTTGCGTTTAAGAAAAAGGAAAGTGCGATCCTTGAAAACAGATGCAGATTTCTCCACATCTCTGCAAGTGTCCAATCTTTACACATCTGATCAATAGCTTTAGCAGTGGGACATGTGTGTGATTTATTCCCTTTCAGATCTTTCAAAGGAAGGCAACAAAACAATATTAAAATCTCCTGTTGCTACTCACTGAGTAGATGGTATTCACTGTGGGAAGAGTGGTAAGGCTGGCTGGCGAAGGCAAAGACAACTGTAGCTGGTACCTTTTTAGATTAAGGTGGATGGAGTAAGGTGGTAAAGAGAGCTTTGATTTCCATCCATCAGGACAGCAAGCAAAGAAAACAGAGCAGGTGGGCATGCACAATGACACCAGGACAGGCCAAGTCACCAGGAGTATCAGCTCAGGGCAGCATAGCTGTGTGCATCGCCAAACCAATACCGGGGCCATGGGACGGACACGTTACTGCGGTGCTCTGACCCAGCCGAAAGACCCTGCACTCTCTCTTCAGACGACTGATGTAGATAGCTGTGACTAGGGCTAGTTCTGCACTAAGGCCTCCCTTATTACTCCTTTAGGGACCCTAACTGTTGCTAGCAGCAGCTTGGGGGCAAAAAAGCCCAGGGCCTTTGGGTACCACAGATCTCATCTATAGCCGTGAAACAGCAGGGAAATGCCAGAGGCCATATGGAGTACAGCTGGTGGCAGTTACTGCCCAGGCCCCTAAAACCAGATCTTTAAATGAATGAACAGCACCACAGCAAATGCCTGCTTGTGCTTTCTGTGCCTCATTGTGGGGGCACTGCATCTAAGTTTGTGCTGCCTTGTACAATTAGGCACCAGAGACTGCAGTAAAAACAGCAATTTGTCACCCCTTCCGAGCCCACCAGCAGGTGCCCTGCCTCACCAAGGCAGGGCTCCCGCCTCCCAGGGGAAGATGCTGCCAGGTTCCCCCACACCAACAGTCAACAAGATATGCAAAAAGTGCCAGCAGTATAGAGATTACAAAGATGTATCAGAAAAACTTCCCTGTCTGTCTCCCTGCACAGTGGACCCGGCGGATCTTTGATGGGTTTCAAGCCCTAAAAGGAGATCTCTGTTCTGGTAACGCTTGAACCTCTACAAAGGAGATGAAAAGGAGGAATAAAACATCTGAACAGCCCAATCTGGTCTGAACTGCATGCATTCATTACGGCAAAGATGGATTTCTTCTGGTTCCTCCTCCGTATCCTCCTCCTCAGTGGTGGCAGCAAGAAGCTTGACACTCCAATTACACGATATTCGTGTTAAACAGAGAAGAGGGACAGCTAGTCAGTGGCAGACGTTTAGGATATGGCATCTAACGCTCCATGCAGCCAGCAGAAACCTGGAGGAACAGATTGAAGCTACTCTAATGGCCCAGCTCCTCACAACTCTTCAGTATAGACTTAAATTAGCTCCTAGCAGTCAACATTACCCATGAGTTAAATCAGGGTCCAAATGTATTCACTTCACCAAAGCTGCTGTTGAAATGTTACTGGTGTCCTGGAGGCTGGAAGGAGCCCTGTTGTGTGGCTGCAATTGTGGCATACAGTAGCGAAGTGCCTTTTCCACACATTTCCCCCCCTTGGTTTGCCTCTGGGCTCTATCTCGTCTCTGAGCCCCCCAGCTCAGGCCAGGAGTGCCGCTCACTCTATCCCTTTACAAAACTGTGCAGATGAAATCCATTCAAAGGCTTGTGCAAAAGCATTTGATGTTTGTGGCTCTGAAACTGCTTTATCCTTTCAAACTTGAGAAGTTTTTGTCTTTTTTCCCCTCAGATGGAAATGGTAATGCAGGCTAAGAAAAATGTCATTAATAATACAAACTGGGGGCCTTGGGGAGAAAATTTTAGTTTTGAAAAGTGACTACTCTGCATGAATATATCATGCCATCAGAAGTTTATCTGGATTGTCTTGACTTTTCACATATGCATATATTTCTATTCTGCCACACATGGCCCTTCTCCTTTATTTAATTAGGGTAAAATTTTAAGTGCAGACCTAAACTGGAAGAAATAAATAGAGATTCATCCATTCAATAGGCATTTTTCTAGGGAAAAAGTGTTTTCCTTCAGATTTTGGTTTTCTTCAAGGCTTTTTTTTGTCTCTATTTTTAATTTAAAGGTACTTCTCTTATGTTTTATTCACTTGTTTTCATTAGATAAAGGAATGCTTTGGCATGAAAACCTGTCCTGAATCCACTGCCTGCTTGACAGATAGATACAAAGACTTGAAACATGAGAGGAAAAGTAGATGGTTGCAAGAAAAAAACCAAACGAACAAACTCAACACAAGAAAGGAATTAAACCCAGCACAGGGGCACGGATTAATATTGGGCGAGTACCACTGCATGCATTGGTTCCTAGGAGCGATACACAGCCTCTTGCTTGACAGGCTAAGACTGACAGACCTCGACAATGAATCTCTGCTGCCTTCTAAAAAGGTAGGGCCCTCCTTTTTATCTCTAGATTGATCCTGACCAGTTTGCTGCAAGTAGATACTGCTTGAATTTCAAATATTGAGTGTTAGTATCTGCGATTGGTCCCATGCTGTAAATCACATGCTAATGTTTCTCTGTCTTGATTGGATGAGGATAAACATAATAATCAGGAAGAGACCTTGAAGAAGCTACTGTGGCTTTAAATCTCTCAGGGAGCAGCAGCAGTTTAGGGAGAAGCGGCTGATAAAGCCGATTAGGGTATTCTAGAAAATTTAAAACCCGCTCCTTTCTGGGCCACGCAGAACCCAAGGCGTCATTCCTAGGAAAATTAGGCTGCTGTGAAATTTATTGCCAGGGTGCAGAATTTGACTGGAAGCTAGCAAATGTGATGCCCATCTACAAGAAGGGCCAGAAGGAGGATCCAGGGAACTACACGCCTGTCAGGCTGACCTTAGTGCCAGGGAAGGTTATGGAGCAGATCATCTTGAGTGCCATCATGCCCAAGTGATCAGACCCAGTCAGCATGGGCTTATGAGAGGCAGGTCCTGCTTGATGAACCTCTTCTCCTTCTATGACAAGATGACCTGCTTAGTGGATGAGTGAAAGCCTGTGAATGTTGTCTACCTGGACTTCAGTAAAGCCTTTGACACCATTGCTCACAGCATTCTCCTGGAGAAACTGACTGCCCATGGCTTGGATAGGCATACTCTCCGCTGTGTGAAAAACTGGCTGTATGGCCGAGCTCAAGGAGTGGTGGTGAATGGATTTAAATCCAGTTGGTGGATGGCCACAACTGGTGTTCCCCAGGGCCTAGTATTGTGTCCAGTTCTGTTTAATATATTTATCAATGATCTTGTTGAGGAGATAGAGACCACCCTCAGGAAGTTTGCAGATGACACCAAGTTGGGCAGGAGTGTTGATCTGCTTGAGGGTAGGGAAGCTCTACAGAGGGACCTGGCCAGGCTTGACCAATGGGCCAATGCCAATGACATGAAGTTCAAGAAGGCCAAGTGCTGGGTCCTGCACTTGCATGACAACAACCCCATGCAACGCCACAGGCCTGGGGAAGAATGACTGGAAAGCTGCCCGACAGAAAAGGACCAGGGGTGTACAGCCAGCTGAACATGAGCTGGCAGTGTGCCCAGGTGGCCAAGAAGGCCAACAGCATCCTGGCTTGTATCAGAAATCATGTCGCCAGCAGGATTAAGGAAGTGATCGTACCCCTGTACTTGGCACTGCTGCGGCTGCACCTCAGAGACTATGTTCGGTTTTGGGCCCCTCACTACAAGATCCCCTCTGCCTGCCTTAACCACTTCTGTCCTGCATGTGCCTCTCACCCTGTCACAGCCCTGCACAGCCTCCTGCTCCAGCCTCTTCCCAGTGCTGGAGACAACTGCAAAGTCTTCTTCCAACAGTGTGAGGAAAGTAAGTCTAGCGAGGGGTGGGCTGAGTTGCAGAGGTTGCTTGCTATTGCTTTTCACTCCATTGCAGCCCTCATTGCCAAGCAAAGGCTTATAGTCTCAACCGTACAGAAATACAATGAAGTTAAATTTTTCCCATTGCTAAAAAATTACACTCAGGAGCTTACCTGAGGTAAGCACAAGCCAAGGCAGGCAACGACCTTCTCTAGATTTGCAGGAAAGGACCCATCATCCTCTTCCAGGAGTCAGCGGGGCTCTTCCATGCTCCACAGCCAGCTACGCCTGCGTGGCCCAGGTGATGCTGAACTGCTTCCACCCTGTGGAGAAGGACAGGGGGGTGGCAAGTCCTGAAGACATTTGAGGAATTGAAGAAGAGGAAGCAGAAAAGGAAGTAGAACATTTCAATAAGGCAAATTTGGAGGGAGAGGTAAAGAAATAGTAAGAAATGGCAAAGAGTGTGAAATAATGAGATTGCTTATGATAAAGCAATTCAGGAGAGTATTTGGTTGAACTTTTTAACAGGGCCACCCCTGCCCCTTTGTGCTCTATGTTACTCTTCTTGTCAAAGACATCACTAGCAGGAAGATTTGCAGAAATGATGATCGTTATGTGGATGTTCAAAAACATCCAGTGCGCTGCATGTTACAGGACAGGAACAGGCTGTGTTATCTCTGGGTCTGACCATGGTAGCCAAAAGAGCATGAAATTAGCAATGCAATCCTTTGTGGAGGAGTCAAAGTCCTAACACTGATGTCACGACTAGCTGAAATTATGTCTAAATTTGAAAAGAAAAAAAACAACAAATGCTTCCTCAGAGGTGTTTTGTAACTGTAAATGAAACATAAATCACATAATCTATGAACTATGATGAACTATTATTAGCATTTGAGTTACCTTTCCCTTAGAAAGCCAGAAGGTGTTCTGACCCTGGATTAAAGGTCCCTCCTGACACTTAAATAGGGAAGTGCATATGCAAATAGAGTTGTCCAGAGTGTCACCACCTTGAGGTGAATGATAGCTTGAGGTGGAAGAGTGGAGAATAAATGCTACTGCAAGCAGAGCTGCTGAATTTCCTTTTGAGACACTGATAATCCCACAGGCTTCTGCAGAAGCAGCTTTTGATTATCATTGCTGATGATATTAGAAGACATCTCTGGAGTCTGTCCTTTAAAAAATGTTTCCCTAGTGCTACTTGAAAACATATGGGTTGGGAACTGAAGTGAAAAACTGATGTTTTACTAACTCTCTTGGCATGATGGAGACTAAGAAAATGATGTGCCTGATACCGGAGATGCATTTTTAACAGTAAATGAAACCAGACTGCATAAAAATTCAAAATACTAGACTGGTAAATGTAGATGAGAAAAGAAGCTGGAACAAGAAAAAGGGGCTGGTTAAAGAACCAAACAAGAAAAGATGGATCAGACCTACAGTTGGGAGTGAATCGGAGAAGCTCCACTAACTTTAGCAGATCTATTTTGAGTTGCATGAACTCACTGAAGATCTAGACATATACTAGCAACTTATACACTAGGTTTGAGTAAACCAGGTCTAACAGAGCATTTTCAAATGCAGTAACTTCCCGAGGGCTTTATTAAGTAATTGTAACAATTTTGAGGGGAAAGGAACAGAGAGATGGAGCAAGTGTCAGTGTATTTTGCCAGCTCCAGTTAACGCACCAGAAATGCCTAGTAAAGAAGTGACCTCCTAGGTTCAGATGAGGGACATCTGTATGGGTTACTGAGAAGAAACAGGGAGGGGAAAAAAAAAAAAAGATAAGAAAAAGGAAAGAGGAAGGCTTCACACCCTGGTTGTCCCAGGCTTCTTCAGTCTAGTATCTTGGAAAACTAGACCATAGTTACAGTATCTGACATAGACATAACAGCTGGAGAGAAGTCCATGCCCCAGTTCCAGTGGCTCTTATCTCTGCAACTTTCACCTCTTTCCAAACAACATACACTAACCCCCTGAAGATGTTTTATACCAGAACAAGTGTGCCCCCTATGCTGGAGTTGGATCAGGTTAGTTTTAGTTTTGCTAGTTTAATAAGATGTTTTTAAAAATAAATTAAAAAGCATTATTCTGATACCGCTTCAGTGTATTCACAGGGCAAAATACTGGACTTCAACTATGGAGAAAACTGGGTGGACTTCACCCCATCAGCTCCACTACCTCTGGAAAAATTAATACATTTTGAATGCTACAGAAGAGCTTTTGAGAAAAAGTTACTTCGGCAAAGTGCAGAATCATTGCATCTCTTGACTGTGCATGCAGTTTTGAGCCCTCATCAGTGATTACTGATTTTGTAAACTTATTGAAGTAAAAAAGCAGTCCCATTCAATGGCTTTCTGCTCTACCTCTTTGTCTCTTTTACACCTATTAGTCACCATACACGTACCCACAGGAAGAGTCAGATGACCAGCAGATTTTTTGCCAGACATGCTACAAAGTTCCTTATACTTCCAAACTGCTGCATGGTGATCTTTGGGAGGTTTCTGTGTGCTCTTAAGGAAAAAGCTGGTTGGCATCCTTCTGTGCCTGTATGGGCACGGTCTCAATCTGCTCCATTTCTGTAAGCAGGCTAGGTATTTTGCTCCCTGGAAATGATTTTTAAAATGGCAGAGCTTACATTTTTGCTGTATGGTGGTTACAGTGTCTATTGAAGCTGTAAGATTCTGCAGCATCCTGAAGAAAAGGTAGATCCCAAAGACAGCTTTCATCTTTAGCCACAATCAATTAACAATCTATTTTTCAATTTTCCCAGGCCCTCTTTACACTCCCTAGCTAGGAGCTTAACATCTTTTCCAAAAACTAGTATAGCTAAAAAACACTTAATATTGCTCTCTGTTCTTATAGAAATCAGAACAGGTTTTGCATTTGACTACACAAAGAAGTTTTATTTCAGTGACTTGTGGTGCTAGGGTTTTTCCAGCTGAAATAAGCTTTTATCCTTTATCCAAGAGATAGATTGTGTTATGAGAAAATTCAAATTATTTTATTCTAGAAGATGTCTAATTAAATTGAACAATAAAAATTGTTATCCTCAATGACCGCCAAGCAATTAAGTGACCTGGTGATAGGGAATTAAGTCAGTCTTCTTCCTTTGAAATGACAGCTGAAATAACAGAGGCACTGTTCTTTGTCTACTGTATGTGTGCTGGAGAGGGCAGAGGAGGAAGGATGTGAACAGGACAAAACAGTCAGAAAAATCCTATTCTTGTTGCAACTGCTGAACTGCTTCCCATTAACTTTCCTAATGGCAGAATTTCCTCCATTGTGACAAACCTTCTAGGACAGCTTCATAAACCAAAAAAACAAGGAAAAACCCCCACCTTGATTCTACTATGAATTATAACATTCCCTGAATTCTTAATCTAAAAAGGTCTTTGAGTATATTTTGCTGTCTTTCTTTGATATCTGTCAGTGTAAACAACAGTGGAGCCCAAAGAGCGCATGCTAGCTCATTGAAGGTGTGTGTTGAAAGGTGACACAGAGGGAATTGGATTAGGGACATTTGGTTATAAAACCAGGAGAATCTAAGGTGCTAGGGTGTTGTGCCAGTTCAGCCATCATGTTAGGCTCCCATCGGTTGCCTGATCGCATAGGCCAACGCTGAACTCAGCAACACTTATCTCATACTTTATCTCTTTGCCAAGGTTAGTTCTGCTCAGCACTGTCCCCAACTCCTTTGTGGTTATAGTACCTTCCATTGTCACAGTCTTAACTATCTTCTTTTACACACATGCTTCACATTCTGTTCCATTATTAACAATCTCCTTCAAACCAGCTTTTTCATACATTGTTAATTGCCCTATCATCATCCAAGCCAAAGATTTGGACCAGACCAGGCATTCAGGCCCAGGATCCAGAGATTGTTTCGGGCAATTTCTCATTAATTCTCCTACCACATCTTCAGCCAAACCAGGCATTTGGAGAATGTTTTGGATGTAATCACCCCACCAAAATCCTGACTGGGGATTTTGGAAAACTTTACAGGCAATAATTGTCCTGCCTACATTCAGGCCAGCATCCAGAGAACTATCTTCATCCAGATTGCTTTCTGGGCAATTCCTCACACACATCATTAATTGCCCCGCCTTTCAGGTGATAATTATCTTACCATCATCCAGGCCAAGGATCTGGAAAACTTTGGGGGCAATAATTACACCTTACTATCATCAAGGCTAAGGATTTGGGAAACTTTACAGGCAGTATTACCTTACTAACTCCTAGTCTCAGAGTCCAGAGAACCACCATCATCCAGACCAGAGACCTACCATCACCCAGACCCAAGTTACAGGCATTGCTCCACCATTCAGACCAGAGTCTGGAGAACCTTTTGGGCAATTCTTCACACAGGCACTTCAAGCCATCATTTTCCCATACCTTCTTCACACAAGCACATTCAATTCACAGTCTTTTATTACACAGAAATCGGGGTTCTTCATATTCGTCTTCTACACACAAACACTTTCTACCCTTTTCTGCTCGTTTTGTCTCTTTCTGCTCACTTTCTACTCACAAAATTACTTTATCAAAGTCCAAGGTTTTTGCTCACTTTCTACTCACAAATGCCCTTTACTACTTGAATCACTTCCATCACTTTGTCTCTTTATCTCTGCTCACCAGCACTTTCTTACTCTCAAATGCTTTCTGCTCAAGCTGGTCCCATCTTGTCTCTTTCTGCTCACCTTCACTTTTCTTGCAACCTCAGCAACAGCACACAGGATCTCCTTGAGGGGGTTCCCGGTCTCATTTTATCTGGTTGCACAGGATCTTCCTACAGACCAAGCTGACAACTACGCCAATTTTGTTGTGCTGGTTCAGCCATCATCATTTTCTGCTGCCATCACTCGCCTGGTCACACAGGCTAACAATGAACTCAGCAACATCCCCTCAGAAGTCTTCTTTCAGACAGTCCTGCCATAGGTTCCTGTGGGCCCAGCTCCTCCGCTGCCACCTCTGTGGTGCCAGCATCGCCTGCTGGACACAACAGACAGAGATGGCTCCCTCAGTGGCCCCTTCACATGGAAGGACACCACTGAGAGAACTCAGCAAGATGCAACCAGCCCCAACAGAAAGCACCTCTGACTGATCGGCTCCTGGTTAATAAAATCCACACCCCAACCATGACCACTTGGGTGAGGGCGGAGACACAGAGGCACAGATGGGCCAGGTTCTGCCTCTGGAACACGAAGCCAGTGGGGAAACAAAACATTCTGCTAGGTTGTGACTCACCCACAGGTCAGCTCCAACTTGGGGCCCACGGCTCAGGCCCCAGACTCCACAGCACCATGGCAAATTCATCAGCATTGTGGACTGAAGCTTATCCATCAAAGATGGGAAACACACCCTGAGGGCCAGGTGACAGTGTGGCTGCATAGAAAGTTTTCCCTTTTGTGCCACTACAGTTACCTTAATTATACAGTTGCTTTCATTCAGTGATAAAAGTGTCCAAGGTGACACAATCCAGGAAAAAGGCGGCACATATATGGAAGTAAGTCTGTTTGGGACATTATATTGACATAACTTTTTTAAATAAAAATCGTGCCCCTTCTTTGGCATCCACTCTTCGGGTGGCTGTTAATTATACAGCATGGTGTGACAGGGCCATCATGGGTACTTGCCTTTCCAATAAAACTATATACAAAAAGAAATTATATTCAAATGATCTCAATAAGTTGGCTGAAAGCTTGTAAGACAATAATACATGGACAAAAGAATATGCATCTATTTTGGTGCTGCTTGCCAGTTAATGTTAGTTACTCGTTGCCAGACATCTCACTCGCATGGATGAAAGACTGGTTTGTTTCCTTCTCCCCAAACTGCCATAACTGTGATCTACTATTGGACTCCCTTTGTAAAGGAAAAAGTCATTATCAGCTGTCCCTCATTATTTGGCAGAGTCCATCTGGAACAAAGTTTCAATTATCCTGCACAGATTTGGTCTAATTTTTAATCACTGTAATTAATTAACTTCCATGGATAGAAAAAGATGAAAATAAAAGCTAAAGAGCAAGACAGTTTCATGCAGCAGTTGTTTCTACAGCAGCTCAATACTCCTTGCTTTCACACCACAGTTGTAAAAGTTACCAGTTTGGGCTTGTAGTTTGCCTTGATGATGATGGCATTAATAATCTCCAACAGTGACGGACTTCAGAGTGTCAAAAGAATTAGGGCTGTAGCCTCAGAAAATAGGAGCGTAAGCCACACAGAGCAAACGTAGAGTTTTAAAAAGGTGTTTAGATTTTAAATCCTTTTAAGGGATAGCATTGCAGGCTTCAAGTGCCCAAGCAAATCACTAATGATAATATGAAATCCTAGTAGAATCACAGCAGCTATTTTGCCATGAACTTGGCCATCCAACCGTGTAAAGAGAGTCCTTTCCACCTCTAAGTCATTACTAAAAAAAGTTGTCTTTCCACCAATCTAGCAGGCTAGCTTGATCAGAGACTAAAACTACAAAGAGTGACCCATCTTGGCTGTATTTCTTACTCAATATAGAATTAACAAAAAGAATGACTGGACAAATTCACACAAGAAAAATTCTTCAAAGACCTAAATATCTCAAGAAGTTGGTGAGCTGCAAATAGTTGCAGGCTGAAAAAGTCCTTGGAGGGACCATCCCTACATGCTTGTCCTGTTCTCATGTTTCCTAGGCACCCACTGTCAGCTGCTGTCAGCTGCTTCTGGACTTGTGTTCAGGGTAGCAACTTTGGAGGCAGATCATAATCATTGGTCTATTTTTCATAGAATCATCAGATCATAGAACGCCAGGCTGGAAGGGACCTCACGGATCACCTAGTCCAACTTTTCAAGGTAAAAAAAATATAGTTTAAGTGAGAGGGCCTAGCACCCTGTTGAGCTGAGTCTTAAAACTCAATATAGGGGAAGCCACCGCTTCCCTTGGGAGACTATTCCAATGTTTAATTGTTCTCATTGTGAAGAATTTTCTTCTGGACTCCAATCAGAATCTCTCCAGGAGTAACTTGCAACCATTCCCCCTTGTTTCTCCATGTGACTCTGTGGAAAAAAGGAGTCTCCTTCCTCTTTTTAGCCACCCTTCAATAAGATGCTTTAATTTTGCTCTAATTTTTTAGATGCTCTAATTTTGGCAGAAGGCCAGAAGTTGTAATAAAACAGCTTTAGTAATGTCTGTCATCACCAGACATGGAAAAGGGCCATGAATTTAGTATAGGGCTAGATAATGTAGATATATTAGAATGCGTTATTATCGACAGTGTTGCCTATTACCAGTTTCATTTTTATTGCATGGCAAAGGTCAGGACCTTTAGGTAGTTCAGAGATCCCAAAGGGTGATAAATTACCAAGAATTCATTTATTCAGCATATATATGAAGCCATCGAAAAAGACTGTTGGCATGGTGCTAGCACTCTCTGATCTACATTACACATTTGTTTTGGCAAAGAAGATTTGTCCGCTGTTAATGGTGGACAGATACTAAGAGCTGAAACAAGGTGTCACCTTATTGTTCTTCATCTGGAATGTAGCTCATGGTAACAAGATTCATGAGTCTCTGATTCCTACTGGAAACTGAGCTGCATTTGGTTTTGGGAAACTGCAAGAATATTTTTATTTCAGAATGTCTTAGTGTTATTCCTAGAAAAAAGAGAGATCCATCTAGACTTCATTTTTTTTTCAGTTAAAAAGAGGAATGAAATGTAATGAAAATAGCAATCAATATGGAGGAAAAATGGGAAATTCTTCCACAGTGTGCTCTTATGGGCATCAGACTTGACAGCTAAAGGAGATTGCACCTAGCCGCTTACTTAGTGATGCTTAAGTGAGCACTGTTAAACCACTGCTGCAGTGCCTTGGCTTTTGATTGCTCTCCAGGCTTTATTAAAGCATTTTTGGATATGCTCTAGAAGAACCTGCATGTTCTAGATCTATATAGTTTTGGCATTTGTCATGATGGGAAAAGAGGAAAAGATATACCACATCAGACAAAGAGTTGAAATACTGCGGCTTTTCAGACAAAGGTGCAAAACCTCTGTCATTTTGGCCCTAAAGTTTTATTCTGATCAGACTGGTGTTATCTCATTACATCATCTCATGTTATATCATCTCACCACTGTTGAGTCTTTTACCCCTCATAAGGTTTGGACCTCTGTGGTATCCTGTCACAGCCCATTCCCCAGATTGGTTCGCCACTCTGTAAAAGAGTCTTTAAAGCTTGCCCCCTTGTAAATATATCAAAGTTTCCTTCCTGTTGTGGGATGAGAAGTGGTGGCTAGAAATGTCCAGCTTCTCTTTTGCTGCTCTTGCTTTCCCTCTGATTCATTTTCTGCATTGGTCTGACAGAGCCTGAGATGGTTGCACTTCAGGCCACATTGCAAGACCCGTCTATTATTCTGTCTTTTGCCAAAGACGCTGATTTGAAGGGGTGTGAATTTTTGTGAGGCTTTGGAAGTGTTGAATTGACTTTTCTGTCACTTTCACTACATTTTACTTTCTGTGGGTTACAGCACTGATGGAAATACCCTTATAGTCTATGATAGGCACATTCTATAAATAGCATGTTAAATTGAAATGTTTTCAAAAATTAAGAATCATCCAAAACTTTTTCAAATACAGATGCTGTATGTAATCAACCAAAAATAACCACTGCATTTTTATTTTTGGCAAAAGATATGTAGTAAGAAGGAAAACTATGCAGCTTAATTTGCTCCTTGGTATTAGTTCTCATAGTATTTCCCAGTAATGGCAACGTTATAATTTGTAGAATTAATTAATGATCTGGCATCTGATTTTGATTCATTAATGCTTAAGCCAGCTAAGTCTCAATTATCCTCTGGACTATTTATTCCTTAACAAGCTTTTAGCTAATGTGATTTTAAAAATATGAAAATAGGTCTTAACTTGCCTTTAAGAAGTGGTAATATTTTAACACTCCTCTATAAAATAAAGAAACCTTCATATTTTTTGTTTTATTATAGTTACATTCAAAATTAGACTTGGGGATTTGCAATGTATTCACTAAATATATATTATATTTATATGTACCTGGAACCTGACTTCAATTTAGTCTTGATTAAAAAATGTACTGAATTGGAAACTGTGTAATAAAGGATGCCTAAATCATACTGACCCAGAATAGCTCACTCAGTCAGACAGTTAGCAAATAAGTGCACAAGCAAGCAGATGATACGAGAATTCAAAATTAATTCTATTCTCAGAGGATGCATAGACTGGGAGATAGCATCTGATTCCATCTGCAGAGGTGTAAATCCAGAGGAGCACCTTGGCTAAAGACTTGTTACCCTGAATTTGATTGCTTATCCTGCAAATGATCAGAATTGGACTCTTCTGTGCCCAAGGCTAGGTTAAAGTAGCTGAAATACCCAGTATTACTTCATGACATTTTTGTGATGCAACTGAAAGTCTCTACTGATTTCCAGGTATTTATTATTTATAACTAATCCATTTACCAAAGTAATTTAGAGACACCTGAAATTTTCTCCAAATTACTGATATTTTAAAAAGTTCAATCACCGCATCCTTCATGAAAATCTGCCCGACAGAGTTATCTCTTGTGCTGCAGTTGTGTTACAATAGGAGGAATTCGGAAACTACATACCTTTGATTTGGGATTGTCAGACACCAGTTTCAGAGCTGATCTGGACTGATCTTGGGAAGAGGCTTCTACTGCTGGTCTCTGATGAGATGTTCCTGCCTGCCATCATTGTACTTTGTCCTTGCTCACATCAAAACTGAAATGCGTAATTACAAAGACAGGTAAACAAATGAATCATGGATGTTTTAACCAAATATTCTTAGTTAATCATGTTAGCTACTGAGGTTTGTTTTGGAGGTACCTTCTGAAAGCTTTCAGGCATTATGTAAATGGTAGGAAATATAAAGCTAAGCCATCAGTGTTGCAGCACATGAAATAACTCATCCTCTCCTCAGATCCTACTTCCTACTCCTAAGAATTCATTCAGTGGCTTCCCAATACCTGCATATCAATGTAATACCATTAGTGCCTATGTAGTTGTTCTTAGTTCAGACTCTGTGACGGCTAGAGCTTTCCCCACCCTTCTCACCAAGAAAAGCCTGAGATGAACATCTGAGAGTATCTTCCTTCACGTTTTTAGATGCATAAGTCTAGCTACTTTCAGTACAAGATGGGAAGTCAGTTCACAATGGTAGGACTTGCAATGGAGTGAGCTGCAATGCCAGCTTCTCTTGAAACCCAAGGAGTTGTTAGCTCAGCCAGCTCCCAAATGGCTACCCCAAAACTACTGAGTGGGAGGACTGCTGCAGTCCCAAGCTATCTATGGTTTTAAAAATCAAAATCCATTTGCTGAGACAGATCCTCTAGCCCACTGAATCCACCCTGTAATATTTTGGGGACACAAGGCAGCTCTAAATTCAGCTTTTGTGGCTGGTGCAGAACTCCTGGGTGGCCACAAAATCAGCTACCAGAGACACATCAGATGCAAAAAACCACAAAGGAACCAACCTCCAGTTACTAAACCATGAGGAAAAGTCCAAGATACCTGCGTTGTTCTCACAAGAGTTCTTTTGGACTAAGAGGTAAATGGAGATGGCTGAGCTTGATCATCTAAAGCTAGAGCTGGACTGCTGGAAGCACAAACTTTCTCAATTGCTTAGAGAAGAGGATTGAGTAGAGAAATCAGAGCAGCCCTGATCGCTTTTAATCAAGTGAATGAGAAGGAAGGAGGGGAGGTGGAGGCTTAGGAAGAAATATGTAAAGCTTAAAAAGTTCCAGCTGCTGTTCTCTAATGGAGTCTTGGTTCCTCATGAACGGTGGAATAGTTAGGCCACCTGGTGGTAAACAGCAAACCAACAACCTTTGCAATTTCCAAGCCACAATAAATATCCTGAGGATCAGAGAGCTCCGGGAATTGTCATAAGCTAGGGAGCCTTTCATTCCCAGGTGGCTGGTGTGCAGCCACCGCTGGGAGACAGCAGCCGGCAATGGCTTCCATCAGTTGCTCTTCAGGTGCAATGCAGAATAGACAGGTTGATCTGGTGCCTGGCCAATTTCTGCCAGACAGCTGACTCCATCGCAAATACTTCCACCGCAGCCAGCCTCTCCTTTGTCTCAGGAGGGAGGCAAAGGAGAAAGCAGTCCAGGGACAGCTGAACTCAGGTAAGCTTGTGAAGCAGGAGCTTGACATTATATTTGTTAAGTGGCTGAATGAGGACTTCCGTCCCTAAATGCAGCATCAGGTCTATGTGGGTAAATTAAGTGAGGCTCATGGGAATGGCTGAGATTACACATTTGGGATTCATATTTTAATGAATATTCTACAATATAGTTTTCATTTCTGTGTCTATATTTTCTGTCTTCCAGCAAGGCTACTTACCAGAAGCATTGCAAAGTATCAAACATAAATGGAGAGGGCATGGAAGATGCCAAGCCTGTTGGTGAAGTTCTTCAAAAGCCCTTCAAAGTATTCATCTTTAATATCAAAGAATTTAGCTGAGCTGGGCAATGGTATATTGCCAGAGGGCATTCACAGATTGGTTCAGTACAGGCAAATGAATATAAATGGAAATTTGTTTGAAAATGTAATTCTTTTTAAATAAAGAACTGTCAGTGGTTTTGCCCACTTCTGTCCACTGGAGCTTTAGTCTTATCCTAATGAAAACAAGTAACCTTGTCCAGCAGTTGTTCTGCTGAGCATTGCTCCTAGCTGCTGCTTACAGTTCTTGCCTGATTCCCTCACTGCGTTCCCTAACACTTGAAAACTCACCAGACTTGTGACTCACATTTTAATCTTATCCAAGTCACAATGTTTATTTCACAGGATGCCCAATTAAACAGTAATTCAGTCTGCTCTGGAGTTGTTTCCTTCCCCTCTGGTGATTAGTATAACCTGAATAATGTAGGAAGCACAGAAAAAAAAAAGCAGTAAACAACTTCAGTGACATCGGGAGACCAATCTGCAACTTTTCCCACTGAAGAAGAGGGAAAAGGGGCATGCAAAAAATGTTAACATGGGTCATCATTTCTAACGTTCTCTGACTCTGAAGAATGGAAGGGAAAATTATGCTGCCTTAGTCTGTCTTATGGACTCCCTTTAAGCTTGGGGAAACATGAGTTGGTGAGGGGCTGTGCAAGCCACATAAAGTGAGAGAAAATATCTGGCCGCGTTTTCCCTGTCCTTTCAAGTGCCCACAGTTGCTCTTCATTGAAGCTAGAGCGAGTACACCAGTTCCTTGCATCCTGTCTCCCATGCAAGTGCTGGAGCTCCACACTCTGAAAGCGAAGGAGCAGACTCCTGCCTATCACTTGCTGCGTGCTGGTGTCCAGAAGCCCTGTAAACCTATCGGCTATCAGCTCACTGATTGACTGAAGCGGATTTTTGTCATGGCACAGACGTGCATACTTTCTTGGGGCTTTCTTTTCATCTTTGCACAGGCATGTCAAGTGCCATGTGATGCCAATAGATGTAACTCTACTTGTTATCAGCTCCACAAGTGTTCCACAAGTAGCCTTCTGTAGCACCCCAGGCTTGTGTTGGAATAGAGGTGGGGCTCTGTGTAAAAAGAAGGGGCTGTTTTTCAAAATAAGAAAGAAAATCTAACTAGACTGTTCAATGTTGCCTGGTCTTTAAAAAGCAAACAAATGAAAACCTCTTGGGAAACGCCCAATGTGAGAAGCTGTGTAGGAATGCAGCTCAGAACTACCCTCCTTCCCAACTTGTACAACGAGTGAGGCCAAGCCAGCTGGGAGCTGAATATTGCCAATTACTCCAGGGAAATACCCTGGTTTCAGAATGGCCCTTAGCTCACTGGAATAAACTCAACGTTGATGCAAGCACGGGCAACTCTACTGAAGACATCTCCTCTTTATACAAGTGCTTAAAACAAAATGTGCCACTGGTTCCTTACTTTACTGAAGTACCACATGCCAGTTACAGAGTAGAGGCCACGTTGTGCCCCTGGGCTTTTCTGTGTGTGCACAAACTGTGAGCAGGGGCTCACAGGCGGCAGCTGAGGGGTGCCAGGAGTCCTGCGGGGCCAAGCAAAACTGTGGCAAGGACGCAGAGTCCATGGGCACGTTGTGAGGCAGCTCTCTCAAAAAGCCAGGTGTTTTCTCCGGCTTGCAAAGAGAGCAATTTTGTGACTTAGGAAGAAATATTTCCATTTGAGCTCCTGCTGTGACGGTGCTCATTACTCTCCTAGGCTGTGCCTAAGTGGCGTTACAAGAGCTCCTGCACAACATGCCCTGTGCCTGCCTGCCTTTTTTTTTTTTCCTCTGAGGGGGGAGAAGTTTGGCGCTTGACTTTTTTGGTGATAACATAGTAGAATTCTTCCCCAAGAAATTTCCTATGTGCTTTACTGAGACTTTCTAAAAAAATATAGATTAATTGTGATAATTAAATTTCCCTCTGAGTGATTTCTTTGATAAATGGGTCTAGTTAGGACTTTCAATTAAGCACCAGGCCCTGCTGTGAAGTCAGACTGAGCTCCGTGTTGCGGGCATTTATTGCCTCATTTACACAGAGACTATCTGAATTATTTTACATTACACTGTTTTCTTTATCTGACTTTTTTTACACAGGTATTAGAATTCCTATTAACCCTTCTATCAGGAAGCCAATTAAAAAGGTATGGTCAAGCAATTTTAAATTATTTTGTTA
Organism: Eurystomus gularis; assembly: GCA_013400335.1. NCBI lineage: Eukaryota > Metazoa > Chordata > Aves > Coraciiformes > Coraciidae > Eurystomus > Eurystomus gularis. The sequence goes on along the minus strand of VZZY01023716.1, from coordinate 104,169 downwards.
TGGTTTAAATAAGCCTCCTGGAAGCAGGATACTTGAAACCTTTCTCTTGTCCATACTGCGGTCCTTTGCCACATAAACTCACTGGTTAGTTATTGTGCAGATTCTCACAGACACCAAGTTGGCGCTAAAAGAATATGAAAATAATATAAAGTGGGGAAGAAAAGACATTGACCACAAAGACAATGTTTTGATGAATGGTGCTAATATGCAACAACTCCGGGAGCAGCAGCTTTTATGTTTATGCGTTGTCCGAAATGGTGAGTAAATGGCAACTACTGCTTGGAGACTTTCAGTTATCAGGGGTGCACTCCACCTTTAAGGTTTTTATGTTTTAAAATTATATCCATGCACTCGAGCATGGTTGCATGGTCATTTTGAGTGTGGATTGAAGTATTTAGGATACCCAATTTCTACCTTTTATTATTAAATTGGGACTATTTGCTTTTCTTTCTAGTTACTGGTATCAGTGGTTACAGAAAAATATCCATGTGACTCTCAATCACTACTCTTAACCATGAAGAATGAGAGGTCCACTAATTTAATAAAAAAAGCAAACCTAAAAGGACTTTTTTTAAAAAATCAAAAATCCACAATCTAGACACCAGAAATCACTGTTATTGATAACAGAGAAGAAAAAGTCTACTAGACATAGAAAATGGTTTTAAATTTTTCTGAGTTTTCAGTAAAGCCATCCACAGCTACACTAGCTAAGATGACACTGTAAGGTTTACCAACTCGTGTGCTTTGAGATATAAATCAGAAACTAATTGTCTGGCATTAGGGAAAAACATGGTTTTCTCTCCTCCCACACTACCCAACAAAAAATACTTCTATTTCTTTTATACTCTGTAGTATGTTTGAATATATGTAACAAGAGTATATAAATTTCTGATCATACTTTTGAGCTCGATTTTGATGCAACCAATGAAATTTATGTGCTTCCCTAATGAGAGTTACTCAGAGGCATACTTTAATTCATATTAAACCAAACCTTTTTCAGAAGGCAGAAGGATTTCAAGGGAATCTTTGCCATGTAAAGAAATCATGCTGTCTGTCCATATATGAATCCAAGCACAGTCAGGCTTCAGATTGTCTGCACCAAGCAAGAGATATTACATGTGTTGTGACTCCTGAGAGTTTGAATAATTGACAGAAATTTCAATGCAATTAATGTAAAGCAAAGGACACAAACTCATGGCTGAGAAATTAGGGTTTGTGGATTACTGAGGTATGACAGTAAATCCAAATGTCAGTCCCCCACTCTTTTTCCTCCAACATAAAACAGCAAGCCTACTGCTTCTAATGCAGATTTGTTATGCTCTGGCATATCTAATTTCTTAAACTGGTAAGACAAAGATGACTGATACCAAGTAATGTAAGTGTACATTTAAAAAATCCAAATGCTATTTTAAATGTACGTTAAAATGAGATCACTGTGTGGTTAATATTTATCTTGCATCCTCTCTCTTGGAGGCACATCTTGTCATATAGGACTACGCTGTTAAAGTGGTTCCTGGGAATGATGTGCATGCCTCCTTTTGCTAATGGGAGCTGGGTGCATAGAACAATTCAGCTGTTAGTGCTCTGAGGAGAAGGGAACTTGAATAGCAGGGGCTTGGAGAGCAAAATAAAAAGAAAGCTGCTAAGGGCATTTGAAAACACACTTGCTATTCTTTTTCTTCCAAAGCATTGCTGCAGTAAACAACTGCTTCAAGATTCCGCTTTAAATAAGTGACATGAAAAGGAAAAGAGCATGACTTTGTATCAACAGCCATTCAAAATGTACCCAGGGTCCCAAACGAACCTTCGGGGTAGGAAAGGCTTGCGGGGGGGGGATGTGGTGCTGCTGGGGTGTTTGGGTTGGTTTCCTTCTTTGCTGGCCAGTGGTTTTAAGAAATCTTCCCTACTGGGAGCATTCTGACCCAAATATCAGGGACACCACGTTTCTTATGGGGAGTGTATTTAGGCCTGGATTTTAAAAATACAACTGCCTAAAATTAGACTCCCAAATCCATGTAAAGTGCTAAAGAAATGACCTGGTTTTCAAAAGAATCAAATATCCACGGACTCCAGGTCAGGGTCGTGACCCAGCAAAGCAGATGAATAGTCTCCCCAGCCCCCCACCCCAAGGCTACTCAATTGCTCATGCATTTCAGGCTAAAGTGCTTAAGTGCTCCCTTAGGTGGGGGTTAGAGAACTTGAACATGGGTGTAGAATTGACTGAGTGCCATCCACTCTGTTAGATCTTGGCCAGAGGTTTGGGGGGTTTTTTACTGTTTTTTTAATCACTTTCCTTGTGCAGAATTTTCCCAACCAAACCATATGCAGCAAAGTGCTTTTAAACACGTTGCAAACCCTGGTCCCAAACCCTGCCAGGACAATTTCCTTTGGCTGCAAATACACAAATTGTTGTAGGGCGGTATACAACTCCTAAGGCCAGGGGAAATGTATACCACACTGGAAAGCAGCTTCTTGTAAAGGCTAAGCTAACAGCAAACTCTTCCTGATGGTCAAGACTAGGAGAACCTGGGAAATTAAAAAAGGCCAAAGAGCATTATGCATCACACAGCGCTTTCCTAAATATTATTATGTTAATGGCTAAAAAAGATGGCTTAAGGTACTGGACCAGGACACAGAAATCCTGCCTCCAAGCCCCACTTCCACCAAAAGATTTAGGTATGACCCTGAGCAAGTCACTGACTATTCACTTATAAATCTGTAAAAGAGCAATATACTTTTCTGCCTTTGGACTGAAGGGAGACTAAAATCCATTAGTGATTGTGAGGTGCTCTGATATTAAATTCTTAAGTGCTTACATACATCAGTACAGGAATTTTCCAAAGAGACATTATCGAACAGATCTGTGCATGCTTTTTGGTAATATTTGTCATAATGTGTTGTTGTGTATCTTTATTCTTGATATTTTATTTATTACAAAGTATTAAAGGTTGGGTTTCCTTACGGGGGTGGATTGACTTGGAGGAGTTCCACAGGGAAAGAAAATGTTTTCCATGTCGTAAGACTAATAATATAACAGGAAAAAGAAAAAGCTTATATTGCCATTTGATTGAGACAATAAATAAATGCCTTCACTTTGGCCCACAGTGTACCATCTATGTTCTTATGCCTGTTCAGTCTCATTAACTGCCTTGCTTTTCACCTATTGTGTTTTCTTCTACTTCTAGAACAGATGTACTACTAAACATTGCAAAGAAAAACCCAAACCAAAGAAATGCCAAGAAACCCTTCAAAAAATCATTCGGGCCGTAACAGATACCATTCCGTATTTCCTGAATCGAATGCCGCTGGGGGATAGTCCCCATGACAACGACAAAAATACCATATTCCTGTTTAATCGTCAAGTCCTGCCTAAGTCTGCCCATTAGCGACAGTAATCAGGACAGAAAAGGAGCCAGGTTACAGATACCAGGGTCGGCTGAAAGCTGAGGAAAGATAGGCATATGACAGGGAAAAGAATTTAAAAGAGTGACTTAGGGGAAGTCAAATGTTTCTCATACTTAAAACCAAGGCTGTATCTAAATCTTATGTTTAACTTCTCACAGAACTTGCTGTACTGTTTTCTCAGGAGTTTGTGTTCTTTTGGGCATGTAACTTTTGGTCATATTTTGGCAATCAATATAAATCTGATGATCCTCCTAAGCCTTAGTTCGGACTAGTTGACAGAGGCTGCATTGCTTTAAGGTCTTTAGTAATTCTGGTTGTCTTTCTCAGGATGAAATCTTCCTTGTACTGCTGGCTCTGCAGGGGATCAGTACCAATGAGCACAGCGTTCTCACTGAGGATGAGCCTGGCTTTACAATGCAGTATCCAGTGTTACAGCTGTCTACTGCATCACACTATCCATCTTATTACTCATCCTGGCTTCTCTTACGCTCACTGATGGTTGTTTCCTGTGGTCTTCTTTTGGGGCTCTTTGTCTTTTAAGAATCCTTTGGGAAACTAAATTCAACAAGTGTTACTATACCTAGCTTTTACAGAGGTGATAATCATATGTTTATATTTTAATATTATCAGTGACTATGTTCTGTAACACAATAGAATGTCTTCATTTTCTTAATCGCTATTCTGAGAGTGTTTTGGAGCTTTCAGATTAAATGGCACTCAACAAGACGCAGGGCTCTACTATCACCCTAAGCATGGCTCAGACTAAAACTTACAACTTCCTGTGGTTTTCATACAGTTAGTTGCTTTATATCCCACTTGATACTTGTCCTATTTATCTAATGCTTTGATACAGAATTTGTAACCCTGCACTCCGCTTTATTACTCCCAGTAATTCCTTTCTGTCTGCTCTTGGCTGTTCCTGTAGAAGACACAGGCTGGGGTTCTCTGTTGTATTAGTATTGCTAAGGTACTTTAACTTACTTTCGCATAATTTGGATTGTGATCTCCAAAAGATTGCTCACTTTATGAGTTATATCAGTCTAAAGAGAGCTCTCTATGGATAGCTCTGCAATTCAGAGCCACAGAGAATCCTTTTTGAGTGTTCTGTGATACAGCCATATCCCTGTTTCTTTCCAGCAAGCACCAGGCATTTCTGGAGGTTGGTCAGAGAGTGGTTGAATCAAATAAGCTTTAAACCCATTTTGCTAATAAAAAAGAACTCAAGTTATCACAGAATAGTAACAACTTATGACATATCCTTGTCAATCTTCAAAGGACTTAGAAAAAAAAGGTTACAGCCCCTGTGTTAGTTAAAGCAATTTACAGATTAGGAAACTAAGGCAAAGACTCAGTTTACTACTGACTATGAAAGCATCTGAGGATTAGGCTTTTAAAGTAGTTTTCTGTCAACTACAAAGGGCAAAAGGTGAGTTCTAAGGATCTTCAAATGTCTCGGTTTTTTCTTTCTCCTGCTGTTTATAGCCCTTTTGTTGTATTTTTCAGAAAGAAACAAAAGCCCATAAACTTTTGCCTTCTTCCCCCCCTGCCCTTTTCTAAAAGAAAATGACATGAAGCTAAAAGGTTTCCTCTGGATCCGCTCCACACTGCTTGACAAAAAAAGAAAAAAAGGAGAAAAAAAAAAAAGGCGGGGGGGGGGGGGGCAGGGATTTGATTAAAGGCATCTTGGTCAACATTTAGAATAGAACACACAGCACTGCTCTTCTGTTTCTGCCCTTTGCTCAGTTACCCACAAGACCCAAGCCACATTCACGCAATTTGCTCAGCCCACCGCCTGAAATCAATGAGGTCTATGCAAGAAGAGAGCACCTGCCACAGGCTGTTACTGTTTTTATTTATTGTCTGTATTACTAGACCACACAGGAACCCTAATAACAAATAGTGTCTGAAGCGCTGCATAAACATCCAACAAAAAGATGGCCCTGTCCCAGAGTGATTACAAACTAAACAGAGGACAAGAGACCACAGAGGGACAGAAGGAGAATAAAGGAAATGAGAATGCTCAGTGTGGCTGACAGCAGTATTACCTCACTAGCAGTCTAAGGGTTGTCAAAGCTTTTGTAGACGTCATGGCAAAGAAGAGCTTTAAGGAGAATCTAAGAGAGCTACCAACATAAATCTGAGGGTGTTTATGCAGGGTACCCTCCAAGTATGAGAGAGACTGTGGAGGAGAAAATGTGAAAGGGCTTGTTTTGAGATTAACACAAGAGGATGGTAACCCTGAACAAAAGGAGATGGTCCATTTTAAGGTTTTAACAGCTCCCTGTTTTCCTGGCCGCTTTTAACACTGTCCCCCTTTTTCTTGCTCTGGACCTATCCTGTTCACTCACACCCTGCTCTAGAAAGGTATATAAGGACCAAGCACAGCAAAGCTGGAAGCCTGCTCAGGCAGGGCACTTATTGGCGCTGCTCTGTTCCTGCCTCCTGACAATGACAGATGATAGGTAGGGTCCCAGGGGGCCCTGAAAATGAAGATAGGCAGCTTATGTTGATGCGAGATAGGGGAGGGGGGAGGTAGCGCAGGGATGCCAAGAGAGGAGTGACATGTTCAAAGAGACAGGCTAGGAAAATGATCTTTGAAGCAACAGCAGCCGCATGCAGTATGATTAGGGAAAAGCCAAACATGCACGTGTCAAGGCCAGAGAAAAGGATGCTGCAGCAACTGAGCTGTTAAATAATGAGGACTTAGCAGCAAGGAAGAGTGGGAAAAGATGTGGCTTAAAAGCTGGAAGATTTAAGAATTGGAGGTGGGGTGGCATAAGCAGCTGAAAGATTGAGATTTTACCTGTATGTAACAGAGTTCAGAGCTGATGGTCCAGTTGAGTTGTGAGTGACAGATGGCATGGTATGTCATCCACAAGGAAAACAAGGTGGTAGAGGGCTTGAGGGCACAGAGAACAGCAGCAAGCAAGAAGTTGAGGCATCTTCTCCCCCTCATCTCCTGTCTGCTCTTCTCTCTGCAGCTATTAAATATAGGCAACTATAGAGTAGCTGCCGCAGATAAGCCAACAATTCAGCAAACAATTTAAGCGCTGTCTCATTAATAATTCTTTTCTCATGTGGTTTAGATCCTGTCCAATATACCCATGATGTTGTGTCTCTCATCTAATTCAGAAAATATGAATCCTTTCCTCCATGCTCAGTAATACACTGCACAGACCTTGTCCACTTTTCTGCTGTATTCCTGGAATAAGATTACCAGCAAGATTAAGGCCTTGGGTTGCGAGAAGGGAGATTCCACGGGATTAAATGCTATCCAGTCTACGTCTGAAACAGAGGATAAAATACAAGAAAGGACAATGAATTATATTGCTGAAAATATCACAGATCACGGTGGTGGTAAACGGGATAAGGAAAGACCAAAAATTTAAATCATATACAGAAATAAAATTCAACAGGGAGTACTGCAGGGCCTACAGTTATCACTCGCTGCCAGAAGAGGGCACTCGTGGCTTTTTTTTTTTTTTATGACTTGAGGGATTTAAATCAAGATTTCCCTTGGTAGCATTTCCCAGGCATAAATCAAGCACAAATGAATAACCTTTGATTTATCATTCCTAATGGAGATGTACATCATATTGGCGTGTCATCACATTTCAACATTGGCCATTATGATGCCAATCATATAGTAATTTTCTTCCGTGTCATAATCAGCGATGAAGATGTACATTTCTATTCAGTACAATTAGATTTTCATGTTTCTTAATGGTAGCCGAGGGCATTAGGCAGAATACCTGCTTTTGCTGCCTCTAACTCTTTTGTGCTCACATTTTTCTGAAATTGTATCCAAACCATTACCCAGTCACCACTTTCCTGTAGTTAAACGCCACCTCTGCTCATATGGGAGAGGGTGAGGAAGATTTACACTATTATTGCAAGCTGCAGAACAGGCATCAAAATCCTAGGCAAATACACGCTGTTGGAAAACACCTGACCTTAACTATTTGAGAGCTTTTTGGCATGCTTCATGAAATAGTTTGGGCTTGTCACCAGTGACCTAACCCACAGCACAAACCCACAGATGGCTGACTGGCCGAGATCAGTGGTATAGTTAGGAATAACCACCCAGATACAACCCAAGCCACTGGGTTGTTGGTGAGAACGAAACTCTTTGGTGAGCAGAGGACTTCTACCAGATAGCTAGGCAGCCAGGAAAGATGTGTTACTGGCATTTAGAACATGAGCTGCTGTTCAGGGCTAGTGTGTCACCAGCTCATACAAGATACACAGCGAAATGCAAATAGCAGCGTTTTCATAAGCACCTCAGCCAGTTTGAAAAATCCCACCATGCATCTATAGTGGATATTCTGGTGGTCGAACATGCCCTTTCCTAAAAGGATGCCTTAGCTTTCTGGCACCTCGTTCTCCAGCCAGCTGGACCAGGAATACACACGAGGACTGGAGGCCGGGGAAGCCGAGCAACGCACCCAGAGCCCTGTCACTAAGCCCCTAAATTCACCAGCTTACAAAATGAGCGAGCACGGCCCAGCCCGACCCACCGGAGCGCCTGCGTGCCCCCGGAGCCCGCCCATCCCCGGCACCACCGGCGGCAGCGCCCC